>JAPZPC010000006.1:0-371830 GCA_037952705.1 Haplographium delicatum
CTCTCTAACCGCTCCAGTTCGGCCTCTCTAATTTCTCCGCACAACAAGTCGAAGAATACCACGCCTACGCCAAATCCAAAGGCTACGTCCTCCCGACCGTCTATCAGGGGGTATATAGCGTGGTAGCGCGTGGGCGCGAGACAGATCTCGTCCCGACTCTACGCCGCCTCTCGATCTCGATCCAGGCATACTCGGCGCTGGCGTGCGGGTTCCTGGTCAAGACGCCTGAGGACATTCGCGACGGCAAGGGGAACTTTGACGGCTCCACCGTTCTGGGCAAGATCCTGCAGGACATGTACGGCAGTCCGTCGTACCTACGCGCCCTAGGGACGTTTTCCGACCTGGCTAGAGAGGCTGGGTCGACGCCCGCTGGGCTGGCGTATAGGTGGGTGGTGTGGAATAGTGTTTTGGATGCCGAGATGGGGGATTGCGTTGTGCTTGGTGTGAGTAGCGTGAGTCAGTTACGGGACACGTTGGAGAACATCAAGAAGGGTCCGTTGGATGAGTGGGTGGTGAAGAGGTTGGATGATATGTGGGATGAGCTTCGGGATGACGCTCCTACAGACAACTTTAGCACTTTCAAAAAATTGACGAAGTTGGGAATTCTGTAAGAACATCGCTTCCCATCGAGTACGTTACCACGGGGTACCAAATATTAAGAAAACAGCACAATATAAATTGAAATTTGTTGTTTTAACAGGAGCAAAATGAAGTTTGAAAAGGAACATGATAAACTCAATGCCCGTCTAGTATGTATATAGAATGAACTCTACCGAAGACCTTTTTATGAACCGGCCTATGCAAATCCTGACCGCCGCTAATGAATGCATTGGAAATCATCAAAACCATCCTCTCACCGGGTATCTCTGCAATCCGCCAAGAACAGAATATTAAACTCACCCCCTCCCTCTCTATTATGCTTTATTTCTCTCCCGTGGGCGTGGTTGTCCCCTTTGAATGAGACATACTGTATGGTGCCTAATAGAAATTAGTACTCTGTTCGTGCTGTATATAATGGAAATGACTGCTATAGGTTGAGATGAGATAACCGTACCAAAGCTTGTTTAGCAATGCAAATCCTCCATGCCAAGTTCTTGACGGTACCATCCGCAAGTACGACTCCAGGAGCAAGCTCAAGACCAAACATCTGATGAACCGCAAACACAACTCGTTTAGCGTATTTTCCATCTCTTTCAACAAGGCTACCAAAGCTCTCGTTCACCGTATTGGGTGCAATTTCTGGATCACGGTCAAAGCAGTTTCGGACAACTGGAAGGAGTGCGTTTTCGACGGCGGTGCGAACGAATCCATTCGCATCTACTCCTCCATCTTCTTCATCGAATCGGCCAATCCGGATCTCGAATGGAAGAGAAATAACCATAACATTATGTTTACCACCGTGGTGGTATCGGAATTCGAAAACACCATGCGTCCAGAAGAGCTTGTCACCTTCGAAAACCATTTCTCCTTGCATGCAATTATGAATTGAACCATCTTCACGTTTGACCCCCTTCACAAGTTGATCTGAGACCAAAATGCCTTGGTCTCCTGGGGTTGACTCGTACTCGTTTGGAACAGTCGCTACCCATCGGCCTGCTGACGAAACACGAGTAAATTCTCGAGAGGCACTATCCGCGACCTTATACAGGCCGATCCAGTCTCCTTTACTGTGATTCACGGGAGCAGTCCATTTAACTTTGATTGGTGCACCGTATTCAAACATTAAAGGCTGGTACTTGTCTGTTCGCTCTCGTGGGAATCTGGCGGATAGGCCTTCTTTCCCAGTATCATTTTCGCTCATAGATGAAGGCGTACCTTCGATCTTGATTGAGTAGTCTCGGGGATCATATCCCGCCAAGTCAGGCGTTAGCTTCGTCAAAGTAATCCGTGCAGGGTATTGGCTGAACAAAGCCGTAGTATCCCGTACAATGGTAGAAACACCAGCAGCAAGTTTGGGCCTAGCAGCATCTAAGAAGTCTTCCACAAAATGGCTGGTTTCTTCAAGAACCTTGTCGACACTGCCTTGAAATTTCTTTAGCGGGGGCGGTAACGACCTTCGAATGCTCTTCGTTAGACCAGCCTCAGGTCTCAAATTCCTTCCATAAAGCTTTTGCATATGAGGCTTCTCCACAAACTGGATGAATGCCAATGTGAGAATGTGACTGAGAAGTGCAATGAAGAAAATGGCCGGACTCCACGTGATGAGAACAGCACCCCACACTCCTGCTAACCCAATTATGCGTTCTGGGTTGTTGAGATACCGGTAGATTCCACTATATGTAAGTTTCGGGGCGTGATCAAAGAAGAAGTCTCCAAAGAACCATCCAAACTCGCCCAAGGACTCGTAAATGCTGACGGCTGTCCAAACTTGGAGAGCTATAAGTCCCACGCCAAGTACATGCTTCAGTAGAACAAGTCCGTAGCCCCAATCGGCTGGTAAAGAATACATCTTCCACATAGCAGCAATGAAACTAGCGTAACACATTGTCATACTTAAATGATACATGCCTTTCCATTGCCTCCAGGCTTCATCGGTGCTCTCACCAAATTTGACGAAGTGACGGGTCCACATTTTACTATTTGACTGCTGATGCAAAATAATACCGAGGCCTAAGCCGTACCACAGGCGCCAAAGAATTGCATTCAACACGAAAAATGTTTGGTAGATGGGTGTTGAGGGCGTGACGGCTGTAATGATGAACATGAATGCTTGTAGAAGGAAGACTGAGACGTCAGTGATTCGGAAAAAGTCAATATTTTTCAGCCCCATTAAGTTGTGAACCGCAAGGTGTTGAGTTGAGAAGGAGGGAAACCTTTCAACTTGCTCATGATATTCAATTCCTTCTCTACGAGCTGCAGACGCATTGGCAAATTCGATGTCGCTAAGGCTTGGTTGGTCTTCTCGTTTTCTTGGAGGTGGAGGGTTATAAGTCTTCTCAATATGCGGGTTTTCGACATATACGAGGAATGCAAATTGGGCAGCATGCGCAATAATCGAAATAAATAGTACGTTATAACTCGCGGCCATCATTGAGATACCATAATACCCTGCATATCCCACAGAGTACATGGGGTGAGGTGCCATCTCAAAGACACCATCAAATGTCAATTCTTGGTCGATCAAGTAGAAGAAATCACCCCAATACCAAGCATAATCTTTGACGACACGGTGAGCATCGAGTTTAACCCATAGATTGAAGCCTACAAGGAGAACACCTGTGGTCCAACGAGCGATGGACATGGCCAAGCTTTCTCCAGCTGGGCGACCCCCGCAAGCGATGGCAAAGAGACAGTATGAAGTAAAATCACACATCAATATTAAATCCACGACTCTGCGGAAAACCAGCCATGTGTTGTACTCAAGTGGGGCTTCTTCGAACTTGTAATCCTCCGGAATCTTGGTTTCTAGCTCGCTCTTTATAAGTTTGTACAGCCACGGACGCGGATTTTTACCGGTTTCTGGGTTTTCGAAAAGGCTCCATTTCTTGGCCCAAGATATCAGACGCCGGTGGTTCGACTGAATACGAAGGAGGTACCCAATCCCAATATTATAACAGCCTCTCCAGAATAGAAATATAATAGCAAATGCCGGCTGCTTGAGGAAACTTGGTAAGAGGTATAGTGTAAGGATATGTAGACAGAGGATGGCGAGCACTATAGCATCGGAGAGATTCTTAGGTTGCCGCGGATCCAGGAGTTGCGAGACCATGTCATGGGTTTGAGGTACTGCAAAGACTGCTAGATATTAGTCGAAGATACACGATTCTAGTTGGGTATAACTGAAGATCTCCAAATCCCAAATCAACGTGAGGTAACACTTACCGGTCCCATCCGGAGTCCTTCCAAATGTCTTCTTCTCCTTGGCCACCTCAACCTCTCTCAAGGGGGTATCCCGCTGGTTGATTTTAGAGGGAGAACCATCCTCGCGAACCGTCTGTAGAACATTGCGCTCCCGTAGACCTTCATCCTGTATTGTAGCACCGGTTTCGATCGCCATTCGAACAGAGAGGCGGAGTTGAGTCCGCTCTAGGGGTCGTTGAGAGATTCTGGGTCTGAGAGTTGAGGAGGCTTGAACCAGCTCCCGTCAATGTGGAGAGGATTAGGATTCTTGGCGGGTAGCGGTTGTGTATTTGACAGTTGATGGCGAGAGAGTGTGGCACTAGTCCACATGTTCAAGAGCTCTGTTTATGTTGGACACGGAATCAATCAGCATTCGTCAGACGATTTGTTAGAAGAAAGTTCTGGCGTGGGGCAGGAAGCGAGGCAGGGCAGACAGGGCAAGTTATGCCAGCAGAAGGGAATTGGCGAATAAGGTTAGCTCTCCGGTCAACAGGTCCAAGGAAGAGGACCTGTATGGGCTTACAGTTTGCACACGGCCATGACGTAACGCGGTTTTCATGGATAAATTCCTTTGCGTCCTTTCGGTTTTTTATGCACTTGCGCGTTCGCCCTTGCCATGGAGATCATTGGGAATATCTCTCGATTGCACAGTGCAGTCCTTTGTGTGAGTGATACAAATAATGCCTTCAAAAGCCGAGACGCTGGCGCTGCCGCACGCACATGACACGCGAGACACTTCCTCATTTGTGCGCTGACGCATGTGATAACGGGGCCTCAGCCGGTGCTGGGCAGGCCCTGAGGTTGAGGTACTTTGGGGCAACGGCTTGGGGCCCCTTTTGGGCCACGAAATAAATTGGGTGGGCAAGCTGTAAGCCACGAAACCTTACTGTAGGAAGTAAGGTCCATGTCAGGTCAGGTCCGTCCTTATCTCGTTCCTCGTTGCCGTTATCGGGAGAGCAACATCTTCTCTCACGTGATGATGTTACGTAAGCATCGTTTTCACAGCTGGTGCAGGGGTGCAGCTGAGTTAAATTGCAATCAGTTTACAGTAGTATAGGGTTCCATACTTTGTCAACCAATCAATCATGTTGCGCTATGGTTTGTGAGCTTAAGTTTCTTTGAATCTATCATATCTTGAAGCCAAGATGCCAAAACCAAGTCGGCGAGTGGGAGGCCCCTCGAAGAGTCTTGGTGTTCCCTCAACTCGGTGGCCTATTTGAGGCGGCAACGAGTCACTCGGAGCGTAAGCCTCTATGCAGCCCGACGCCTGCAAGACAATTCCTCTCTTGCCATAAGCTCTACATTACATGTCTGGCGTGGCTGCCCTGCAGCCGAATCCTTCAATGTTTCTTTTGACTACCTACTCTCTGAACGCTGAGAAATTGCTTTGGTATTCCGCGTGAGTCACTTCCCGAGGGACAGCCTCGCGAGCACAATGCTCGAAAAGTACTTAAGAAAGGTTGAAGATACTACCTCCACTCTGTATTCTTTCAATCTATGAACAATCACAGCGATTGGTACTTGATTTGATTGTCTCGACCTCACATTGTCTCTTACTCAAGACCCTGACTTTACACTCTCTGGAGGCTCGCCAACCTACCACTACTCCAACACCAGGCAGACAACTTCCAACTCTCGAACTTCTTTGGCTGGACCATAGAAGTCATCTAGTTTCCCATCCTACTACTAGTCAATATGGCATCTTCTCTCTTGCAACGTCTCCTGAGAGATATTTCAGAGCTTCGGGAAAACCCCTACCCAAATATTGCTTTACATTTTCGGGATGAGGATATCAGCACGGCATGCCTCGTACTCACCGTTGAATCGTACGGGCCGCTGCATCTCACTGTACAATTCCCCTCAAACTACCCTTTGTCCCCCCCTACAATCTGCATGAATTCGAACATCCGCCATCCAAACATCTTCGGCAGCTATATATGCGCTTCGATTCTCAACACCACAGAGGGCTATACTCCTGCATATACTTTGAAAGGCATTGCAATTCAACTGCTTAGCTTTTTCAGCTCGGACACGATCGAGCAGACTGGTGGTGAGTATTCTGTGAATCTTCAAAGCTATCGAAACGAGACATTTGGTCTTCAGAATACCTATAAATGCGGCCTGTAAGTAATTTTCATTAGGATATCCTAAATCATCAGATTTAACTTTAGACAGGTGTAATTTCGGTCAATCCACTCCTTCTGCTGCCGCCCGAGGCTTGGCGCATTTTGGACGGAATGCTAAACGGCGAATGGCTAAAAAGGCTGCCAAAGTTCTTGCTCTTGCTCAAGGATCCGAGAAAGAGTCAGGACTCGGAATAAACGCCACAAAAGGGATTGCCGATATGAAAATCCCCGATGAAATCTTACTGTTGATATGCGAAAAGCTAGACACAGAGGATCTCATGGTATTTGCTGAGTCATGGCAGAGGGTTGGAGCAATTATGACCAAATTCGACGTCATTCGTACACGAGAGCTTCAATGCTTCTGCTTCAAGAAGGACTATAAGGCCACTAAACTTGGTGTTGGAGTTAATGTGGTTTATCGCGGCCGAATGGGCTCTTTCGAATCCGAATTCGATGTGTTATCACAGGAAGGATTTGAAACTCATAACATTCGCCGCGCCGTCCATGGCGTTCCATTCGAGTTTTGGTTGCCAATACCTATCTCACATGGGCACTGGGCAAAGGTTAGGGGTGACGCCTCTAAGTCGCTGTCTCAGCTGGCTGATGCGGCAAAGCTGGGGGCTGTCAAACCGCACCAGGTGATCTACAACTTTATGAATGATGTTGTAGTCACACTCAACCAACAAGCCTCGCAAACAACCATGAGATCGCCATTCTACCCTTATGAGGAGGCCCCAAAAAGCACGCTAACTCATGCTTCTGAGAAGGCAATTGAATCATATTTTCACCTCTTCCACTTACTTCTCTGCCTGGCAACCTCCGATCCATCAATTGTGAGATCAGCGAACGAGACTCTCACTGCTTTTGGAAAGGGAGAAAATTCTAAGCAACATTGTCCTAGTCTTGGCAGCCTTCTCGTTGCCGTCCTCATCAGCGATGTGGAAATGACAGACGCCATGATGAAATCTATTGTGAAGGAAACTATCACTCGCAATGTTGTTTGGATGCTGGACTCTAAAGGAGCCAATATGCCGGAACTCAGCTACTTGGAACCTTCTGCCGTTTCTGAATACCGCTTAGCAAAGACGTTCGAGGCCAGCAAGACTTCTTATCGCCTTCTTATGTTCTTGAACCTCTTTCGAAAGACTGCTGTGGGCAACCCTCGTAGGCCACTTGCCCAGCTTCGTGACGAAGCCTTCGATAGACACGGTGCACCGCCGAGAGGTTCTGCCAAGACACTCGCTGAGTCCATAAAGCGTATTCATTGCGTCAATAACTTCCCCGAGTTTCTTCTTGTCATGGGTATCGAGAAGCCTTCCGCTGTTTGGTTCAACACCTTCCTCAAAGATTGTATCCAGGACAGCATCAGCAAAGGATATTCTAGCATGCCACTTGACCAAGGCCAAGCTTTGTCTCTTCGCATTGTTCATGAGCCCAATGTTGAGTTTGCGAGGGGTGTGGAACCTCGGTCAGTTAATACCTCTCGGTTGAACTTCTTTCCAAGCCCTGCCAGCTCCCATCGCAACAAAAGAGCTAGAGGATTTAGAAGATGATTAGTGTATACCTCTTCTTGTCTTGTCAGACATTATTAACATTATACCCTTGAAGACCATGGTGAAAGTGGTCGGCAACTCGGAAATGTCGGATATGGCTAGATCATAATGATGATACTTGTATATCTCACTCATTTCAGTATCCTTGAAGCAGTCGACAGATTGAGATAATTTAAGTTTCGGGATAATTTAAGTTTTTGTGAGCTAGGATGGTAATATTCCTTCGCACATTATATAGGTTCTACATAGACGATAGACAATAGCCAAAAAAAAAATCCTCTGCAAAAATATTTCTAAATACGAACTTGTGCTTATTAAGTATAGCAAGACTCTAAACATATCTTGCGGAAAATGGAAGATTTAAGCATGTACCTTAACAGATAGGAGTGGTCTTAGAACAGGGCGGGCCGAATTTCGGAATCGGTATTATTCACCGCCTTCCACATTTGGCTATCGCCCCTCCAAAATGCCGACTAGTTTTCCTGCTTTGTAAACACCAATATACCTCCCCGAATCCTTCAACGATCACCTCCCACTTCACTACCAAACCACCATGGCGCCATCACTGGAAGCCCCAGATAACGTCGAAGACGTCCTCTTATCCCCGTTGAAGGTGGCACCCAAACTTGTTGCCCCGGAACCAGAACACTGCCCCGGTCCCGAATCCGAGTCCGCGGGGACGGCCGACTCCTGCGCCGGTTGCCCCAACCAAGCAATATGCGCGTCTGCGCCGAAAGGACCTGACCCCGACATCCCAGCTATCACAGCGCGGTTATCCGGGGTCAAACACAAGGTGCTGATATTATCAGGCAAAGGAGGAGTCGGAAAGAGCACATTCACAAGTCTTTTGGCCCATGCGTTTGCGCAGAACCAGGACAATACGGTGGGTATCATGGATACAGATATCTGCGGACCGAGCATACCGAAGATGATGGGGGTGGAAGATGAGACCATACACGTGAGTGGTGGGGGTTGGAGCCCGGTTTGGGTCACAGACAACCTGGGCGTTATGAGTATACAGTTTATGCTGCCGAATAGAAACGACGCCATTATCTGGAGAGGCCCGAAGAAAAATGGATTAATAAAACAATTTTTAAAGGATGTGGAGTGGGGAGAAATGGATTTCCTGCTGGTGGACACACCTCCAGGGACAAGTGACGAGCACTTGAGTGTTAATTCTTTTTTGAAGGAAAGCGGGGTTGATGGGGCAGTCATGGTTACCACGCCACAGGAGGTTGCGTTACTCGATGTTCGGAAGGAGATCGACTTCTGTAGAAAAGCTGGAATCAAAGTTTTAGGTCTCGTGGAGAATATGTCCGGCTTCGTGTGTCCGAAGTGCACACATCAAAGTCAGATATTCCAAGCAACGACAGGAGGAGCAAGGGGGCTGGCAGCAGAGATGAACATCCCCTTCCTTGGAGCAGTACCGTTAGATCCAAGGATTGGAATGTCTTGTGATTACGGAGAGAGCTTCTTTGACTCGTGGCCAGACAGTCCGGCATGTTCAGCGCTGAAGGATGTTGTAAGAAATGTTGGCAAAGAACTTGGCCTTAAGCCGGAGAGCATACTGCCAGAAGGCTAAAATAAAATATCATTTGCACAACATTATATTGTAATTTGAAACGTGCTCGAATAACTTTTATTAAACCTGCTTGATATAATATCTCATATCTGCATTTGAAATCCGCGCATCTCCCAATACCTAGAAAATTTCGATGCAGCTCGAACGATTTTTTGTTCCTCAATTGCCTCCATTTTTAAGTTTCCTTCGCCAAATAATCCCGAAGTTGAAACACAAAGATAAGAAATAAAAATATTTTTCGGGATGAGAGCAGAGCAAGCGGAGCAATTGCGTGATGTTAATAAAGCCACCTGCCGGAGTGGGAAGTGGGTAAAAGATATATGAATAATGAATCTCCATCATATTTCTCACGAGGAAGAAAATTAATCTTTTTCCTATAGTTTTGTGTTAGTAGGCTATAGCGAAAGATGGAGGTTTGGACGAACATCGGCTAGGTCGATGATGTCCCAGGGCTCAGTCTTCGCCGGATTGGGAGGGCAACTTCTAGCTTCGTCTATCTCGATATCAGAGGAGTATGCATCATCTGATGATAGATCAAGTATAATAGACTGTTGCCGGATACCATGAGATGAGAGGTCGTTTGTCTCTTTAGTTTTAGAATCGTCCTATGGATTAGATGATTAGCTCCGCCGTTCGATTTAGTGATAACGATTTGGGAGGAATCGGAACTGGGTTAAATTACTTACAAGCTTTCCTTTCTGCTTTCGGCTAGCTGGTGATTTGCCTTTTAGCGGAGAATCATCATCAAGAAAGTCATAATTTTTGTCCTAAGTCATTATTAATCTGGCGAGTTTCTCTTATGCGGGACTCAAAAGCCTTGCCGAATATTGTATTTCGTTGGAACCACCGGGAGGGTTTCCTCCTAAACTCTCTTCCGAAAAATTATCACCGAGGGCACCAATAGTGTTAAAGGTATCATTGGTAGCCTCATTTAGCATTTCCTTCATGAGTTCTAGAAGCTTCTCGCCTTTATATCCATCAACTCGAAGGGGATAATGCCTGAGGAAGGATTTTGAGTAGAACGGGGAGGGCGCGCCATCTCTCATATCATTGAAGGATCTTAAGATGGACGCTCGGTGAACGCGAAAACCCAGTTGCAAAAAAGCCGATTCGACTTGTTGAAGTTGCACCATCTGGGAATGCTCAAATCTGCGGTGGGCAGCTATTTCGCCAGATAGGTAACTGATGACTACATTCATCGGATCTCGATCTTCATTTCTGTAAGCGCCAATTTTGATGCCCTTCATTGACAAAGGGATTTGAGTTCCGATGTAGCAATCATTTCCCGTTTCCTGAGTATGAGCTTGGATAGGAATTTCTATTGCAACTGAGTCCAAGGAGTGGATGACATTGACCGCAGGTCCAATAATTCTAGACTTGGTTCCATTGGGCAAAGGGTCAACAAACCGTGGGTTTAAGTATGTTTTCAAGAGGGACTCCCTCTGGAAATCTCTTCCCTCTGTGGCTAGATCCTCGATCCAGGTACCGTTTGCGTCCAGATATTTAGCCCATTTCTTCACGTGATGTTCGTCCCAGGTGATCATATCTCTCTTTCTCAGTCCGACCCCCCTCCTTCCTAAACCTTCACCCGACTTGGAAGAAGCATATACAATCGTATGACCGCCATCTTTTCTCTCCTTGAACGCATACCAGATGTTGCGGACTTTCTTGTGAATGTCGGGGTAAACACCAGCATGAAGCCACCTGATGCTGCTGCGTTCATCATCCGAACTTGAAGATGAGTTATCTGAACGAGAAGGCATTTTGGGTTGTTGATCAATGTGATCAAGAGGAAGAGGCAAAGGCGGCTACCTCGAGTCGTAAATTTTCTAGCTGAAGTAGGATAGGGGTTTAAAGTTTAAGTTCGAGAGGGATTAGATCTGATCGATCTACAGAACAGACGTAATTAAGTTGATGTAGTTTCAGCCAACTGAAACCCACAAAAGTGACGAAAGCTCGAGCTGAACAGAATCAGAAATTTTCACAAAGTTGATGTGAGTACCTGGAACTGAAAAAGAATATTAGTATGAGTTTTAAGGCTCTGATTGGATTGGAAGCTGAAAGCGATCTCACACTTCTTTTTGTAGATATCAGATTGTTGTTGAGTTAGAGGAGAGATGAATTTGAGAAAGAAGAGGTGAGATATTAAGCCGAGGAGAGTTTTTTTCTCTTAAAGTCAAGTGTGAAAAAACTATCCTTGCCGGGAAATTCTACCTAGGTAGGCTCTTCTAGGAAATGGATAGGATAAGTGGCAGGTTGGATTAGATTTGAGAGTTGTATTGAAGAAGAAGTGCTTTCAAGGATGGATATGTGTAACGTTTTGTTGAATGTGAAAGTATCGTTCGATAAATCGAAGAAGGTGAACAAGAGTAGACGAAAACGATAGAGCGAAAGTGAAGGTGAAGTGGATTATCGAAGCGGCAAGAGATATTTTAAAAGGTGGTAAGTTGAATGGGTTGAAACTGAAAAAGTTGCATCTATTATAAGACGGAAGATAAAATTTGAGTGAGTTTATCTGGCAAATGACTAACTGGTACCTCTTGTACAAAGAGCCAAGAAAGACAGAGATTGTAACGATTGGGGTATATCTGACCGGCTAGGGAGGATGGTCGTTGGGTTTGGTAAGTGGTAGTGAGTAAGGTGTCACGATGGTTTTGTTACTAAGTAAACTTATGGGATAAGAATGCTGTTTGAGTTGAGCACACGGCTCCTATCTAACGAGTAACTACTCTACTTATATAGACCTTCGCACTTGTTGGATCCCCATGATGTCACCACCTGACCTTCTCTTGCCAGAGGTGTATATTCCAATACTTAGTCCAACAGATTGCATGTGAAATCTCACTCTGGTTAGTCCCAGGCTTCCCAGGAGTCCCTCGTCTCGTGGGGTCGTAACAGAGATTTAGATTGCTATGGCTTTACCAGGCATCCGGAAAAGAGATTTCGTTACAATATCTATTATCTAATTGCAAGTTTCACAAGACTTACAACTTCCACAATCTATTTATGCACAAATTTGTCTTGAAGCTTAGTCTTTCGATCTCAAAAGCTCTTAGCAGGTGGAAAAAGGGGTATCTCGCTTAGAAGCGAGGCGCTCTCCTTCCTACTAGAGATTCTAAAATAGACACTTGTATGGTTATAAAGAGAAATTACATAGCTCTTCTTTGATTTCTAATTTCTCTCTGAGTCTTTGGATAGAAGTGGATCAAATAGAGTGGTGGAAAGAAATAAAAGATAAGAAAAAGGCATTGGGCAGAAATACTGTATAATCTTTGAGTAGACACTGGCCATTAGACTTCAGCCTGGCTCTTCGAAAACTATCAAACATTAATTTCAGAGCACATAAAATGATTGAAAAATAACGGCTTTCCTTAGGCTGAGACAGTACAAGAGATACAGCATTGCACCACAATGTAATATACTGCATGACGTCAATCTCCTGATCAGTTGATTAGATAAGATTGAGTTAAGGTTGTTAGGCGAGGAGTTCGAGATAGAGTGGGGTCAATCTCGACGACCACGGCAAGGCTGCAATGTAAAAGCACTACAACCCACAAACCCACAAAACACCATTATCTACCAACGTCGCAACTTAGGTTGCGTTCAACAGCCCGAACTATGGTAATCTATTGTGACAATTTTTCTTGCTCGCAGCATCTAACTCAATTGCAGTCTTCGGAATCTAGACTTTATACGTTCAGCCAGGATACGAAAGACCATCTGAGAAAATTCCGTCTGGGCACTTCTCGCGCAAATGACCCCCAAGCAGTGATTTGTATGTCCGTCTCACTACCATGCCTTACCGCCGGCTACCGAGTTCGAGGACTTGTTAATTCTTGTCGACGCCTGATCTGACATACAATAGACATGATCGATAAGCACACTTTAGAAATCAAGCAGGATGAAGACAAGACAGTATACAAGAATTTGGAGGAGATAGGAGATGATTTACCAGATCATTCTCCAAGATTTGTGCTCTTAAGCTATCCTATGACACTGGCAAGTGGTGTCGTTGGTTGAAACCGATCTGCGGCTAATGCATTTTAATGCAGCCTTCCGGACGATTACAGGTGCCCTACGTGATGCTTTACTATCTCCCAGTCACTGCAAATGCGGAGCTCAGAATGTTATACGCCGGGGCTAAGGAATTGATGAGGAATACGGCAGAGGTGGGGAAAGTCCTGGAGATTGATTCTACGGATGACCTGGAGGAGATACCCCAGAAGCTGGGCGCAGCATAGTCTATGAATAGAGTGGCCAGCTTGAAATTTGTCAAGACAACCAAGATCTGATAAGGCAATGTGGGTTTGAACTTCTCATCTTTTGAAATCCTTTCTATTTTTATTTCTTAATCTTCGACACTTGTCGCCCCTGCCCCAAATATCATCTACTGTTGAATATAGATATTATTACCGTTGGAAGAGCAAGAAGGAAGATAGGATGTTTTCAGTCGGTGGCAGTCATCGTGTAGGCAGTATTGTGGAAGGTAACGCCAAGGCAATTGCCGAATAGTGATATTCGATATACATCCTAATATCAAAAGTCTACAGCCTTTGCCAGAGCTTCAAATATCGGCAGCCCAATCAGCCAGGTGTTCCTCAGACTTTGAAAATGTACACCATACAGATAACATTCAATTTTGGGCGGTGCCAACGAAAACACGAATTGCCCTAAAGAGCCCTTGAAAAAAATTGTAAAATTATGAGATGTGAAATACCGGTATCATTTACCATTCTCTGCAATATTGAAGGCATCTAGTATTTTGGCCCAACCCAACAGATTTCACTTCCTCGATCATGTGACTTTAAAATATTATCACGTGCCGGTCTCATTTCCATCTCAAATTTTCAAGTCTTCATCGTCAACCATCAAGCATGTCAGAACTCAATGGCCTTAATATATCGAATATTGGTGAAAACCCATCATATGACATCGCGGAAGAAAATATTAGCTCTCACCAAAGCCGCAAAACGCTTTTCATGTTCGGTTCTGTTGAAGACTGGTGGGCCTCCAGGCATCATGCTAGCTGAGGGGGAGGGGGCTGGAGAATGGCTTGAAATTGTGAAAGTAATGATTCTAAATGTAGCGACCTTCTTCGTATTCTGTGTTGACGAACCTCTAGAAATTACGATACAAGGATTATCACCTGTTGAAGAAGGATACTATCGAGACGGCTAGACTTGATGTACAGGCTGGCAGTGTTACAGAACTCACTTCTATGAAGGATCTTGGTGCATATTTGGAACGGGATCAGGACTTATATGCTTGGTGGAGAGTTCATATGGGATACAAGAAGGATGAAGGTACGCCTTAATGTCTCGGATATTGTAAATCAAGGTGCGTTTCTGAAATGTGGAGATGAAGCTGCTGGACTTGTTATGAGAGATACTGTTCAAATCAATGGCGTTCAGGAGTTATCTGTTAGATTATGAAAGAATATAGACGGGATATGTATAATATTGGAGCAATTTATTGATTTTATGCTTGAAAATTCTATTGATGATACAGCCATACCAGATTAACATTGCCTCGTGATGCAATGTGAAATCGTTAGATATAAGTCCCACCTTCTCATAAAAGTACAGGAACGCCCCGGGTGGATGATACAATGGTATCTTTGAGTAGTTCCCGAAAACCAAACGCCAAGTGAGCCAAGGATATGGCAATGCTATGGAAATAAAAATATTGACTAATCCCAATCATCTGCTTCATCACCAGAAGCCATCTTTCCAGAGGGTTTTGGTCTGGCACGTTGGCGAGAAACAGAAGAAGAGCGAGCTCTTTTCTTTCGGCCGCCGGGAGTGCCTCCGGCCTTCCTCTTCCGGCCTCGCCCGCTACCTGGAGGGCCAGGAGTCCCATTTTCCTCATCATCACTTGGAGTTTCTAATCTGGCACCGACAGCTTCGTCTTCTTCGCCTTCAGCCGCAACCTTCAGCTCCTGATCAACACTTAACAACTCGACAAATGCACGACATTGATTCATCATGCATTGTTCCGATTCAAGTGCAGTCATCGTGAGTTCCACTTCTTCCCAAAACTTGTCGCCATTAACTCCTGGAGCTCTTGCTGGAGCTCTGTTTAGATCCTTCGACGGCCCTTTCCCTTTCCCTTCACGCCGGGTCGCGGTGAGACCGTACTGGCGCCTAAGGTAGCTACGGGCAGCCCAAAGGCTTGAGAGCATCATTGAAGAGGCGGTCAGTTGCTTGAGTCGTAAGGGGTTTACTTGGCGTCCAGCAGCTTGAGGTTGGCCATTCTCGTCAACCTGAGATGGCTGGTCTAGGCTGATTTGGAAGATCTCGGTCTCAATAGAATGAGCAATGCCAGTACCTGTGGCTGCAACCACCTTTTCCATAGCATTAATCGCTGACATGAGCTCATCTATTGTTGGATACTCGAAGAAGGCTAAATTCTCAATTATGAATTGTGAGAATTCGAGGTGGTGAGGAAGATCGTTCACTATATCCATTTTTGATGGTTCGAATTCAATGCGTGAACACAAGCCATCATAGAACTTCTTGCGATTCTTGACTTTGCTAATCTTCAAGACCTCCATCATCAAAGACAACTTGGAGGTGTACGGGTTAAGTGTAGCGCCATGTGTGTTCTTGACAACGTCTCGCTGATAATTGTAAGCCAGCTGGACAGCTCGCATATATTCCTTCTCAAGAATTGTCTCATGCTTTTCATGGAGGGCCCGGTGCTCCCGGAATGCGATTTCTGTAATTTTGGGGTTCTGTGACGTTTCCAAGGCAATCAAAGACGATCCGGTCTCTTTGGGATGGACTAATCCCTGTCGAGCAATGCTGCCAACAACTTCAGCCGCAAGAAGACCTTGGTCATCTTGCCGAGCCAACGCAATGCGAATGATGTCGGACAAGAAACGCTGAGCTATCCCAAGAGCGACGCCGTCCCCTTGTCCACCACCCATGACAGCTAGTTGGGCTTGAGGATCTGCGCCTGTTCCTACGGTACCTTCGCTCCCGGCCTCGGAACGTTTTTCTTCGAGTAATAAGAAATCTTTAAACGATCTCAGAATAATTGCTTCAAGATCGGAGTTTTTCTCGTTAAAAACCTGTAGGAACGAGGTGTATATATTAGCCGAGGAGAAGTTCTTTGGCCAAGACTGGCAGACCATCCCAATCGCGTCGAGAGCAGATTTTCTCACTTCTAGTGGCTGAGAAGGCGACGCGAATGGCGCAAAGGTATCGGCTATCAGTTTCGAAACGGAATTGCCTTTCCATGAGGGAAAATCTTGCCGGAAACTCTCATATTGGGGATCTAGGTTGCAATGCTTGCCACACATGCCCGTGATCAACAGGAGCTTGCATAACTTGCGTACCAAATCGTCTTTGCCTGGCTGGCTTAGATTAACCTTCTGCATTGTCTGGACTCCCTTCAGACTTGACTTGACCAATCTGGTGAGATGCTGATAGTCACCAAGGACATCACTAATGATCCAAAGGCAAGCGACCATATCGTCTAGAATAAGTCTCTTCATACGAGGTATTGCAGGTATGAGCTCCTTTCTAATGGTAGCGAGGAAGTTGTTGTATGACTTCGACATATTTGGAAGAACGTGTCGAAAGATGACCACGACAGATCTATAAATGGCTAGATCATCTCCACCTCCGACGTTGGCGACATAGGGTTGCAAAAGCAGAATCTGCTCAGATGTGAACAGCTTGGGATTTGATTTTGCAAAGATCGTTAGAATCTGTAGCGTATCCCGAGCCGATGGAGCATCATCACCATCCCCAGTTGGATTATCGATGATAGTCTCAAACATAGTCGCTACTAAAGCTTTGCAAACCTTGATATTTGCTGCTGAAAGCTTAGAATCATTGGAAAGGATACTCTGCAAAACCTTATCCAACACATTGGCCACGCCTCCTCGATGAACTGTCCTAACCATGAGAGTAACATGGTCGGCCATGGCCAGCTTGCTTTGAGCTGACACCTCATCCGTTGAGGTGGATTGGTAGAATGGAGACATCCACACTTCCTCAATCGTTTGACGTGCAAGTTCCTGGACGCCTTCATCAAGATCCGTTACTCTGTGAAGTAAAGAATCGGCGATAAGGCTACGAACTTCGCGATCCGTGTTTCGAAGATAAATGTCTTTTGAGAGTTTAATGGCACGCTTGCGAACGCCAGTACCACTATCATTCACTCTCTGTAGGATGCTGGGTATCATTTCTTCCTCCAGAGCCGGTCTGAGAGTAATACATTTGCCTATTAAGCCCAAAGCAGAATCTCGGACGGAAACAGACGAATCATTTGCACATCTTAGAATGAGCCCCTTGACTGCAGGCTCTCGATCGATGATGGTAGGATCGGTATCTAGAACCTGGTTGACAGATTTTAAGCTCTTGCTTCGCACCGTTGCGTGCTCACTGGTCATTGATCCCAGCAAGATTGTAAGAACTCGGCCAAAAGACTCGCAGAACGGAGAATGTATGAGAGTCAGAGAGTAAGCAAGTCGAGCGTGAGCCGGGGAAATAGAATCAAAGCTGTATTCAGTCGAAAGCCATTTTCTGTCGGAGATCATCATACGTAGTCTATATGCAAGCCGTCCATATTCTCTCTCTAATTTTTCATATTCATAGTCATCTTCTCTTAATAGATCGAAAGTTGTGTAAATTTTAGAAGCCCATTGCGCAATAAAGAAGCCAATTGCACTGCTCAACTCGGGGTCCTCGGAGGAGCGGCTGTCGAGAAATTCGAGACAAGAACGAAAGGGTCCGCAGGGCCACGATACTAGGTCTGATGCCGAAGCTCTCTTCTCAAGCGAAGTTTCAGCGAGTCTTGAAAGATATTTTCCGAACTCGCTGTCTCCATTTTCCAGTGAGCCACCTGTTTTCCGAACGTGAGAGTTTAATTCAGATATAGCGGACCCCATCAGACCAAGAAGATCGAGGGCCATGTTCTTAACACCGGATATTGTTTTCTCGCCCTCGGCCAGTTGAACCATCCTAATGAGAAAAAGACGGAGTAAAAGTTCAGCAGCTGGCCAGTCCGTGGACCTTAAGCATGTAATAAAATCCTCAACGAATAGGTCCAGCAAGTTTCTGTATGGCGCATCACCTGTCTTGGTCGAGTTCATTGCTCGTTTGATGATGAACTGTACAACGTACGAGGCGTTATTCTCCGCTGTCTTAAGCAACGGTACAGCAACCTCTTTGAGCTCTTGAATAGCAGTTTCGGCTTGCTCTGCAGCGCGGCTCTCGGATGTAAGAGTCGGTCGTCCGTTAATGGCTTGCTGTTTCTGGTCAACATCCTCTTGCTCGTCATCGCCGTTAAGAGCCTCCAGGGCCATAGCCCTCCTCTTTTCCTTGCCATCATTAGAGTTTGTAGCACTAGTTTGGATGAGTCGCATGATTAATGCTGAAACTAGTTGGATGCTTCCGCCTTCAGCAAGTTTAAATTGACGAGCACTCTGTCTGGTAACTGGCAGCTTCTCCAACGATGTCAAGATCTCATCAAAAATTCCTTGACGCTGAGTCGGGTTACAAAGGAAGATCTGAGCAAGGACATCCATTGCAACTACCCGCAGGCGATCGAAATTAGAGATACCGAGGATGGAGTCGCGTTCCATATGGGCATTCTCCACGAATATTAAACGAGACGCTGTGAATTCGAGGGTGTTGACGACCGTGTCTGAAAGCTCAATATTAGTCACCAAGTTAGCTATTATGGATAATAATCGCCGGCACTGGGTTAAAAGGCTAGCGATGGCCTTTTTGTTATTAGAGAGAAGTTTGAAAGTGGTTGCTGAAGAGCCAGAACTGCGCATTTCCACGATTGGAACTATTGTGGTTTCGGCAATGTTCTTGAAAGTATTTAAAGCAGCCTGAATCACATCCTCTGAATAAAGTTGTTTATCTTCTCGACCTCCAGCCATCAGTCGCAGTGATGTTCGCGCAGCTCGAAGTCCGAGCTCTGCCGTGGGAATATTCGCGAGGAGAGCATCGACCTCTGCCTCACCCATACTGTCATCAATTTTTACTTCTATCGTTTCGGCATCCTTCACAGCACCCTCACACATCTTTTGCAGCCGAAGGAGATCATCAAGGGGTACTTGAGAGAATCGATTAAGTGAGATGGACTTCTGCAGAAGCGTCTCGACTTTGGTCTGAGCAGCCACGGTTAAGCTGGTCGTCCCTTCACTCGTACTTGTGAAAAAGTGATTTGGGACGATACTGTCAGGTTGGAGGCCATCCTCGGCCTCAAAAATCTCCTGAAGGCATTCTCTCAAATTATGGAATGCAGCGTCCGCCTTCTCCCGCTGATCTATGCTTATTGACAGTTCGTCTTCATCAACATCGGACCGTCGCCTCTTTCTTGAGAGATGTTCAGGAGTACCTGGCGAGTCTGGATATGGCCTATATTCTTCATGCCGAATTGTAGAAGCCGGTATTATGACAGCCATTTTCTGATCAGAATTCGGGGCCTGCGGGTCCGAGAGTGGATGAGGAGTGTACTCAGCTGGAGAAATCTCCACATGAGCCTGGATGTGAGGCTTGATGTCATTTTGGACTTGGCCAAAATCAGATCTGGGCTGACTTGCGGTTTCGGCTGGGGTTGAGAGAGGTTGAGATGGTATATAATGTCCTCGAGGGAAGTTATTTGGAAGGCTAGGAATCACAACGGCATAGTCCGAGCTCGTCTTTTTTGGAGAGGGTCGAGGAGGTGTGACAGGCTTGCGGGCTGGCTTGGGTTTCGGTACCTGCACATGGATGGTAGAGTTCTCATCATGGGCCTGCTGATTCGAACCCGTTCGTGGGCTTGGCTCGGGCTTCAATTTTCCTGAAGGCTGCTTTTTCCGCGCATCACCTATATTACTTGTAGGAGGACTCTTCGGTGAAGGGAATGTAAATTCCACTGCAGTATTCTTTAAAACCATCTCCGCAAAAGGGGAGAGGCTGGGGCGAGGAGCACTGGATTCAGATTCTGAGGTTATCTTTGGGGCCGTCTTGAATTTACTGCGCAAGATTAGTCGCCTAGTCAAAATTATAAAGAGAATGGCCGAAACTAACAATTGAGTAATGCCTTCCGGTTTGAGAAGCTCCTTAAGTTCATCTAAGGATTTTTGTAGTCGCTCGGACGTGTTATAACCACCCTCAGCATCACGATTTAGGCTTTCTAAATCTTGTCGGCCTTGATCGCGCTCTTTGGGAGTTGAAAATATTGAAGTGGATGAGCCCCGGCCAATTAAGGGTAAAGGTATAATATCTGAAGGTGACGGAGTTAGGAGATGATACCAGATGGAATGGAGGTGAATATTACCAGAATTAAAAGGAACAACCGAGGAGATGGGAGAATACGGAAGCGCCTCGTCAACCGTGAGCACTCGAGGTCGTTTGTATCTCGGCCCAGTTACTGATGATGTGCCATTCACCCTGTTGGACGCTCCATTCTGGAGGGCATAGCCATTCGTCTCCATCTTGGCTGTTCGGATTGCGATTTGTAAGGGCGAGGGCGATGTGTTGTTCTCATGGCATAAGAGGGAAATTAGATAATATCATCGTTAAGTATTTACCTCTTGCTACTTGGTAATCTGCGGCTGCTTCAAAACCGAGATATCATCATTGTCGCAAGCAGATGGATTTGTTTGGTATGGTTCGGGGTTGCAGCCTCGCGAAAGAAGGATGCATGCTGCACTGATGACTAAGCAGGGCTTGTGGCCTCAAATTTCTGTTCCGTTCTATCTTTTCGAAGTCAGAAGCAACTCCCAAAATGTCTGCAATTGGATCTCTCGTGTTCTGTACAGATTGCGGTAATCTGCTGGACAGTTCTACTGGCAATCAAAATACCATCCTGGTTTGTGATTGTTGCGGAACTGAGAATAAGGGTATTTATTCACCTCCCATAACTTTTTTCTTTTTTTTTCTTAAAAAAACCATATCTAACTATAATGTAGATACAGCTTCGAAAACCATCACGACAACCACGAAACCTTCCTCCTTTCCGTCGCTCTTAAGACAAAAGCTTTCCGATATCCAGACTGTACAACGAAGCGATATGAAAAATGAGGCAAAAATCCAACATACATGCCCAGAATGTGGAAGAACGGAAGTCAGGTACACAACGGTGCAATTGAGAAGTGCCGACGAAGGAAGCACAGTCTTCTACACCTGTGACTGTGGGCATAAGTGAGTGATGCTATAATAAATTTATCTTAAGTGCTAACATCCGGAAGATGGAACACCAACAACTGAGAGCGAAGTAGCTTTGTTTTACTCGAAATGAGTTATACATTACAAATCGCAATCCAAAACTATCCCTCAGGATACATCGGAGTTGCTATTCAAGGCCCAAGCACTTTGGTACCTAGAATTTATGAAAGAAGACGCAATAGCAACGATCCTCTTGCTAGAAACCTCTACGCAATAGCAGTCTGGGGAATCAATGCATATTCCACCTCACCACCCTTCTCAAACTCCGCCATGTCCAAAGCTACAACCACGCTATCTCGAACAACTTGCTCTTTGTCGTCCAAGAAACGTTTTAAAATGTCCTCAACGCCATCCTCCTCTCCCAAGCTGCCAAGAGCTTCCGCTGCTTCGTGCCTGACCATACTGGCCTCTTCCAAGTCGCCAAGGGCTGCAGCTAGGGCGGGGATAGATGCAGGGTGTGATAATTGACCGAAGACAAATGCTATCTCGTGTCTGAAGAGAGCAGATGGGTCTGAGAAACCTTTTGCAAGCGCGTGGACGGCGGGAACCGCAGTAGGGAGGTCGGGTGGAGATGCAAGATCACGAAGACCAAACATGGCTCTGTATCGTAGAAATAGAGGAAGCTTAGTATTGAGCAGTGATTTTTCTAAGGACTCGATTGACTCTGAATGTTCCATTGGCGGCGCGGGATCGATCGATGCGAAATCACTAAAATAGAAGTCAGAAACTCCTCGAAAGAAGGAAGAAGAACCAAAATACCTCTGCCGCAATTTCTCCGCCTTTCTCTCCTCAGAATTCTCCCACACAATTCTATCCACCGCAATTTCACAGGTCTCCCTAACAACAACCTCCTCCCCCTTCTCATCCCTCAACTCCTTTAAAATATCCAAAGAACCCGCGTCGCCAATAGCTCCCAGCGCCTCGGCGGCCTCATGCCTACACATGGCATCCTCACCCCGATCGACCAACACTGCGCGCAGGAAGGGCACCGCGGCGATATTCCTGCTCTGCCCGAGACAATATGCCAGTTCGTGCTTCAGCAGCGCCGAGGGAGACGTGAAGCCCGCTGCGATCGCGTGGATCGCTGGCAGGGAGGACTGACATGCGAGGTGTTTGAGCGAAAAGAGGGCGCGGAAGCGCCTTGCGAGGGGTTCTGATTCTGACGTGAGGGTTTTGCGGAGAGCGGTGATGGTAGGGTCTGCGTCACTGCTGAGGTCTCCGCTTGGAGATACCGCCGTTGGTGCCATTTTTATTTTGTACAGACTTGTCTTCTGTAAATTTTTAACTTCGTAGAGTATTTCGCGTGGGGTTAAAAAAAATTATTCAGAATGCCTGGAATTTGGCGGGGTTGTGCCTGGCTTCTCTTTTGCTAGGATTAGAGAGCGCAGTCGGAACGATTTAGGCGTGAAGTGAGCACATTGTAATGTGTAGCTATAGTATCTGCCTTCTAAAATACACGCTTTTTAGCTGGATCGCACACCAATCGGAAGGTACTTCAGAAATCGATAATAGGAGTGAGGCTAACGTTCTAGGCTAAGCGATTGTTTTGTTAGCAAAACCCTACTCTGTAAAATATATATCTTATAGAAGACATATAAATATGGAGACGCTTCGGATTCCCTGCATGGCAAGAAGGGTTTCTTTTTTCAAAATCACGAAGTCGTGAAAAGCAAAATCTGTTAAACAAGTCATAGCACAAAAAATATTGAGATTTAATTGTATCTATGCCTCTCTATATGCGATCTCCTTTAAGTCATAATGCTTCGTAATATATACAGTTCTATCCATCCAATTCACTTCTTAATCCACCTTGCAGCCCCAAGCTCCAATATCATAAGCCATAATCGGTGTCATAATCTTAAGAAGATCTCGAAATCTCAGCTTCCTCAATATGGAATTCCTTCTTCTCATCAGTTTTCAAACCAGATGCAGCGAGGAACTCGGCAGCAACAACATCCTTAACACGCATGATATGGCGACCAGTTCGGAGCCAGTGAGCAGTCACGTAGCCGAGAACATACACGAATCCAACAAGAGGCACAACGTAAGAGATTCTGGTACCGGCAGAATCAGCAATCGCGCCCTGGATTGGAGGGAAGACAGCTCCTCCAGAGACTCCCATCACCAGGATGCCTGCACCGCGCCTGGTATGGCGTCCTAGATTGGCGGTACCTAGAGCGAAGAGGGTTGGGTACATTGGGGCTTCGAGGAAGAAGATGGCAATCAGAACACCAACGGCAGCACTTCCGCGAGCTGAGCAAATAACTGCGTTGAGTGCAATCGCGAGCGCAGCATATACCATGAGGAGGAAGTCGGCCTGGAAAATAGTCGCTAAAGCTGTGGCAATAAATCGGCCAACAGTAAAAGTTATAAGCGCGTACGAGAGCAAGTTGGACGCTTCAGCAGCAGAGAAAGTTGCGTTTTCAGTAGCGTAGTTGATGAAGAAAGAAGCAATTGTAACTTGAGCACCTACATAGCAGAATTGTGCGATGAAGCCGAAGATCATGTTATACTGCTTGTATAAGGGGCCGATGCTATCTCCAAATTCATCGGTGGCAAAGTTCTCCACTGTAGAAGAATTGAGCATCTCCTCAGAAACTTCGGGTAACTTGGTGGTGAGGAAGAGGATTGCAATAGCAACTCCAGCGCATGACACAGCCAGATAGACGAATTGGACATTGACTAAGTTATTGGCATTCTTTCCTGAGAAAAAGAACTTGCTTGCAATAAGCGGGCCAATAAATGAAGCGACTCCGTTCCAGGCCTGGCAAAATTGAAGTCTTGCTGAAGCTGAAGCAGGGTCACCGATAACAACAGCATAGGAGTTGGCAGCTGTCTCAAGGGTTGCGAGACCACAAGCAATGACCAAAGTACAGACGCAAAAGCCGCCGAAAGACGCGAGGCGGTGTTCGAAGGTACTGAAGTGTGCAGTGGGCCAGAAAAGGATTGCACCCAAGCTGTAGAGAGAAAGGCCCATAAGAATGGTGATTTTATATCCGTATCTTTTCATAACTTCAGCTGCAACAGGGGAGAAGAGCAGGTATCCACCGCCAAAGTAGACGACTTGAAGGCCAGTAGATTGAAGTTTTGTAATTTCCAGAACAGTTTGGAAATGCTTGTTTAAGACATCCAAGAGGCCATAACTGAAACCCCATAAGAAGAACAGGGAGATGACGAGCGAGAGAGGGAAAATGAGGTCTCTTCCTTTGAGGAACCCTGTTGCGAGAGTTGGAGCAGCAATTGGAATTCCGCCGCCAGCCATAATGAATGATTGTTGTTGGGGGCGATTATAGAAAATTGAGAAGTGTGCAAGGAGGATAGAAGACTTTAAAGGTCTCGACGGCTCTCCTTTTCGAAAGATTGAAGTATGGTAGGAGAGACTAGATGCTGAGGATGAAGGATGATGATGTTTTATTCGTGATGCTGAGCACCAAGCCTTTATAGATTTCCATCTTCATTTGAATTATAGCGACGCTCTCATACACCTAGTAAGAGAGAATTGAGTTTGGCTGGATAAAGTTCGGTTGAATATGGTCAACCTCAACTGCGGCCCTTGCCGGGAGACGGTCTTTGACGGCTAGAAATATGCGCTCTCCTATTGGATATCTTTCAGGAGAAAGCTCTGAGAGACTCTCCGAAGCTGGCATTTGAGATGCAGATCGACCTGTTGAGTTGCGTTGCCTCCAGCTAAGAAGCGTCAATTGCCTATGATCCAATGGGGTGCGTGCAAGATCCCTGTCCGCGAGAACTCTCGCTGTTTACTTCGTTCGACATGCCACCGCGAAAATGGTTAGAAGCCGCTTTCCCCAAGTTCTCGTTAAAATTTTCTACCAATTCTTCTTCTCGGGGAAGTTATGGATCAGGGGGCGATAGGAAAAGCCCCAGATTCTCTGAATGCTGTCTCGTCTCGTCTCTTTCGTACGGAAAATATCCAACTGAGCTCTGTGAGGTCGCTCCCGAAGAGTCTAGATGCGAAATCGAGGGGAAAAAGATTCTAGCGCGGGGTTAACTTCAAAGATACCAGAACAATTGAGAACTCCTAGTATCCAAAAAAGGTGATACTCGAGCGGGACTCATTCCATGCTCGTGTGTCAACCATGAGGCATTATCCATTCCATACAGCTGAAGGCCTCAGGGTCGTATTGTTAAGATCGTACGGATGTCATGAAGCCCCCGTCAATAACTTCAAAACACGCTCGGCATATCGATAGGGAAGAAATCGTCGATGCATTCAACTCCGACGATAAACGACGGCGTTTGACAAGCATTCTGAAAGCATGAGAGCTGGACAGTTTCCCGCCCCAGGCCAATCTCTCTCTTCCCCGCACCCCCATCTCGCTGA
This sequence comes from Haplographium delicatum, assembly GCA_037952705.1. Classification (NCBI taxonomy): domain Eukaryota; kingdom Fungi; phylum Ascomycota; class Leotiomycetes; order Helotiales; family Hyaloscyphaceae; genus Haplographium; species Haplographium delicatum. Next base: position 25,620 of record JAPZPC010000006.1, read on the forward strand.
AATACAATTTAGCTAGCGCCCGCAAAGAAGCACCTTTCTAGCGGGTTTCTAGAAGGATACCATGCCATCGCGGAATTATGTTTAACCACCCCATGTCAAACGCCGAAATATCTGCCCTATCGCATCAGGAAATCCAAAAATTTCCATCCTCGAGGAGCTTATCAGGAGTAAATAATCAGCCATACAAATACGTTTCCAGGAAAAGAAAAATCACTGGCGCCGACTTATCCCGCAAAAGGAATGTTTCTAGAATGATGTGATAAGGATAACGCATTTTCTAGCGTCGTCCAAAATCCATGTATGCCTGGGACCCCCCAGCTTAATAGAGATAGGCACTCGAGGCTGAATCGTTGGCGTCGGCTGGGACTTCTCTATGGCAGTAACATGAGACAGCAGAAAAAGAAATGTAAAACAGTACAGTGTCGAAGAATTTTGTAATGTGAATGAGTTCAGTCTCAACAATCTGTTTTCTGCAAGAAATATCTCACTTTTGGCTTTCCCAAAGTTGGTCCGAGACTCCCTTGCCTGACAGAGAGTCAAATAAACCAACTTCAAGAGCTCAACCGGGCTCAACTTGTTTTGGAACTTTCAGTTTGCTAAGGGAGAAGAAACTCTATAAAAGGGTTCTCTGAAATGTGAGCTCTACAAGTTATACATTTAATGAAATTTCTTTTTATTCAGAACAGTTACTAGTACCCGGAATCCTATCTACATGCATGCGTCCAGGTCGCATTGTCCAACCCTCATCCAGATTTTATATCCACATAATAAGTTCATGCATGAAGAAACAATATACACTACACCGCTCAAATGCCCGGTCCGATGTTCAGAATCCCTCCAACGCCTAATGCACATGCAATATGTATTCAAACACTTTCAACACGATGTAGGAAGTCTCGAACTCGAGCAAGTTCCACATCATTTGGCTCGCTTTCTACAGCACGTAGAAGATTCTCCAACTTGGTGTCAACAACTGTATCATCCTCAACACCAGTGCACAATCCGATGACTATACGGTATTTGTTGGCCAGTTCCGAGCTCTTGCTCTGCAGACCCCGAACAGCCTCCTCCAAGCCTTGGGAATTAGATTTGTATGCGTTGATTCGTGCACGCATTACGCTAGCAGGTGGGAGGGATGAGGACAAGTGTTGGCGTTCTGCTCGATCAATGATAAGAGGCAGATGAGGAGAGAAGTTGAGTGTCGTCAGAAGACCGGAAGCCTGCTCAGAAATACCGGGACCACTGTCTGCACCACCCAAGTGCAACTCCATCTCACCATTCATCTGACCATACTGTGCTTGCAGTTGTGAGAGTTTCGCTCGCTCCTTTTCATAAGCTCCTAGCAAATTACTTGTCTTGCGCTTTCGAGTTTCTTGTTCGCTTAGCTCTGATTGGAGAGTATCAAATCGTCGACGCTGTTCTCCCAATTCGCCAGAAGCATCTCGGAGTTGTAAATGAAGATCGTCAATGACAGATTGCTTTCTATCCATCTCTTTGCAGAACTCGGATTCAGTCTCATTTACCAGAGTTGTGATGGCTATAACTGTTAGGATATTCACATACTTATAGGGGTTATATTGTCACTCACATGAGATGATCTCGCTGCTGCTCTCTTTGATCTCCGCAGCTACTGGATTACTGCGACTTGCATCACCTTGTCGACCATCAAACTCAGCCGGATCGCCAACTCCAAAATCGACCGGGCTTAAATTGGAACGATTTGGAATCGTAGGATCTGCACCGACCTCCATAAGTTGAGAGATGATGCTACGATTTCCAACTCGAGCAGCAATGTTGAGAGCGGTGTCGCCTGATCTATCTTGGATGTTGATCATCTCAGACATAAATCGGCCGATATTGATTGATTTAAGAGCAGCTGCATTGTTATTAAAGGATTCTTGACTGTTTGGCATGCTTCCTTGGCGAACGACAAACTCAAGGAGAGATTCAAGATAGTACTTGCTCGCCTGGCTTCGTCCTTTAACAGCAGATGTAACGGCGATGTGATGTAAAACAGTTCGGCCTCGGGCATCTCGAAACTCGATCGTAGGGCCAAGAAGTTCCAAAATATCTGGGAAGCTGCCAGAGTCGAGGTTATTGGTGACCAAGCAGGAGCGCATCAATGCAGTCTCTCCAGAAGCGTTAACGCGAAAGATGCTTGCTCCGTGATCAATCAAAGCCTTCAGCAATGGACCTCGAGCAAGTGTGGCAGCCCACATCAGTGCAGTGTTACAGCTATTGTCAATTGGCATATCAAGCTCGGTGGGAGACAGAGCACTGAAAGCCTGATGGGCATTGATATCAGTTTTAGCATTAGAGCTAGCAACCGTAAACAGAGACATCAACAGATCTTTCTTACTACCAAAGGAGCCAGAAGGCATCGGGAGAGGAGGAAGTGGCATGCTGATCTCGTCACCATTGGTGTGTTGCGAATGATAAACAAAGGACTCATTCGGCTCTGTTGGAGATGCTTCGCGCATAGACATTCCAAAGTATGCATCGTTCATTGATTGTTGATGGTCGTCCATGCTGGGTGAAGTTCTCATTCTCTTCTTAGGAGGGCCATCAAAATCACCATTGCGTGTCTCCTCTTGACCCGTCTGTGAAAACTGTGTTGCATATGCCGAGTCTTGTCCATTCAGTGTGAAGCTATCGCCAGAAGCAAAGCTCTGCATGCTTTGTTGTGAGCCTCCTGGGAATGCCGACTCTTGTGAGCCGAGATGTTGTTGTGAAGATTGCCTGCTGAAGCTTGTTTGTCGTGTTACTCCTCCATTCCTAATCCGTGGTACCGGGGAATCAAATCGTGCTTTGCTGATAGCCGCAACTGCGTGAGAAGCAGTGGACGACATGGAGATGTTCTTGAATAAGGTGGTACTTTGTCCACTATTCCTGCTCTCGGCGCCAGAATTGTATAACCGCTTTCTTTGAGCTGCCATGGCTTGTTCTTTGGTAGGAGTGTCGATTCCGCCTCGTCCAGCAACACCTCCGTCCTGACCCATATCATAAGTCAAGAGCGGACGTAATAATTCTTCAACGCCATATTGCCTACAAAATTCAAGGCCTCTTTCAAATTTAATCCAGGTGCCTTGGTATTTTCCATAGCCGCCCTGAACCTTTTCGTGCTCTCCTATTAAGATTTCTTTCTCCAGAACCTTGGTGCGCTTTCCCTTCTCAATGCCGGCAACCTTGAGGATTTGGGTCGCATTGAGCCAGCTATCCTTGCGCCGACGCATTACTGCGATACCATTGACCTCCATCTCATATACATCTACACCAGAGTATATGGCCTGTAAGATATTAGTGAAAGTGAATTGAAAGGGGGTTCTGGGTTCTGACGGAGTAGATCTGAGGAGCTGAATTTGTTCTTGAGATGCCATTGCTCCCTTCATACTGTCGAAAAGGTCCAGGTTGCTGTGTCATTAGACCGCTCCCCTGAGAACCTTGGCTCATACTGAAAGACATCTGCGGATTGAGTGAGGTGTTTAGGTCTTGATCTTCGTATCCACCGCTGGCGGAGGAGAAGGATCGGGCGTGACTGAGGTGATTTGGACGAGAATTTGAGGTAGTGGTAGCGAGGGGGTGACGTTGAGGATTCGTGATAATTGTCGTCGCGGCCATAGGGGTCAGTCTGAGTGAAAGCGCCGGGGAATGAAGAAGGTATCGCGTCACGAAAGGTGAGAGCGATTGAGGAAGAGTGCAGCGCACCTGAAGTGCTCGTCGTCGTTGAAGACCGTGAACAAAATCAGCTTGTCCGGTCAATGGCGATAAGGTACGCGCTGATCTTCAGAGACGTGTCGTTCGCGTCTCGAACGTGTAGAGAGGAATGAAAAGGTTGAGTTGAGTGGAGTGGTGGGGGGTGTGTTCGCAGGCCGGGAGGACCAATCACCTCGAGACAGGGAAATTGACGCGATCGACTTCTCGCGAAGACCGAATCGAATCTGGTCGGGGTCGGGTCTTCGCACCAAAGAAAGATGCATGCAGGGAGCCGTGGACAATGAAGGTGTACCGTACGGTATTTCAGAGTCCCAACAGTACTGGGTTGTGCTTGGGGAACTCGTGAGCATGAATGAGAAAAGAATGGTTAAACCTCGGCTGGGGGAGAACTGCGCAGAGATGAACGGCGGAAGTGAATAATGAATGAATGAGGATGTACGCGTTTGTGCACGCGGCGCGCTTGGTGGATCTGTGCCTGGATTTCAAGGCAATAACAAATATTCTCTTGCCTAAGGCTCAGGGATAGTTCGTCCACCTACGTATGTACCTGGAGCTTGAAGAGCTGTATAATTTGTTTTGATTTCTTGCCTTGTCTTGTCTTGGCTTGGTGCCACACAAGACAACGGACAGCAGACAGCATACTACAAACTGCAAACATCAAACACCCAAACATCAATTCCAATCAATTCTAATCACGGCTACACACACGACCCTGAATACCTGCCTATGTTGCTCTCTCACCACCAGCATTCTGCGTCACGCAACCCAAGCGACATCCGATCATGAACGCTCTCCAACACCTCGAAAGGGCCCAGCGAACTGACACGCTTCACGCTTTTCGAGCTCTGCTAAGGGCTGTAAGCTACCTCCCCGATTCCTTCGCTCGAACATATCTCCATGGGCTTGTGGTGAAGCGATTCCAGAGTAAGAAGTCCAACGGGAAGAGACCCAACACAAAACAAACCGCCTTGCAACAAAAACAACGGATTCATCGAGCTTGGCAGATAGCAAGAAGGCTCGAAAAAGCGAGTACTGATAGTATTGAAGATCTGGGCAAGGTGTTATTTTTAACATATGGGCGTACAGGACCACGGAGGTGGCAATTGGTCAATGCTCTTCTGTCACCAGAGGAGAGCAGCCTTCCCCAGGACGATGTTGCAGTCGAGCAGCTCGTCGAAAATCCCTCCGACGACCTCCCGGCTTTTGATTTCGAACGGAATCCGAAGGTGATTGCTTTCATTCAGAGCTCGCAAAGGAAGCATCCAACTGAAAGCCCTAAATCAAAAATTCGAAATTTAGTGATACCTGAGGAAAATGCTTGGGGCCGTCCTATGCCGCGGAAACGGGTGGCATCTATAAAGAAAAAATGGTGGATCTCAACACAAGAGAAATTACTACCTCCTGTTCCGCAGAATGAATGGAATCGATTGCGAGACTTGGCCCTGGGGCTTGTCCCCTTAGAGAAATGTCCTCAAAGACGTAAACCACCCATGCCGCCCAAAAAACCTGATCCACTAAGCAAGGAATGGAAAGAAATGGAAGACGACCGGAATAAGGAAATACTGGATATTTTCACGCTTCCATATAAAGCCGCTGACTCAAATATTGAGTTAAGCTTCGATCCAAAGATAGGCTTAGTGCCAGTAGAACGGAATAGCGAAGACACGCATCATAATTCAACTCCTACCCAACAACATTTCACGTCCAGAGCTTTGCGAAGGCTATATGCCAAAATTTGGAGCTTGACGCCTACGATGTCACAAGATGAAATAACGGATAAGTGGAAAATCAAATGGGGCCCAGTCATTTATAGGAGCTCTCAAATCACCACGGTACCATGTGCAAGGGATTTAGAGCTTTTTGAAGGGATGGAAAACCTTCCTGTTGTAGAACATAAGAAATTGAGCAAAAGGGCCATGAAAAGGGAGTTAAATAGGGCAACTCAAGATGATGCCTCGTCGATCGACCAGCAAGCGCATGGAGAATTACAGATAAAGTCATAAGATACCCACCTTTTACCGCAGCAGAACGCACTTCATTTTATGTTATTTAGACTATGTACTCTAACCAGCCCTCTTTGCCAATTCTTTCAGCCCGTCCCTCTCAACCCTCATAGTCTGCCACTCGGTCAACGCCTGTGCCCCGATCTTCTCATAAAACTTAATACTCGGCGTATTCCACTTCAAAACACTCCACTCCAACCTCCCCATATCATTATCCACAACCTCCTTAGCTAGCTCCCCTAATAATCGCTGTCCGTAACCATGCCCCCTCTCCGCCTCCCTTACGAACAGATCCTCCAAGTATATCCCGGCTTTTGCCCTCCAGGTACTATAATTATAGAAGTATAGCGCCATGCCAGCAGGTTGGCCTGAGGGATTGAAGAGCAAGAGACAGCGCGCGGGCCGCAGCGGGGTGATGGCATCGCCTGTCGATGCAGCCGCGCCCGAAGGCGCAAAGGCAATTGTATTAAGCAGCGACTCTGGAGTGGCCTCGACAGCGTCGGGCTCCTTTTCGTAGTCGGCAAGTTCTTGGATCAATTGGAGAATAATATGGACATCTACGGGGTTTGTGGGTTAGCTAGATTGAGGAGGAGAGGGGCAGGAGGACACCCCCACCTTCACGTTTTGCATAGCGGACGACGGTACCCTCTGGCGATGGTGCCATTGTGAATTATAGAAGATTTTGGTAATTTACAAAGAGAGTAAGGAAATCGTGACCAGGATTTTATACCGCGTCAAGCTGGAAATTTCAGTGGTATGCCAATTAGATGTAAGCTGCAGGGCGTGAGCCGTGGAAAAAATAAATTGACCTGCCAATTAAAAGCAACTTTTGAAGAATATAATGTTACACCAACCCCACAAACTTTAAAAGTCATTCAGACGTCAGAGATGATGACATATTTGGTTAATGGACGATTCAAAATTACGTGCCCAGCCCCAGAGCCTCATCAGAATACAACTCTACGTTGGGGCTGTACACTGGGCTCCTGGGCGGGCGGACTAGAACCCATGCCCTATATCGTGGGGTATTTCCTAGAGGAGGGCTACACCCCAACTTTAGGAGGCTGCCCTAGCTCCCTTGTAGAATGATAATAGAGGGGTTAGGGGTCGAGTTGTGGACCCTATTTCAGAGTCTGGAGCTTATTCTACCGATATATCCGTTTTCCTATCAATGAGCCTAGCCCTCAGCCTCCATTATTAAGTTACACTTGAGACGCCGCATCTCTTCTGATTGGATTTATCGCCCTTGATCACAATTCTGTGGCTGCAACACTCAATACTTCACCCTCCCCTTCAATATGAGGGAGCGCCAATCACGCCCGCACAATTTCCGGCCCGTGCATATCAGAGGCGCAGGTGGGGACTGCTCCTCCAAAAATGTGGAGGTCGTCTTCCGCTTTGGATTCTCAGCTCCGGAGCCTCGTCGGATAGCTGCACAGTATATCTTCTCGTCTTCTCGGCGGAGCCTTCTGTCCAAGACAAACCACAGACGGCACGGCAGTCTCCAGATCAGCGGTTCCTTTTGCCTTGAATGAATCCTTCCCGATAACTTACTCTTAGTCAGCCTCAACCGCCTATAACTTAAAGGAGTGGGCAGAAAAACCAAAGTCGCCAAAATGAACGTCATTGCAGAGGATGTGGGAGCCATTGGAAACTTTGCGTGGAAGAATTATCGAGCATGTAGGGACTCTTCAGATGAATTCAAGCGTATCTCGCCCGAAGTGGCGCTCCTATATGTTTCCTTGAAAGAGTCGAAAGAATACCTGGGGGAGACAAACGGCCTTAGCCCTACCCGCGAGGAAAAGCTTACTGATCTCCTGAAGGAGATTAAAGAGTGTCTAGAGGAGCTCCAGAGATTGCTGTATAGCTACGAAAATTTGAAGACACACGCACAACGAAGCTGGGTAGGACTGTGATTTCATATATAAAACCATAACCTAGTGCTAACTGGTGGATAAGGATCGCGCGAGATTTGGTCTCAAAGAAGTGGCCGAAGTTCGCTCACAAATGATTTCAAACACCACTTCACTTACCGCGTTCAACACTGCGCTTGCGAAGTAAGATTTTCTTGGCGTTCGAAGTAACAACTTGCTAACGACCTCTGCCACAGTTTCTCTAACGTTCACATTAAAAAAAAGATCAATAAATTTATCCAAGAGAACCGAGCAGGCTATCGAAAAACTTCTGTGACTGTAAGCCGCGTGGAGAGTATAGATTCTCCAGAAGTTTGGTCAGAACTCTGCCAAGAACTCGAAGACATCGGAATAAATTCGGCTGTCCTCGAGGACCAAAAACAGAATATTAAAAGATGGTACACGCAAGCCATCGTAGATGGGATCGTGGAAGAACAGGAGCCTGAAAGAATGATTCTCCGACACGACTCATTTGACTCTGCTTATGGCTCATCCCCAAGAGGTGCAGCAAGCACTGTGGCAGCAAGCTCCGAAGTAGCGTTCTCTCGAGGATCATTATCTGAAGCGGCAATGTCTGAAGCACCATATACTGAATCGGTTTTCTCTCACGGAACATTCTCTGAAGCACCATTCTCTTTCACATCAAAAACTCGAGCAACAAGCACTTCGGCAACAAGCAATGCAGCATCAAGCACTGACGCAATAAACATTACCGCAATAGAGGCGATCGCACCAAACGCTTCGCTATCACGCTCCCCAGAAAACTTTGCGGTTACAGCTTCCTCAGTTGTGGATGAAACGGAAAGGTTTGAAACCCGGTTTGCAAAACTTCCCTCAAGGACTAGGTCAGATTACAGCAGGACTTCTATCGATTCGCAATCTCTCAGAGGAGTTAGAAAAGCATCCAGCGTTTCAAGTGTGGTGTTCAAGCTTTTCAAGAAACAGACTGCGATTATCCAAGCCGCCAGTGATGGAGAGATCGACAAAGTGGCGAAACTTCTCAGGATGGGGGCGAATGTCAATGCTCGAGATCGATGGGGTGTAAGTGTCTTTCACCGGGGATAGAACCATATGTGCTAACCGATTGAGTAGTGGTCCGCTTTAAGTATGTGTGGATACGGAGGTTTCGTCGATATTGCGCAGTTGCTCTTAGATAATGGAGCAGACATAGACAATCAGGATGTAGATGGGGACACTCCCTACTCGTTGGCAACAAACAGAGGCCATGCTGGGGTGGTTCTGTTGCTTGACGAGGTGAGGGAGGCCAGAGATCAGAAAGCCCGAGAGGCAGATACAGAGAAACCGCGACCGTAAGTGAAGTTACGCCACTGGTGGTCTTGACATGCTAATTTGTCATAGAGTTGAAGAGGTACTAGGTGCTGCATGATTTATGATGAATTATCACGCTTCAGTTTATATTTGTTGTCTTCTTTGGGTATATTTGATGAATATGGAGGAAAAGGATGATATGCTGCGAATACCATTTGAAATGCGATAACGGCCGTTAAATAAGTGCAAATTCAATTTTTCTTTGATGTCAAATCTTTTCAATCATATGTATATAGTAGGGTTCCATTAAAAGAGATATCAACTTTTTATTTTACTTTCATTTCGACAGTCTTAAATAGCAAAAACAAACTTCAAGGGCAGATATGTCAACTTTCTGAAATTAACAAAGGAATTTCGTAAGCTCTCCCACCATCTTCTCTGCGTCGCCAATGTCAAGAATTTCCATAGGGGAAAAGATGCCCATGTCAAGTTTATTATCATCGGCGTGGTATCTGAGTTCCAAATCCACCGATGGCTGCAAAGCACCGTTAGTACCGCACTGGTAAACTTTGGAAGAACACTAGGAGAAACTCACCAAATAAGCATCGCACTCTCCGGCTTTAGGGACCTCAATCATCTCGTTGGTGACCTCCTCCATAACTTTCGAACTCTCCCCCAAATCCTGTACGGGGATCCAATCGCCTCTCTTCTCTCCCGCTCTTTCAGAAAGCGTCATTCCAGGATTCGCTGACTTCAAAATGTTGACGAAGAAGTTGACTCGTACGCCCGTCCATTCATAAATCTCGGCCAGAGAAACGGAAACCATGTCTGCGCTACTGACTGTATACAGTTCCTTCTGCACTTCTTTTGCCAGGTCAGGCAGAGGTCTGCTTAATGGCTCTCGTATCGAAATCGGGAGCAGATTCAGCGTTGGTGCGGCTAGTTGGGAGAGATCTTCTCCGAAAGGTGCCCGGTTTGCAAGGTAGATGCCAAATATGACATGGGGGATTGAAGTGGAAGGATCGATTTCTTGGAGCCTCTGGGCGTAGAGTTTGGAAATTGCCGCGAGGAAGAACGCATCGACGCTCACTCCAGAGTCTTGAGCCACCTTCTTCATATTCAACACCTTTATAGAGGGATGGAAAACCTCAATTCTCTTCTTTATGGCTGAAATTCCATCATTGGTATAGGATGGGTAGAGCGTCTCATGGCCGAGATAGGATTTCCATTTCTCTTGAGTTGAAGAAAGGGAAGATGATATTGACTGGGCCACAAATCTTTTGAAATCCAATTGAGGCGCTTGAAGTTTGTGCCCCTGATACAGTGATTGGAGCTCATCAAGCAGTATCGGGAGACTTAAGCCATCATACAATACATGATGCAGTACAATCTTCAATATAGTATTTTGTCCTTCAAACTCAACCACCAAGTTCAAAGGTGGCAGTCTAAGATTTGCTTGATATTTTCGAATTTTGAAATCATGATTCTGAGGTTCCTCGGTTGTATAAATGACTTCATTTAGCGGATTCTTGAAAATTATCTGCACGATGCGTCCAGCTATCTCGATGAAACCCGTGCGAAGGATGTCATGTCGATGCAGAAGTTCGCTCCAAGCTGCGTCAAGAGCTTGTTTGTCTAAGGGGGCAGCTAAGGAATATGTAAATGTTTGATAAAACATAGCTCCTCGAGTAGCTTGCCATTGTCGAATCATGTAAATCTCCCCAGAAGTAGCTGGTATGATGCCTTGTATCTCGCCTATCTCCATGCGAAGAGTGGCGAGTTCCGACGATAGATCGAGAGATGACAATGAATTTGAGATAATGGATTCAACAGTGACAGCTCTATTGACCTCAAATCTTGAATCTACTGCATGCTTTGCTATAGAAGTAACGGTTTGCTGCCTTAGAATATCGGAGACAGTAATCCTAATTCCATGAGTTTTGAGTAATGCAGGAAGTTTAAGAACTAGAATGGAATCCAAGCCGAGATGAAAGATTGTCGAGTATTTGTAGATCATATCTTCAGGGACATCTGATATTTCATGCAGAGCTTTTCGAATTGCAAGCTCTGTAGGTGACCACTCTTCTTTAACACCTTCTGTCGACTGAGCGACTACCGATCTTGTATTGCTCTCAGGCGTTCTGAACTTCGGTAGTCTACAGACAGAGACACCATTGGGGTCGGACACAATGGTTGGGTCATTTGGAGATGCTACAATCCGCTCAAGAACCGTATCAAGTGTATCAAGAAGCCCCTCTGTCTCGCTTGCATTGAGAGCTATAGATTTACAAGCAGTTGTCCACATGATGTGTTCATCATCCACAATTTCCATCTCCACACATACAGCAAGCTCAACTTCCGAAGTGCCATACACTGATTCGTACAGATTTTCTTTGCTTAGAGTCGAACGACGGCCTTGGTAAATGAACAAGCTGTCAAACAAAGTGGCTTCCTTGGAGGCATGTCGATCTCTTCTTGAAGCATGAGCATAAGCTTGTGCCGTACCCAATGGGAAATGCTGGTACTGTCTAGTGCCATCGCCCATCTCTTGCATATATTGAAGCATTTCGGTCAGGTTCCCATGAAGAACTGCTCTTACAGCTACAGTATTCATCAAAGGAAACATAACTTCCATAGACTCCTCCGAGTCACGGCAAGAAAGGACAGATCCGAAGACAACATCGAGTTGGCCCATGAAATGAGATAATACCACAGCCCAACAAGTTTGCCCGAGCGTTTGGATGCTGATTCTTGAAGACTTGCATAAATACTCAACATCTTGAAGAGAAACGCGAGAGCGTCTTTCCGAACGAAAAGATATATTTGGATCCTCGATAATTGGCAGCTCCTTTTTGGGGAATATTCCTAGTGGAAAATTAGATAGTGTAGTCCGCCAGAATTTCTTTGCATCCTCTGTAGTGGATTTGAAGACGTCCTCTAAGAAAGGAAGGAAATCCGGTCGCCTTAATAAATTTCCATGATAAGCTCGTTCAATATCACTATGGATTCCTCGAAGTGATGTCCCATCATATAGTGCATGCGAGATGGCGATAACTAAATAGTATGAGCCCGTTATAGAAATAAGCTGCACCTGAAGTAGGGATTGGCCCTCAGCGGCTGAGACGGCAGCTTTATTTCTGAAAACTTCCATGAATTCTTCGAGGCTTTGCCAATCAACTATTGAGAATGTAGAGTCCTTTTTTGGCCAATTGCAGTCCTTATGGACAACCTGGGCGAAACTGAACGGCAGTTTCGGATCATCAACCTCGACAAATGTCGTCCGAAGAATGGGTGACAACCTGATTACCTCTTTCACAGCTTCCATCAATCTCAACACATCTACATGTTCTCTAATCTTAAAGCCATCGACATTGAGGTATCGTCTGTACCCAGATCTTATCATCTCATTGACCATGCTTTGTTGTATCGGGGTCGCTGGATAAATAGCATCTGTATCTTCAGGTACTTTCCCCTTCTCCTTCAAATAGGAAGAGAGAGTTTGAACTAAGTCCGGAAGAGACTTTTCTCTTAATATTTGAGGAGAATTGGTTCTTGCTTGCGCCTTAACTGCGATCTTTGCCACTGTCTGTGATTTAATAATAGCACTTACAGAAATCTCAATACCTCGTTTCTTAAGCCGGGAAGATAGCTTGATTACATCAATACTATCAAGTCCCAGCTCAAAAATAGAAGAAGCTCGATTTATTCCGTCTTCAGATACACGTGCTAGCAATGCAATTTCTTCTCGGATCTTCTTCGCGACTTCAGTCCAAACAAAAGATGCATAATTAGTATCTGTCGAGTCCGAGTGGTCTGAAAACTGAGAGCGCCCTTCATATCTAGTTTGGGTTCCGATATTTGCATGACGGAGAATGTTTTCTCCTCTATTTTGTAGAGTTTCAGTCAATTTCAACCTGATTTGAGAGAGAGCTTCCCTAGCTCTGGAGTGTGTAATAAATGACCCTTGAGCCACAATCTTCAAGATAAGTTTACTACTACTAGAGTCGAGAGTGGCTTCGAAGGCTAGGGGATACTGCGTCCGATCAGTTTTTAATATGTAATACCGCGAGTAGAATGAGTAACTCACATCAGGGATTTGCTCATCATTAACTTCAATCCAGATTCCTTCCGCAAAATTTTCGCTTCCAACGCCAGGACGTTGGAACACGAACAGAGTATCAAAAAGAGACTGCCCTGGCATGACTTGAACCCATCTTTGGATATCTTTCAATGGCGTATGCTGGAAGTCCTGCATTTTCATATTGAAATTATGGCATGTCGATATAAGTGAAGCAGCAGTCATACTAGGATCGATTTCAACATGGAAAGGTAGAGTATTGAATAGTGGACCAACTACTTCTTCAGCTCTTGCAAAATCTATAGTGCGACCAGAAATGACTACTCCTATTGTAGGATTTTGGGAGGTGATCGATTGAAGTACAGATACCCAAATAGCTTGCACTACAGCCTGAGGGGTCACGCCTAGATGTCTGCGTAAATCCTCAAAGCCGTCAAGATTTTGCACAATTGTAGTTGCAATCACTTCCTCTGTTGTATCGATAATACTGGGCACCGGGTGGTAAGCCCATTCTTTCAAATGTGATTCCCAGAACTCTCTAGCACCTGGAAGTTGTCTCAAAGGTCCATATGCTAGTGATGAGGTGAATGATGGGCCGTATGTAATTGATTTATCTCCACGATATTCTTCGACAACACGTCGAAGCAACATCTCCAAACTATTTCCATCATACAAAGCATGGAATATAGTAAGACCCAAAACGGTGCAGGAAGAAGTATGATTTAGACTGAGATAGTACGGAGCCTTCAGAGCTAAAAATTTGTCCATAGAATTATAATCGACGGTGGGCATATCCCAGGAGAAATCTCCTGTTCTCAAAACCACTTGGGCAAAACCGTCATTTGTAGCAACGAATTTTGTCCTAAGAATCTCAAGCTTTGCTATGACCTTATTCCAGGCAGCTTGAAGTGTCTCAATATCGATTCTTTCATCCAGATGGAAGTTAAACTTGTTGAAATATAGAGAATGATCGCTCTCGAGAAATCGATATATTATTCCTGCTTGAACGGGAGTGCAAGGGGTGATTGCTTCGACACTCTCATTCTCAATTCTAAGCTCTTCGCATATACTCGCCACGTGCCTCTGCGAGAATACAGCTATATTTTGAGACGTTACTAGAAATGAGTTTTCTCTCTCTGGGTCTAGAATATTTTCTTGAAGAAGTGCAGCGACTAGTTTTTCCACGGAAGGATTGTTCTTTATGACCGACAATTTCGCTTGGAGAAGACCTGCATTTTGCAGCGCGCGCGAGAATCCAATGATGGATATTGAATCCAGTCCCAGCTCGAAGATCGTTGATCCATGAGTCAATTCGGATGATTTAACGTGTAGTGCCCCCGCTAAGATACTAATAACCGTCCTTTCACTGGATGTCCATTCCTTGTCTTTCTCATTTGAGTGACTCAAACTTTGCAAATCATCAACGCTCAATTCATTGTAGATTTCTGCAAGCTGCTTAGAGTCCACTTTATTATTCGAATTCAAGGGAAGAGATTTTTGCGGGATGAAATGTGTGGGCACCATGTATCCTGGTAGTCGAGATCTGCAAGCATCCCTCATTTTTGAAATAAGTGGTCCGGGAGAAAGGCCTTTCGTTACAAAAAAAGAGACAAGTTGTTCCTTTTGTTGTGCGCTATGTTTTAATACGAGGGTAATAACTTCTTGAACAATATTAACTGTTGATTTGATGACTTGATTGATCTCACTGAGCTCAAGGCGCTGGCCACGAAGTTTAACTTGGTCATCAGCTCGGCCAAGAAATATGAAGCTGCCATCAAACAGAATTCGAACGAGATCGCCAGTCCGGTAGACACGCTCGTTGAAGAGTTTCAAAGTGGGAAATCTCTCCATTGTTAAGTCAGGCCTATTCAAATATCCTTTTCCGACTAGCTTTCCGGAGACGCACAGTTCTCCAATGCCTCCTCGAAGCACAGGAAGCTCTGTTCCTGGCTTCAGAACATATGAGCCCACGTTTTCATACTGAGGCCCAATATTGGACGGTTTGCCATTCTTGGGAACACGGGGGAACATTGTGCAACCGATCGTGACTTCGGTTGGCCCGTAACCATTGTATATTACACCATGTTCACCCCAAACATCCAGAATCTCTTGTTTTAATTGCTCCCCACCAGTTATGAAAGCGCCTTTACATAAGGAAGGAACATCTCTAGGGTGCAAGAGGCGTGCAAGACTTGGTGTAAGATCAATATGTGTAATTTGTAATCGCTGAATTGCGGCAGTGATGTCCTCAAAAATCAAATCTCTTGGAGCAGAAGCTACGGAGATTCCAACACTCCAGCTCCAGAACTGCTCCATAACACTGACATCAAAATGATAGGAGGCAAACTGCAGGTACTTTGAATATTCATTCCAGTGTCCGGCGAAGAGTCGCGAGAATGCAAATATGAACTGAGCGGTATTCTCATGAGTGATGAGACAACCCTTTGGAGTACCCGTGGTACCCGAAGTATAAAGGCAGTATGCGACATCTTGCGGTGTTATATCTCGAGATAACTTTGGACAAGCCGAATTATAGCCATCAAGCAAATTCGATGAATCTAAGGCAATCACCTGTATACTTGGAAGTGCCTTTGTAAGAATCTGAGCAATATTTCCTGCAGACAATATCATTTTTGCTTGAGAATCTTCGCTGATGAATTTCAGTCGCTCAATCGGAGCATTAGGATCGAGAGCCACATAAGCGCAGCCAGATTTTAAAATGCCGATGATAGCAAAAGATGCTTCAGCACATTTATCGAAACAAATGCCTATCATTTGGCCTGGAAGCACTCTGTGCTGCAAAAGCATCTGTGCGATCTTGTTTCCTTCTTTGTTCAGTTGCTTATACGTCCATGATTTACTCTCCAGAGTGTTAGGGCCCAGACTTGTTGCAAATTCTAGGGCTTTCTTGTTTGGCCATTGCATTGCACCACGCTCTACAAACCCATGTAACAACGTTACAGAACCGGAAATTTCTCTATCTTTGGCGGGCGTAATTGATAAAAGCTCAATACCCACATCTGGAACTCGGTCGCAGAGGTTTTGGGGGTTTCTGAGTGTATCCAAAAATAAAGCATCATATTGTCTCAACAGCAAGTCCGCTTGCTGTACAGGAACGAGATTATCCCTGAATGTTAATCGGAGAGTAAGCGAGCCTAGGCTAGTAGGTTGGACTTCTAATGAGAGAGCATACTCGACAGAAGCCGACTCTCGAATGACCCTCCATGGCATCTTAACCTCTTCTTCGCTATTTGAAAGTTTTTGATATGCAAATAGGGTGTCAAAGATTTTACCTTGAGGGAATCCAGCCCATCTTTGAATCGATGTCAATGGCGTGAATTGATGCTTGTGTAGCAATGAATTGGCTCTCATCGTTCTTGCCAGAAGTTCGGCATTGGTTCCAGTGACATCACATCGAATGGGAACAGTAACAATGCTTGGAAAAGGTGTATGTTCTGCATCCTCGTGGATTGAACGGCCAGAGAGCGTCATGCCGAAAGTTGTAGAGCTTTCACCAATATAAGCAGCAAGGACTCTCGCCCATGTTGCCTGAGCTGCTGCTTGCACCGTTACTCCATTTTGTCTACAAACTTCTTCCAACTCGGTGACAGAGAGAATGGATGATATTTCCTGAACAATATTTGTGGCTCCTGAAATATGAAGTGGAGTAAGATCGGGAAAACGATTGACAATTATCTTATTCTCTTCCTGCCTCCAGAATGCTTCTTTCGCCTCGATATCCCCTTCTGTGTGATGCAAGATCGCTCCAAGAAGTGGCGTGATTGATGGGTAACTTGTGAGTACTTTGGAACCAAAAGCTTTTGCGACATTGGAGAGAATAATTTGGATAGACTTTGCATCATAGAGAGCATGATGGGCACTGAAGTTGATAATGGACCTGCCATCCTTCTCTTTTACCTTTAGGCTCCAAGGTCGCCGAAGTAACTGATCTTGGGTGCTCTCCATTTTCCAGTTGTCTTCACTATCACCAGAAATCCACGGCAAGTTAAAGGATTCCTTCCGATAAATGATCATGACAAAAGGATAGTCTGCATTGTCGCAAGGTGCAAATCCTGTTCTCAGCATCTCAAGTTGCTTGCACACGGATGCCCAAGAGTTTTGGATATGAGATATTGAAATATCAGGGAGTAACTCAAGCCACATGCTATTCATATATTCTTGGCCTTCAGAATGCAGTGTCTGAGCGAGCATGCCTTTTTGGACCGTAGTGCATGGCCGGACAGCCTCAACTTGATCCGGATCGATTCCATTTTTTGTACAGACGAAAGCTCGGTGCTGTTTGTCAAAAAATTTAAAATCAAAGGCTGCAGGTAATGGAGACAAGTGCTGGCTTTCAGAGAGGTAGGCGTTCAACTGACCGATAGTGGGATATTCTAAGATATCGCTTGCTTGTACATGAAGTCCTTGTTTCCTGAGACGGCCTGCAACCTGAACAGCGCTAATACTATCAAGACCCAATCGAAATATGCTAATTTCTCGTCCAATCCTCTCCAATGGCACATCAGTAAAGCTTGATATGACATCGCGTAATCTCTCCTCCTCGGGTGATAGTTTTGGACCCAAACTTGGTAAATCTAAAGACTTTGACACCTTTCCCACCGCAACCTCGATATTTCTTTGAATCTGCTCTTTAACAATAGTAGAGAGAAGCTGTCGACGGGGATTTTCTAGTGCACTTTCGAACTTGCTTATGAATGAGTTAAGAAGATCGAGGGATTCTTCTTCTGAAAAGATATAAGTGTGTGAATGAAGCATAATCTGTAGGGTATCATCGCTATGTCTTGGCATGACCTCGCAAACAATTGGGAAATCCATAGCGCTTTCATCTTTTATTATAGACCAAATACGAGAATCTAAAGCTCTCGAAGGCTGTTGCAAAATAAAAAGGGTATCAAAAAGACGAGAGCCGTCAAGACCAAATTTAGACTGAATATGGCGCAGAGGTGTCATTTGAAAGGAAAGAGATTCTGTGTTCAGTGTCTGTAACTGTCGGAATGCTTCAAGATATGAAATATTGTCGGTATTTTGGAGACGCGCTGGAATTGTGTTGAAACAGGGAGCAACCAGACGTTCAATGCCATCTATGGAGACAGTACGTCCACTCACTACGTTTCCGAAACAAATATCTGATTCTCCAAGGCTCTCTGATAAAACACCAGCCCAAACTGCATGAAGAACTGCCAAAAGGCTAGTATTGTTTTCCTTTATAATGCTTTCAATCGTAGACAGAGATGACTTTGCATTGAGATGTTGGACTCGGAAAGGATTCTGAATTTGCTGACTCTGAGGCTTTCGGCGTACAGCTGCAAACTTAGAAGATTTGCAATCTTTCAAAGTCTTTCCCCAGAATTCATCTGCTTTGCTCATATCAATTGATCTGATCACCTGTAGAAAAGGAATGAATGATATGGGAGGAGGAAGTGACTGTCCAAGATACAACATCTCAATTTCTTCATAAAGTAAACCTAGAGCAATGCCGTCATAAATAGCGTGATGCATATCAATCAGCAGTGTGGTAACCCCGGAGGATTTGGCTAATGAGAAGCTGTATGGAGGTTTGAATGATGTATTGGCGGTATATTTTACTGCCTGAGGTGATGCTAGATCGAATTTGAGATCGTATTCATCGAGCACTACCTGAACATAAGGGTATTCAGGCATGTCAGTGCTCACAAAGCAGGTACGTAAAATTTCGTGTCTTAATACCATTGCTTGCCAGCACGACTCTAATTTTTCTACATCTCCAGTAATTTCAAGGGTAACGTGGTTGTAATAGAGGCCAGCTAAAGAAGACTCCGACGCTGAAAGCATTGCTTCTTGAAGGGGTGTACAAGGAAAGATGCTTTGAATTCTTCGTCCAGCATTTTGTAAGCTTTTCGCGATTGACTGGATGAGAGCTGGGTCAAATTTAAATTCGAAGTGTTTTTCAGTTGGGGACGAATCAACTGAGTCGGCTTGTTTTGTTCTATAGGTGATTCGATCTGCCAATTTTGCTACTGACGGATGTTTCAAGATATCTGATATCTCAAGCTTTACTCCAGCACACTCTTGTAAAGATCTTGACAACAAAATTGCAGATATTGAGTCAACTCCCAAGCGGAAAAAGGAAGTTTCTGGACCGAAACTCTCCAGGGGAACTCGCAGAGCTTTTGAGATAGATTGTGCAATTGCCTGTTCAAGAGGTGACCATTTACGACCGAGGGAAGAATCTGCAGTTTGTGATGTAAGATCTAAGTATTCGAGATCTAGGTTCTCAAAATGGTTGACAAGTCGCCGTTTATCGATCTTGCCTCGTGGTGTTAAAGGGATTTTAGCCATTGGAATGAGGGCGGAAGGTATCATATACGACGGAAGAGTAGACTCAAGATGTTGGTATAGCGCTTTTATGATAGGCTCGTCCGGGAGCACCTTTTGTCGGTCTGTTGAAGGATTACAATCTGATGTCCAGAAGGCCACCAACCGTTGCATCGAGCTGTCTTTGCCGGCAATAACCATTGTAACACAATCAAGAACAGTCTCGTGTTTGA
Source organism: Haplographium delicatum (assembly GCA_037952705.1). Classification (NCBI taxonomy): domain Eukaryota; kingdom Fungi; phylum Ascomycota; class Leotiomycetes; order Helotiales; family Hyaloscyphaceae; genus Haplographium; species Haplographium delicatum. Next base: position 45,145 of record JAPZPC010000006.1, read on the forward strand.
GAATTACACTATTGATCTCCACCAGATCCACTCTTTGACCTCGGACTGTGACTTGGTCGTCCTTTCTTTTAGTGAATGCAAGAGAGCCATCGGGCATCAAGCGACCGAAATCACCACTACGATAGAGACGTCCAAAAACTGGATGATCAAGTATTTTCTCGAAATTTTTATTCTGGTCCGTATAACCGAGGAAGACCTGCGACCCCCCAAAACATAATTCGCCTTCACCACCTCTAGGTACGAGAGAAATGGCTGGCCCAGGTGATAGAACAAATACAGATGTGTTCTTAAGTGGAGGACCGATATTATTGATCAGATGGTCCTTTGTAACCTTTGGATTGACTGTGCAGATATTCGTTGTCTCGCAAGATCCATAGCCCAGCCAGAGTTCCCTATCTGCCCAATCATTGAAGACCTTTTGCGTAACAGACTCTCCTGTAGTAATTAAAAATTGTACATTCGGAAGGGTTTTCGGATCAATTAAGGCAGCGACAGCAGGCGTTAAACTCAAATGAGTAACTTCCAAAGCTCGGATAACATTCTCAAGGTCGGAAGAAAGGACATCTTTTACACCGGAACAGAGACACCCTCCCACTCTCCAAGTGAAAAAGACCTCAAAGAGAGATATATCAAATGATTGAGACCATGGCAGGAGGAATCTAGAATCTCTTGAAGTCGGAATAAGATCCTCCAAGATGTCTAAGTTACTTAGAAAGTTCTCCTGTGTTACCAACACACCATTTGGTGCCTCGTGGGTTCCAGAAGTAAAGATACAGTATGATGGATTACCGGAAGAAGATCTAGGAGAAGATCTGGGAGTAACGTTGTGCGATGGAAGAATCGCATAGTCGGTCTCGTCGATATAAATAATCTTCAAATTTTGGAACTGTCCAAGTATAGAACGAGAAGCGGAGTGTGCTACTATGATTTTGACTTTTGCTTCACTTATAATATGCTCAAGTTGTCCCAGTGGAATATCAGGGGTAATAGAAAGATAACTTGCGCCAATTTTCGTAGCTGCAAGGATAGACACGAACACGTCGACGCTCCTTTCCATAAATATACAAATGAGATCGTCGGAAAAATAGGATTTCTCTAAAAGAAAGTGCCCGATTTGATTAGAGCGTGAGTTCAGCTGCGAATATGACAAGCGGTGGGTATCGGCTTTCTTTCCTTGAATGGCTATAGCGAAGTCTATGGCAGGCCTGTTTGGATCTATGGCAGCAATATTTTCCACAGGCGTGGAGAGAGTTCCAGCGCTAAGACTTGTATCGGGGAAAGGATTTTCAACGGACATTAGATCATTGCTAAAGTTGTTGAAAACATTTCCTATGGGAGTCGATTCACTCTTAACTAAAAGTTGAACAAGTTCTTCTACTTGTCGCAGAAGGATATTGATTTGGGACAGAGGAAATAACTCTTGTTGAAAATTTGCTTTTAACTGAATATTTTCCAAACCCGGAATGATCTCTAAAGTCAGGTTAAACTCCAGGTTATCGACAGAATCCACTAGTATGACATTTTTTCTAGAGTGATCGGAGCTATGCAATGTTTGTTGCCAGATGAGCAAAGTGTCAAAAAGAGCTTGATGAGGATGAACTCCGCTGACCGATTTTATGTCGCGAAGTGGAAGAGTGCTATATTCTAAATGCTTTCTATTTGTTGTGTTGAGCTCTTGAGCCAGTTCTTGAATAGTGGTAGACGTTGAGATATCGACTCGAATTGGTAATGTTGCAAGACAAGGTCCTACAATGTCCTCGATCCCAGGAATAGGTAATGTCCTACCTGAGAATACGGTTCCAAAGCATATATCGGAGGAACCTAGATACGAGCTCAAAATAACGGCATAACTCGCCTGAAATAGTGATTGAGGGCTAATGGACAGTCGTCTTGCTGCGACATCGACCTCGCTTGTGAGTATTGACGTGGATAGGCGGCACACAGCTAAACCAGGAGCCAACACTTTAAGGCTATGGAAATTTGGAATCGGTCCGAGATTAATATGATCCAGGTGGTCTTTCCAGTAGTCTTTTGATGCCAAATTATCGGAACTCAGTGTCTCGTTGGTATAGCCGTTTACAACATCCGCGAACGGGGGACGAGGATCCAACGGGTTTTCACTTAATAAAGCATCAAAATCGTCAAGAAGAAGCTCTAACGACCACGCATCGTACAAAGCGTGGTGGATATGAATCAAAAGTTTCATACCTGCTTCATCTTGTAAGAGTTGAACTCGGACTGGATGATGAAGAGAAGCGTGCTTCTCACGGTTAAAATCATACTGGAAACCCACCACTTGCTCAATCTGCGAAGCAGCGAAAGTCTTCCAAATAATTTGAGTAAATCCTACAGAATCAGGGGATTCTGTGAAGCCTGTTCTTAAAATTGAATTTGAACGTGCTAATTTCTGGAAAATAGCAATCACGTAGTGAATATCAGTAACACCAGGTAGGTGTAGCTCCACCCAATTCCGATATGCCCTCTCATTTAGGAAAGTCTCCGACAACATTGCAGATTGAAGAGGTGTGCAAGGCAATATTAATTCAAGCTCTTTTGAATGATCATTCAAAGCAGCTACCGAACCTCCTGTCATAGACATTGTGTTTTTTGAAGGGGTTGGAGAAGACATAGGTTTGTGATTTTCACATAAAAAAACAACATCATCTAGCCTTTGTGCTTTCAGAATCGCAACCGGGGTGATATTGAACCCCGAAGATCTCAATTTTGAGGCCACTCGAATGGCAACAAGTGAATCGAGCCCCGCAGTGCCAAGACGTTTGTGCATAGGGAAGTGCCCAAGAAGCTCTTGAAGAATTTCAACGACAGCCTGCTTGGTTTTACTCCACGAAGTTGTATCTTCTGTATGCTCAGAAATCCGTTGCTGATGATAATCTGATTCTAGTTTTCGCTTGTCAACTTTACCGGACGGTAGGTAGGGAAAGCTTTTGCGGAGAATAATTTCATGGGGGATCATGAATTTTGGAAGCCATTTAGCGCAAGTCTCAATCACTTCTTCAGGCTTAATATTTTCATCTCCCACAAGGGCGAAAACCAGTAAAGCACCGCCAAGGACTACCGCTGATACTGTTTTTACCCCTGTATGCTTGTAGACTGCCTCTTCGATCTCTCCAAGCTCTACTCGTTGACCTCGAAGCTTGACTTGGCCAGCGCTCATTCGACCCAAGATCTCAATGGTTCCGTTTTCTAGTTGACGTGCCTTGTCACCAGTTCTGTAATAATTCCTTCCTTTGAAGCGTACAAACGCTGCCTTATTTTGCTCCTCTCTGTTCAAATATCCGTGAGCAAGCTGTGGCCCTCCAAGTACAAGCTCACCAAGCTCTCCTTCTGGCAAGAATTTCAAATCTGCGGCATCCTCTAATCTTGTGCTAGCAGCCGCAATAAACGTTGACACAGTATCAAATGGAACGCCGATATTTCCTGGCTTAACGTCCGCTCCCATGTTCGGGTATATTGTACAATGAATTGCCGCCTCAGTTGGCCCATACATGCCATAAAGTATGCCAGGTCTCGTCTCTGAGCCACCAAATTCTTCAACGATGGGTCTAGTAAGCATCTCCCCAATAGTTAATAGCAGTTTGAGGCCAGGTGCATATGATCTCTTCTGTAAGAGCGAGCCGACAACTGTAGGTGTGAGCTCAGCAGCATCTATTTCCAGTTCATTGATCATGCCGGGTAAATTATTGAGTAGTTGGCTTCTATTGCAACCTACCAACGTGCATCCTCTTTTGAGAGGAAAAAATATCTCAAAGACTGATACATCAAAAGAGGGTGCAGCAAATTGCAAGAATCTTTTGAATGGAGGAATTAGTCTTTGATGGGCAAGCAAAGATTGAGATGCTGCTAAGTGACTAATAGCCACGCCTTTTGGAGTCCCACTAGAGCCAGAAGTATACATCACATATGCTAAATCGGAAGGGACAGTATCACGTGATAATACTTTTTTAAGCTCCATGTCTTGAGGGATAATAGGAAATTCGTCGATAAAGATGAGTTTGGGCCCATTTTCCCAGGTCACGGTGTCTTTAAATTCGGATGTGGTAATGATCAGGTCGGCTGAAATATCCCCTACAACAAACTTGATTCGTTCTTTGGGTGCGTCGAGATTGATAGGACAAAAGGCTCCTCCAGAGTTGAGAATTGCAAGCTGAGAGATGTAAAGCCCAGGTGACTGAGGAAGAAGGATAGGAATAATGTGCTGAGAAGCATTTTCTGTCCCTGAGTTGGATATAGCCAAAGATTCTTGTATTTGAACCACCAGGGATGTGATACACGCCTCTACATCTTCATACGTATATTGTTGTCTCTTGCCCAGGCTTGTGAAGTCTATAGCACAAGATTTTCTATGTTGATCCCAGGATATCAACTTGTGAAGAAATTGCGAACCCTCTAACACCTGGGGAGGGTCATTGAGTATAGAAATCTTGGCAACCATGGTAGGCTTCAATAAACGGTTATCATAGTCTTAAAATGTGGTTTTGCTTCCTTTGAAGGGATATCAAAAATGGTTGCGGATGACTTCCTGACTGGATGGTAACATGGCCTCAGAAGCGTTGCTTTCACGTGCTGAAACCGCGACTGGCGATGGCCAATCCTTTAAAATGCAGTACAAGAGGCTGAGAGCTTCGGACTGGGTTTTAGCCAGAGACTGGCTCTAGACCTTGTGAAGATATCCTCTTACCAGAGGTTACGTATTGGTTGCAGACTGGGGGGGTTGCATGTTGACGTCTTGAAGAAACGACGCGCTTGGGCAGGGCCTCCTATCAAACCTCTGATTTATGAGGTGTCCGAAGCCAACTCATGAAGAGGGGGGAAGACAACACGCCATGGAGTGGGATGGCACCTTAGTGTGATGTACTATAGCAAATAAGTGGCAAGTGACAGCTGCTAATTGTTAATTTCCATGACTCAAGAGGCAGCCGGGAGAGAAATCAATGATTCCTTTTTATTCAGAAAGTCCGAGGCACGCTCTTCCATACAACAAGCTGATACTCCATTTCAGACTCCACTTGGGAAATGGCGGCAAACGCGATCGTGGATCTTCATCTGAACTTTCAGCGTTACGGTGACCAAGATAATTGTGCCGTGCTGATTGCGGCCAACGTCCGTTTCCGTCCTTTTTGCAATTTAATATTACCTAAGAGAATTCAATTATTCGAATCGCACACATGGCTTCGAGAGACTTCTGAGATGTAGTATGACGATCAATGAAAAATATGGGATATACTCCGTAGCGGCCCGAGGCCAAGAACGGCAGCAAGGAAAAATCTTCATCGCCAAGATCTTATCAGATCATCAGATTAAATTTAACCCCTTGCCTAAGCGAACGTTCGGCTGAGGGAAATTATTACAGGACTTGCCCGGTCTCGGCGACAGCTCCTTCGAAGATCATCAGTCCAGTCGTCTCCTTCCCTTTATCACGAGTCCCGTTCCTTGATCTGATAACTTGGCTTGGCAAGAAAGTGTGAACCTCAACCTGGAGGAAGATGCCATCACCGTTCCATCGACTTGGCACACTAAATGAGCGATCTCCGGTTGCAAGTGACTACCTACTAGTGGAGCGAGACCTCGTTGCTTCTGAATGAGAATAGAAAAATTCAGACAAAGACGGACCTTGAATTTCTTATCCTTGGCCAAGAAGAGAACTCTCACCTCGGTAGCCGATCCTTCACCAATCTGAAGTGAGTTCTTCAGTTAGGCCATTTCGCTACCTCCAGTATACAAACACATTCAGACGACCAGCCTCAGTATGACAGTCTGTCTTAGTAGCTGGAATGGTGATTGCTATTCCTAGCCCCGGTTCTTCTGCCGCCGCTATGTTAAGCTTAACGGTACTGGCAAGATATTCGGTGTGGAGCTGAAATTGGCATCCCCGCTGCGGAGTTTTATGCAATGTGACGGCAATGTTGCCTAAGAGGCTGCATGGCTGCAAGTAGTACCTGGCATGCCGGGGTAGTCTGAGGAGTCTTAGCACATGTTACTGTTACTCATTGCTTGCTCAGGATCAACGAAGGTGAAGGATCAATCTATTCGTATCTTTCCAATACCTCTAGCTCAATCTCAATGGATTGGCGAGCTCAAAGGCCTTTTTCAATATGCTGCGTAAGGTTTAATAAAATTACCATGCTACGAAGTGAAGGGAAAGTTAAGTAACCACACACAATGTCCAGCCTTCGCTGCTTCTTGCGCAAACGATATGCCTGGACCATGCCAGGCTCTTCATATTTGTCGCTTTTTCGCCCCTTGCACGATGTAGAATCACGCATTATCCTTTTCTGTGGTTTGGTTCTCGCCATTGCAGCTGGTGCCCCTCTCCCTATCATTGGTGTGATTTTTGCTCGAATAATTGATGTTTTCCCACCAACGGACGATGAAGTGCGCAACAGAATATCTCAGCTCGTTGCCACGGGTGAGTATAGGCTATATATATATATATATTTTTTTTTTTTATTAAAAAAAAGGATCATACACTGACTTACATAGCAATTGGTTATTTTATTGTGACTTGGGGGTGGTCGTTCTGCTGGAGTATTGTCGGCACCCGAATCTCGAGGGAGTTAAGGACTCAGATGGTTGAGAGAGCTTTGGGACTTGATCAAACCTACTACGAAACACAATGTCCCGATGTAAGATGTTTTAAATATAATAGTCATATATAGTATTGGACAACTTACATTTCATTAGATTACTACCCGACTCACCGTAGATGCACAGACTGTCCAATCTGGAACAGCAGAGAAGGCGGGAATTTTTATTCAATCAATCAGCTACTTCATTATTTCATTTATCGTTGGGTTCGTCCTCAACGCCCGTCTCACTGCCATTCTTTTCGCGGCTGTGATTCCGTCAATGGTAGTGGTTATTCTCATTGGTACCTCAACCCTTGATCAGTTTTCCCAAGACGCTGCCGATAGTACAAGTTCTGCAACGGTTATAGCTGAAGGTGCGATCAAAGCTGTTCAGGTTGTTCAAGCTTTTGATGCAGTTGGATCACTAGCAAACGATCATAAAAGCCATTTGGTGCGTGCTATGGAAGTTGGTGTAAAGAAAGCTATTGCAGGATCAATTCTTCTTGGAAGTGTGTTCTTCATTGCGTGAGTTCAAAGCGTGTAAGCTATGTGCCATTCTAACTAAATTCAGATATGCGGCGAATGCCCTGGCTTTTTGGCAAGGTTCGCAAATTATCAAATCCGATTCCAGTACTGGCAGTGCAGGAACAGTATACGCTATTGTGTTTCTGATTCTTGACGCTTCATTTGTAATCGGCCAGGCGGGACCATACATTCAAGCCTTTTCCCAAGCTGCTTCTTCTGGAAGCCGAATATTGAGCCTCATTGATTACCCTGATATTTCCATCAATGTTTACTCGAAGTGTGGAATCCAGGCAGACCAGAACACGTTTGGGCCTAACAAGAACATCCTTTTCAAAGATGTCAGTTTTTCATATCCAACACGCCCTTTAAGACCGATTTTAAATTCCATTAGCCTCGAGATCAAATCTGGAACAACGGTTGGAATCGTTGGTACTTCAGGCAGTGGCAAGTCTACAATCGCTGCTTTGTTGCTCCGACTGTATGATCCTGCTCAAGGAAATATCAGTATTGACGGATCTTCCATACCGGAATTCAATCTAGCCAGTTTTCGAAATCAAATCGCTTTTGTAGATCAAGACCCAGTTTTATTTTCTGGCACCATCTATACCAACATCCGGGATGGCTATAAGGGCCCACGAATTCCTGAGGATGAAATGAGAGAACGATGTGTAAGGGCCGTTAAAGACGCCGATGGGTGGTCTTTTATTGAACATCTAGTACATGGGCTAGATACGAGGCTTGGAGAGACAGGTGGCACCAAACTTTCGGGTGGTCAAAGGCAACGCATATGTCTCGCAAGAGCCCTCGTAGGAGAACCATCTTTACTGGTTCTGGACGAAGCAACGAGCGCCTTGGATACTATTAGCGAAGCAGCCATCCTAAGTTCTCTTGGAAAGACAAGATCAACGAGGCATCGGACTACCGTTGTGATTGCACATCGCCTTGCATCTGTGAAATCTGCAGATCATATCGTCGTTATGGAGAGGGGACATATTATCGAAGAAGGCAACCACCAATTCTTGCTATCAACCAACGGAGCATATAAAAAACTGATCGAGGCGCAGAAGATTTCCTCTAGTACTACTTCTGTGTCTTCAATAGAGGAACAACACGAATTTATCACAGAAGAGCCTCAAAAGCAAGACGAAGCAGCAGCCAAAAGTTTGCAAGACGCCTCGAGTTCTTTGGAAGATAGCAAAGTATATGGCACCTTCACTATCCTAAAACGTTGTTTTGCTCTTAGCCGCTCTAAAATATTATTCACAATCCTTGCTCTTCTGGGCTCCCTTACGACAGGTGGCTTGATTCTCGGGGAATCCATAATTTTTGGTCACCTAGTCCAACTTCTCAATGGAGATGTGCCGTATCAGCGAGTTGATTTTTTCTGTCTGATGTTCTTGACCATTGCACTGGTTGCATTGGGGGGTTACATTACATCTGGATCTTGTTTTGGTATCGTATCAGAAAATTTGATACTAAGAACTCGAGATATATCACTCCGGACTGTCCTTCGTCAAGATATGGACTGGTTTCTTGAGCATGGTAGATCTACTTCCTCCCTCATATCAATCATTAGCATGGACTCTGGCCATCTCAGTGGCCTGTCAGGCGTTATAGTTGGTACTATTGTATCTGCGCTAGTGTCTGTAATAGGAGGGGCTATTTTGGCACATATCGTTGCTTGGAAGATTGCAATTGTTCTGTTTGCCACCTCACCAATTGTTATACTCGCAGGCTTCTTCCGACTTCGCGTTCTGGCCAAACTAGAAGAAAAGAATCAAATGGCATATATTGATGCTGCAGCCCTGGCCACAGAAGCCTGCTTGTCTTTGCGTACTATTGCGGCATTAGGGACCGAGAAGGTGACCTCCGAGCGATTTCATAGCGCGATTGATAAATATCGCGAACAGAACTTTAGAAACATTGCTCTCGGGAATCTTCTCCTTGCGTTTGCTTTTTCTATAACGTGAGTACCAACTCATCCACTGGCCGATACATATCTAACAGAGGAAGATATTTTGTGTATGCATTAGCATATTGGTGGGGGTCAAAGCAAGTACGCTCTGGGGAATATTCGAGCCTTCAATTCTTTATTGTTCTTCCTGCCATCTTGTTCTCTGCACAAGCGGCAGGTCAAATATTCAGCCTAGCACCCGATATTGGTCGAGCCAAAATTGCAGCATCACGAGTGTTTACTCTACACGATCAAAAGCCCAGTATTGATAAGTCTCTCGAAATCGCCAATGAGCAGGTATCCCTCGCCGGATCCAAAGAACCTTTCCAAAAGGGTTCTATAACTTTTCAAAATGTCAGCCTCTCATATAAGTCTCGTCCAGATTCGCCAGTCTTCTCTGATCTCAATCTTACAATCAATGCGGGTGAAACAGTTGCATTAGTAGGAAGATCAGGAGCAGGAAAGACTTCCACAATTTCTCTCATCGAGCGCTTTTATGACCCGACATCTGGGGCGATCCTTTTAGATGGAATTGATATAAAAAACGTTCCAGTTTCACAACACCGTGCTCGAATAAGTCTGGTGGCACAAGATCCGGATTTGTTCTCTGGCACTGTTGCATTTAATGTGGGACTTGGTGTTAGACCAGGACATGAAGTTACACGAGAACAGATAATTCAGGCTTGTAAAGCTGTTGGAGTACACGAATTCATCAATGGACTACCAGATGGCTATGAAACGTAAGAAATAGTTTTGGCATAGAATTGGTCTTGCTAACTATGGGTAGGCAATGCGGAAACAATGGATCACAGCTTTCGGGAGGACAAAAGCAACGTATTGCTATTGCTCGAGCCTGCATCCGAAACCCAGATATACTACTACTTGATGAAGCGACTTCCGCTCTAGGTGAATCATACATTTACTCAAGTTATGAATCTCAAATCTCACTCATGCTAATCATATTTCTTCGCAGATTCTCAGTCGGAAGCTCAAATTCAAGAAGCTATTGCATTAGCCTCGCAAAAACGTACCACAATTATAGTTGCACATCGTCTCACGAGCATTCAAAGAGCGGACCGTATATTGGTTTTTGACAAGGGGAGAATCGTCGAGGAAGGACGGCATAAAGAATTAATAAATAGCGGCGGCATCTACGAACAAATGATCCAAGCACAGAGTTTAACATGATTAACTATCCAACATTGAAAGCAGTTTCTGCGGGAGTAATGGGATTAGAAAATTCAGTGCAGAATAGGATAGACAAATCCAATGAAAATCCCTAGCTATGGTGCCACAGACTTACTCGTTCATCTGCACAAATTTTCGTGCCCCGTTGAAACTGTCTCAAAAAACCACTTTTCTCTACACCGCAAGACTGCTCGGCATCATGATAAAACTCCCTGTCTCTCTGCACATTATCACCTCCCACCCTGGCTGCAGATTTCTCTTCCAAATCTGTTTGGCCATCACCTATCCTCATCCGTTCTCATCAACCGATGTTAAAAGTTTACATATCGTAATACCCTCTTCCATTTTTATTCTTGTACTTACTTCTCTGGCTTATTCATGCGTTCTTTCATCAGCCAAGGCGAGCAATCCAGCGATCTCTGTTCTCCATATATCCGTTAATGGCATCCGCCACTTTTACCTGCCGGGCACGGTAAGCTGATGATTATCTCTCCATCTGATAAAGTCCACCCTTACTAGCTTCATGTACTGTCACTGTACCATGCATCTTTAAGGTAGCTGGTGAAAATGAAAGACCTGCCCCGTTCGATCCGACATCGGATTTTCTTAACCCGCTGGACTTCTGCCACAGTAGGGCATGCATGCTGGATCAGATAAAAATTCTTGGCAAACTTTTTAAACCCGGGAGAGTCGGCGTCGTCATTATTTCTTAGACCCGCATCCATGCAATTTTCCAGCCGACATGCAGTGTGGACACTTCGTGAAGTACTCTTTGCGCTTAAAGGTGTGGATCAGGAACTGCCCGTAAACACTAGAGGGAACTTGACGTCTGACGATACAGCCGCTGGCCGGGGACACATGATCTAGAAAGCCTAGGACGGACGGAATGGAAAAACGTGCGCCACTTGCGCGCTCCCCCCCGACGTCAACTAAGAGCGCGGGGGTAGAAAGAAGAAAATTATTTCTTCTGATCTCTCGGGAACAGGGATATCTTTTAGATTGTGGAGGTGTGGATTTGACTGCCCAGTCACTGCTCACTGCCCAATACTGCCGTCCTATAGCACCAACAAAACACCTGATGTCTGCAGAATTACGAACTATGTCATTTCCAATCGCTTTCTCCGTTATGTTGCCGCTCTCTTAAGTCCAACCTCTTTTCCAACGAATACATCCGCGCACAGTGCGGTACGTCCATATAAATCTTAAAGCTACCGGCTGTACAACACCATCTTCCCCAAATTTCTCAACGCCACCCATTCCCGCTGCGGCTCCATATCTCTCTGCTTCATTGGCCAAAGAAAAACCACACAATTTGCCACGACAATCCTGCTACCTTGATAATATTATTTTTATATCAGCCCCTCTGAAGACCAAAAGTAGCCAATTAAGAACATTGGATTGCTTTTGCACAAGTAGAGTACACGGGTTTGGCAGTGAGAACTGGGCTAGTCTTGCTTGAATATCATTCCAGTTCAGAATAACTTTGTCGATTTCTACTCTGAGCTGGTAGCTATATGTGAGTTTTCTACTTCTCGGTAGTCTGAGAAGGAAGGACGCCAACCCCTATTTCTGAACCGAGACACAAACGAGTCCAGATAGCATTCGTCAGAATTTTGAGTGAAGAATTTGGCGTCCAAAATTCTTTCTCTCCTTCTTTTGGCTTGATATTCAGTATTGGTTTGTTTGCCAAGAAATTTGACGCTTTTCTTCTCGCTTTTCAAGCTAGAAGAGATGGCACCTTCGGCTCTCAGCACCGGGACTGGCCTCGGGTGCAACGGTCAACTTCCTAAAGGAATATCGCATGTGAATGATCCACCGAACAGTGTTTACGTCAACGGTTACAATTCACACGCCCACATCGATGGAGTCTCCCATATCACGGAAGACCGAGTCCTTGATCTCATATGCGTGGGGTTTGGGCCCGCATCTCTTGCCATAGCCATTGCCCTGGACGATCTCCATCTGTCGACGTCCCAGAACGTCATCTTTCTCGAAAAACAGCCTCAGTTCGCCTGGCACGCTGGAATGCAACTACCGGGGGCGAAGATGCAAATCTCCTTTCTGAAAGATCTTGCCACACCTCGAGATCCTCGATCCAAGTTCACATTTCTCAACTATTTGTTTGAGAACGGGAGATTGAACCCATTTATCAACCTGGGTACTTTTCTCCCCACGAGATTGGAGTACGAAGATTATTTGCGATGGTGTGCTGGCCATTTTGAAAGAGATGGGAAAGTTGTCTACGGGACCGAAGTTGAAGGGGTCAGAGTTGGCGACAAGGGCTCAGATGGAAAGGTTACAAACTGGGAGGTCTCGGCGCGAGACTCCACTGGGAAAATCGTGATCAGGAGAGCGCGGCATGTAGTAATTGCAGTTGGGGGACAGCCTGTTGTTCCAAAGAATATGCAGGGCTTGAAAAATGTCGCTCACTCCTCGCAATTCGCCAATACGATTTCCAAAATCAAAGTAAAGGAAGCAGGAAATACACCGAGATTCGCCGTAGTAGGAAGCGGACAGAGCGCGGCAGAGATCTTCAATGATATCTGGGAGCGTTTCCCAGAATCTCAAGTAAGATTGATTATAAAGGGCGCGAGCTTGAGACCGAGTGATGATAGCCCTTTGTATGTCAACACCGTGTCCCCCCCCCTTTTTTTAAAACCTCGCTTCGTCACGTGTGCCCACTGGACTAATAAATCCCCTCAGTGTCAATGAGATATTTGAACCAGACCGCGTGGACAAGATCTACAGCCAAGCCGAATCTGACCGAGCCGCTGCTATAGCCCTGGATCGCGGAACGAACTATGGCGTGGTCCGCCTCTCGCTCCTCGAGCACCTTTACGAGAAACTCTACCTGCAGCGTCTTCAGTCCTCGGACGAGTCGACGTGGCGATGCCGTATCCTCAACCATAGCACAGTGCATTCTGCTTCACAATCTTTTGACTCCTCTATCAAACTTAATCTGGAATATTCAGGTGATGTGAGAAAGCAAGATGGTTCCTCAGTCGAGGAGTTGGAAGTTGACTATGTCTTTACCGCTACCGGTTATGTGAGAAATGCTCATGAGAGCATGCTTGATAAGATTAGAAACTTGCTGCTTAAACAAGATGGCAAATTTGAAGTAGAGAGGAATTATAAAGTTAAGTTAGATGGGGAGAAGGTTGATAGCGGGGCGGGAGTCTGGTTGCAAGGATGTAATGAAGCGACCCATGGTGTGAGTCCTCTGCTGATATCTGCCTCTTAAGAATTTCTGGAGTTGAAACTGATATTATGACAGCTAAGTGATACTCTTCTATCTATCTTAGCTGTCCGAAGTGGCGAGTTGGTCTGGAGCATATTCGGAGATGGACCTTTGAAGTCTGTCAATCATGGGCTTATGGTGCCCGAGTCTTGATAAATATTTTCTTTTAGAGCAATGATCGGCTTAAAGGTTAGCATGTTAATTTTTGGCGTTGTGGTACTCTCCAAACCAAGTCCTTAGCCCCTGGGTTAGAGACAAACAAAGTTGGCAATTAAGGCATTTTAAGTGTAACTTTTAAGTTTCTAGAAATGAATGAAAAAGATCCATTAATACTTTTGGATATATTCTTTCTATAATACCGATTTTCGAATGAACCTCCAGAAATATCTCTTCTCTTGCCTCACCATCATGCCACAAAGCCTTTAAGCCTTAAGCTCCTCCATTCTACTCTCTAACATCTCCCACTCCTCACTCCCCTCCCAACTATCCCTCCCTTTACCCAAAACACCCCTTACTGCACTCCTTGCCTTTCCTTTCCAGTTTTTCTCCACTTGTACCATCTTGCCATCTCTTTCTACTTCCATGGAGCCGTAATTCTCATATGCACTCACCAAATCATCTGTCATATCAACCACAACTTTCCACTTCTCTTTCTCAACCTTCCACTCTTCTCCTGACGTTACCAATCTCCACCCCTTCTCCGCGCAGCTCAATGCATCGACATAGTCCCTCTTATATAGATTGAGTTTTTCGACTAACCTCCACAACTCGTACCGTTTCGTAATCAACGGCACCACCTCCTCTTGAACTGTAGAAATTACAGCTCGTGCTAAACTACCTCGAGGCGGTTCATAAACTCCATTTTCAGCAGCAGAACCTTCCTTTCCTGTTTGTGGCCTAGAAACAACTTCTACGATCAAACCTCTTAGTACATCAACATCCACAGCATCTTCGCCCATCCCTGGCGACCGGATCCGAATTATATTCCTCATTCCGAGCAAGATGTCTTGGAAGCTTGGAGGAGAAAGACGGCCCGCAATTGTGACAACATTATCCCATATCTGCCAGTTAGAATGTGCTATGGCAGCGCCCCGTTTATACGCTTTAAGAGCTTGCTGGAGGACCTCTTTTGGATTCTGCTTTTTCTCCTTTGAAAAGTCGATTTCCTCCTCATCATCTCCTTTCATCGTATCCACACCATTAGCTTCCGCTCTTTTTTCGGCCATCATCTCGGCGTACTTTGAAAGCAATGCCGAACCAAGGTTAGAATACGTCTTTGCGTCTGTCTCATCAATCATGATAGCTTGCTGAAAAGCAATAATTGCACCTTCCCAATTCCCAACCCTTAAATCTATATCTCCTAGTCTGGACCATGTGTCCCCATTTTGCCTGTTCACCACGGTAGCAGCCAGGTATGCTTCTCGTGCCTTTTCCAGATCCGCAATTTTGATGTAATACTCTCCCAGTGAACGCTGTGCCCTTGCATATCGGTTCTTAGAGATCTTCCACGCTCGTTCCCAGCACAACGGGTCGTTGTCCAAATCTCCCAGGATACACCAGAATCTTGGTGCATGCGGCGGTGGAGGATCTCTCATCTCACCTTCCCATTTTTCTGCCGCAACTTCCGCAGCATCTATCCCATAGCCATCCATGGCCTCCCCTCTCACGGAATAATAAAGCTGCCTCCGAATGACTTGTCTTGCTTTATCTTCCTGGCCAACAGAATGATAGCACAACGCTACTTCAGCCCATAATCTCAATCTTTTGAAGATTTCGAGCGCTGACATCAGGCTGCCTGCTCCGGACCACGCATAAGCAAGCTCCGTTTCAATTTCCCACCTTGTGGGTGTGTTGAGCTGGTAAATGTACCTCAGTCTCTCTGTAATGGGAGCAGATTCGTCAGCTTTCGCTTGAGGCAGGAATTGTGTCACTCTAATCTCTGGAACGCCATCAGTCGAATCGGGCGTCGTATTTTCTTGGGTACTGGCAATGATTTGATCAACAATTACTTGGAGTTGAAGAACACTGCGTTCTTGTGTTCGAGAGCGATGAGATTCAATCCTGGATCGTACGAGGAGGGCTTGTGTGTATATCTGCCAATTGGTAGGCTTATCTGCCAACACTCGTACGGCATAGGGGAGAATCTCTTCGCTATTCAACTTATCAAGAGGAGAGATAGAGTCCTTTAGTGTTGCTTCTGTGAGGAGGGCGATCTGATCCAGCGGCTCCAATTGAGGCTGTTCATCCGGTTTCATATCTTTTAACTCAGGAGGTAAAGCTGAGTTCTCAACTTTGTCGGATTTAGAGAATTCTATAGACTCCAAGAGCGTGTCATCGTCTAGTTGCAATGCTGTGGGGCCACTTGAATTTCCATGTATGTTGCTATTGTTCAAGGCACTAGACAAGTTTTCGTCTTGAGAGTCATCGGATTCTCTGCTCTTTGCAAAAACAACAAGCTGGGAGATGTCATTCTGTTGGAACTTTGTTCTCTTCCCCAATGCTCCTGAGAGTGCATAACTAAATCCCGAGACCATCTTGGCCTTTTTAACATTTTCTTTCGCTTTTATATCCAGTCCTTGCATGATATAAATTTGGGCCTTCTCTAGCAAGAATTTTACTTTAGCTTCCGTGGAAAAGCTCGAACTTGAATCCAAAATTTCATCTTCCAATTCTTTCAAATCCCTTTCAATAACTTCTTGTAATGTCGTGGAGTCGCTTAACTTCCCGCCAGAAAGACCGGATAATAATCGCTGGTGGTATGCATTAATCCTTACGCGCATCCATTTGCAGTCTCTAAAAACGCTATTCACTATCCGTGGAAAATATATTGTGAAGACCATCCTCGCAAGACACAACAACTCAATATAAGGAATATGTTGATATACTGAAACTCCATCGATTTCTAAACTCTTTAGACATTGTTCTCGAAAGGCAACATCTGTTTTTGAGAACACATTTCCCCAGTCCATTGGAGGTCCCGTGACATTTGCCTGGAGGAATGCATTGAATGCCGCAAGTCCAGAAATGAGTACTTGAATCGGATCTAGGTCGACTCCAACTCCATTATTGTGAAATATAGAATCTCTATCTTCTCCTGAGAGTGAGATGGTCTCGACAAGGCTCTGGTATAGAGCCTTGGAGGTGGCGTTTCTGAGAATGGACTTGTAGTCACCATCAAGGTAAGATTTGATCACCTCTGAGAGCTCGGAGACTTCTTTCAAGGCCTCGAGATTACAAATTAGAAGATCTAATGTCTTTTCACTTATTGGTTCTGAGCTTGAAGGCATTTTGATAAAGTGTTGAACTCGGGTTGCGTTGGTGCAAAAATTTGTGAAAATATTTTGGCTTCTTTTTGACGAGATACTAGATTTGTAAGCGAGCGAGCCTGATCTACAAAGCAAAGACAATGAGCCCAACGGAGAGTAAAGGCTATGTTTCCAAAGGATATATAGTAATACAGACCGAAGAGGCTCAGTAAAATCGCAATAGTTATATGTTATTTCAAAATTAGTACTCAGATCCCACCTTCTCGCTCTCACATAACCAAACCGTCAACTCAGAGTCTAGGCGGAGAAGAAGGGAAAGAAGGGGGGCTCGAGGAGATGTAGTATTTACGAAGTCATTCTTTTCAACTTTTCCATTTAATAGCGAGCTTGAATCAATAAGATCTGAAAATGTAAAGCAAGGGGGTAAAATCCCAACAACTGTTACTGAAATGCTATTTGAGAATACAATTGTGCTATACAAAGTAAAGCCCAATCCTTTATGCAATATCAACGCTCGCAAATGCACCAATCCACTGAATGCAAAACGCTATGCTGGGCAAGCCCGGCCATGCTGTAACGTTAACACATCTAATCATACATAATTGATACAGTCATCTATTTCCTTCCCTTCTTCTTGTTGGGAACAACCTTAAATCCAGCCGTAGGGTCTTCCTTTGGTGGACCTTTCTTCGCGACTACATCCCAGCCTCCCAATTTATCGCCTGCGCTTGAGGAGCTGGGTACGGGTCCGGCATTGGCCGGCTCAATTATGCCTTTTTCTGCTTGCTTTCGACGCCGAAGGAACTCTTCGGCAAAGTGGTTACCATCCATTAGTTGGGAATTCGAATAGACAGCATCGGCAATGATGCTGGCTTCAGGAGGAAAGCTAGTCAACATCAAGAAGAAATCATTAACTACACGCCGTTAGCACCAAATAAATTCATAACCCAGGCGCGTATTTACCATTGATTGTTGAATTCAACCCCTTAGTCAACGCCCCCTTGGCCCATTTTGTGAACTCCTCATTGGCAGTGTTAACACCGCTCTGACCAGCGGTGGTAGCACTGCGAGTGGCAGGTGCGGGTCGTGGATTACGAGTAGCAGAAGCTGTCGCAAGGTTGGCACTACTAACAGAACGGACAGCCTGGGGCATTGCTGCAGCAGGGCCTGTAGGAACTCTGACTTTGCCACCAGCTCCGACGGTGGACCAAGCAGACCCACCCGTAGCTACTGGTGCCATAGCAGGCTTACCGGCAAGTTCAGAATATCGTTTACCAACAGAAACCCCGGCAGGAGGTTGACTAGTGACACTAGTAGCGGCAAGCTTCTGCTTACGCAGTTCTTCCTCTCTCTGAATATCAGCTAAGGTTTTCTTAGTAGGGCCAGTAATTGACGTAGCTTGGGCTTTGGAGACCGATGGCTTAGCCCAAGCGGAAGGAGCGTTAGTAGGAGTTGCTGGCGAAGTACCCCATGTAGAAGTTGTTGGTAATCCTGGTGCTGGGCCTGTTGGTTGACTGGAAAGGATCCTCATCTCTTGTTCGTGTGCGGCTCGACGAGCGGCAGCAGCGACTTCTTCATCCTTCGCAGCCTTCCTAGCTTCAGCCTCTTGGATTTCCTTCAATGATGGGCCTTTAAGAGCCTCCGCAGGCTCCTTTGCCCATGGAGCAAGGGATGGAGTGGCAGTAGTGACCTCAGGTGTCTCAGAGCGAGATCTTGTTTCAACAGTCAAAGCTTCAGGAAGATTTGATCGACCACGCTGCGCAGTCGGAGCTGGAAGTGGCGTAGTCGACTGTGGCGGTGGAGGAAATGGCATAGGAAGCCCAGTATTGATTTTCGCCCATGGTGATTCTGGCTGAGCTGTAGCAACGGGAGACACCTTTGCTGAGGCTGCTTTTTGGACTTGCTGCGTCAAAGAAAGAACTTCGGGCTCCCTGTTTTCCGGTTCCTCTCCCTTTTGAGCTCCAGATGGTTCTTCGTATTGCTGGCCCTGTTGATTCTGAGGGTGGCGAGTTGATTCACCAGAAGCATTAGCAGCGGCCTCGGCAGCTACCTCCAAATCATGCTGTGCTCTTAATTGCTCAAATTCACGTAATCGAGCCCTATAACCCTGTGGGTCATCTTGTTCCAGTCTGGTTGCTTGGCGCTGAGCATCAGGATTTTGGCTAAAGAGAGCAGCAATTTGTTGGGCACTGGAGGTAGGCTGTGCCGTCGGCGCTGTGGGATTAAAAACTTGTTGTCGCTCTTGAAGGCTCAGGCGTGCGAGTTCTTCTGCACGAAAAAAATCAGGTGGCATACCAGCTGCTACCTGGTTAGGAAGCTGTCTTGGTGGGCCGTCAAAGAACCCTGATACACTTGGAATTGGAGGTTGGGGTGGCATTCCAATAGGAGATGTCATGCTTCCGAAGCTAGGTTGGCTTTGAAGACTGTGAGCACTGGAGTGATGGTGAAGAGCGGAGGGAAGACCGCTCATTTGCATTTGCTTCATGTTCACCTGTTGTTGAGCGAGAAACTCTCTTTGACGGGCCATCAAAAATTGCTCCTCTTGTTTGCGCCGTTCCAGATTATTCTGTTGCTCTGCAGTTAGGGTAGTGCCAAAACTTGGGAAAGCTCCTGCGAATGGAGGCTGAACAGCACCAGGTTGACCTGAACCACTTCCGGGACCAGCTGCAGCCGGGGTGAATGGAGGTCCGGCCTGTGTGGTAGGTGGGCCATGAGGTATTCCAATTTGAGGAACGAGGAAAGGCTCTCTGGAATTTCCAATGCGTCGAATTAGTTGACCAAGCGGCTCGAATTCTGCGTCTTCAACCTTCTTGACAGATAAATCCGGGGTAAAGAAAGCCGCTTTGTACCAATCGTGCATCTCCAAACCTGAGAAAGGCCCTTGGACTTGACCCTGTGGATCAAGATACTCCCATCTCATCCTGTCTGGCATTACCATTACGCGTTGTTGAGCCGTAGGTAGCTGATTAGCCGCCGAATCTGAGGAACCTTGTGACTGTTGATAGTTTGACTGTGCAGAAGTAGCCTGGGGAAAAGCAGTAGCGGTCTGTCCTTGGACGTTGTCAGCAGACGGAAAAGCCCCTTGCGTTCGAGCACCTTCGGTTTGGGGGAACAGTTCCTCAAAGGCATGTCTGCCTGTACGCATTGGGCTATCAGTATCGCGTGAAGGTGGGAAGGCATTTCGGCCGATAGCCCCGAAAGCATTGCTCTGCTTCATATCGCCGCCCTCCTCGTTCTCAGTTCCTTGCATTTGGGCTTGCATGGCAGCGGGGAACAGAGACCCCAGCTTGCTGCCACGACCAGCCGTATTGGAAGCGCTCAGGTTTCCAGACGAGCCAGGTCCAAACATACCACCGAGACCACCAAGACTAGGTGACTGAAGCTCACCAGAGGCCCCAAAAATGGAACTTCCAAATGGGGTTGGGAACCCAGGTCGACTCTCACGATCTGGCGTTCCAATAGGATTCACGCCAGAGGGCCATCCGCCCATTCCACCAATACCACTGAGAGAAGAAATTCCACCCAGTGAAGGAAAGCCTTTGTTTGCACCAACACTTGAGGTTTGACTGCGATCACTTCCATCAAATCCTGGATTGGTGAAGGCCCGGGACAAAGTACCAAAAGGATTTGGCCCATGCTCAGGAATACCCCCCAATCCAGGTGCTCGATTTTGTTGAGAAGACTCGCCGTCATAACTAGCATCATCGGCGTCATGCCTCTCATCCGGCGGGCTGCGATATGGATTTGTGTCTGAAGGGCTGAGCGGCTCGTGCTCTTCGTGGCGAGCCTGTGGAGTCTGTTGACTTTGTCCGCGATCCCGGAAACTTTGCATGTCAGACATTCCAAAATCACTCGAAGCTCCTCTACTCGGTGTATCTAGATCAACTGTCCTTCGTTGCTGGGGCGGGCTTGTTTCTTGTCCTCCACCCAAAGCAGCACTTCCAGAAGGTGCGTCATCAGAGAATGGATCCGTGTCGGTACGCTGTCTGGTCCTCCATGGCCTCTCAGCTGCTTTCGAAGCGATATCCTCCGAACTTTCCTTTGGCATTAGATGTGTAAGACGGCTTTCACCTCTCGCAAAGGGAGGTCGCTTGTCACTTGGGGTAGGCGGATTTACAGAAGCGCCTCCGAGAGCAAAACTTCCGAAGTTTCCCATTGGAGACATGGCAGCACTTGTTGAAGCTGGACCCCATGGGGATGTTGGGCCATTACCTAAAGCACTGCCTGCAGTATTAGTTCTAATCAAACCTCCAAAGGGGAGATTGCTCTTTGTCTCTTCAGGTCGCTCATCAACACCGTCTTTTGATTCATTAGGTTTGCGAGAAAGGAAGAAAGGGGAAGATTCATCTCGAGAGAAACGGCCTGTTCCTGAAGGTGATACTAGGCCAGACATGGAATCGCTGGTTTGCTGTCGACGGGGACCACCGGGTCTACTCGAGACAGGAGACGAAAGTCCGAAGGTACTCGAGCCTTGCCCATGTGAAATAGACGTCTTTCGACCATTTACCCCGCCTTGATCTTTATTTGCACTTTGTGGAGGAGGTTTCATAGGCGAATTAACATCACCAGAAAAAAGCTACCATGAGTCAGTAACATAAATATTAAGCGAAACGGTCGGACTTGCAGCCTTATCCTGTTCTGTCATTTCATCCAGGCCAATTGGTTGTACAGTGCCGTTTGAATCCCAACATACACCTGGGCCGTTTGAGTCTCTGCCATCGCTACTCTTTCCCCAGCCACCACGACCATTTGTACCATTTGAATGCCCTGGGTCCCAGCCATTGACGAAGAGATGTGATATATCCCCATTCGTTGTGCTTGGATCTTGCGCCCTGAATATATCTAACAACTGGCTCTTCGAATAACGAAAGTCCGCTGATTGTTCATAGTTAGAACTGGACGGCTGATGTGATATAGGAGTTTCTGCACTTGGTGTTTGAAGTGGTGCTTCTCCTTGAGATGAAGATTGTGCAAAAGGGGTTGTTGAGGAACGTCGAAGCGTCAAGGTGCCATTCGCCGGCCTATTGTCTCTTCGTGCCCTGTTTGGGGAAGATTATACGTTAGCTAATGGTTCTAGACACGATTCATTGGAGACCGAGCCCGTCTGTTTTGTGCTACATAAAAGACTTCAAGATCCTGACTCAGAATCTTAAAGGAGGGAGAAAAAGAAAAATAGAAAGTAGGAATACAAGAAAATATCAATTTGTGACAAAAAAATTTGTCCTGAGACTCGTATTGCAAATGAACGATAAGATGGAGAGGGTGGATCGTAGATTTTCTTGTTAAGGAGGCAACTTACCAATCCCCGCTCCCTCGTCCATCTCCTCTCCCAGTCCGGGTGTCGCGATTCGAGCCTTGACCTGCAGCCGCAGAAGCAAAGCTTGATGGCATGTGTGAAGGCATTATAGATCGTGGTCTTAGTGAATATTACAAACACAAATTTTTTGAGTTCGACGGGATCGAAGTCGCGCCGATGAACAAAGAAAGACGCGAGAAGCTTTCGCTAGGGGACGAATTTCGAAATCTGGAAGCGTATGGGAATTCAGATTGGTATCTGCTTCTGCGCGCGTGTGTATATGCTGAATGTGTGTTACGAAAGCTCTTGTGTATGGTAGTGGTCAACAAGAGGTGTTCGAAAAGAAAGTCGAGAAATCGAGGAGCTCGCCTTTTGCGAATCTAGCCTTAACCCTTTAGGGACTAGTATGCCCTTCGAACTGCACACGACATTTCAGGAACAATCGTAGATCGTTGCTTCACATCTACCGGAATTATCTACGCCGACAGTAACAAGAAAATTAAAGAAGATACATGGTATTTCGAATTTTGACTGGAGAGAACTACACACCAAGTGGATCTATGCTTTTAGACCGCTGGTTGCACTACTAGACTACTCGAATCGGAGTCCACGACAAATTTATAGTTTTCCTCGCATATCGGCCAGCCACAAAGGGGCAAGGTTACAAAAGGTTAGCTGGATCGAATCACAGAGTGTGACAACCTGGAATCTATCTGCACCTTGATAAAACTGATAGATCCAGTAAGCAGATGCTGTGAGATCTCAGAGTAAGTTAGGGCATATCGGTAGCAAGTAGCTGTTCCGACCCCTGTTTGTTTGATATCTTGTCGTTTAGCCGTCGGCCTGGTTAGGGCACAGTTGCTCTTTAGTTGGATAACTCTTCTTCTGTCAAACACCGCATGATGTTGTAGTAAGTTTGACATGTTTTAACATCATAAATCAAGCCAGGTGATAGGATGTGTAAGGAATTTCCCATTCTAGTACAAGCAAACATCTTGGAGCTCCCGCTCTCCTATCAATTGAATTATCCGCTGCCTATAATACACTAGTTTTCGTTGGCAATCTCTAGCTTCCGGTTCTTGTTTGTAATCTCGTCGTGAATCGACTTTTAATTATCTTCATATATTCCTCGGTCCCTTTTTCTCATGTTAGAAGTCGGTTTTCAAGTTAAATAACTCCAGTGCAATATTTACCGTTAGGAAATTTCTCATATTTGTGCAACTTTCCAAAAGTCCACGCCTTACACTCATACTATGCTTTGAAAATTCTCATCGACACTGACTGCAATATATCTGTTGGAAGTTATGTTTACAGATCGATCTCGCCACAGTGGACGTTCCCGAGCACAATATCGTGGCTGCACATCCCACAATTTTGGCCTTGACCGCTCATACGGGTTAGGCGGCAGAGGGCGACTTGATGATACAAGCTTTGGCGATGGAAGTTATCTCTCGAGCGGTCGGCGAGGTCTGCGAAGCGGTCATAGAGATGATGTTGGCTGGAGTCGGTTAGGTACAGGCCGTCTTGATCACGGTTCGACATGTCAAAAGAGAGGAGAATCGATGGACGATATCATAGCCAGAATGGGAGGGTTGAATCTCAGTGATGGCGTGAGAAGCCGTCTAGGAAGCCAGTCTTTGGATGGTGGCTTGAGCAGGTTGGATGGTTTGGGCGGCCTCGGGGGTAGAGGCTCTCTATACGGTGACAGTCTGCTAGGTGGTCATCAGGGGCCATCTCTTCACCCCGGATCAGGGCTGGGAATAGAAAGTCTTGGATACACAGATAATCCCTTTGGTCTCGGGGCAGGTACATATGGTGGTGGGCTTGGCCTTCCTCAAGTGCCACGATTAGATTCATTGAGGACTGAGAATGTGCTCAACCTGGGTGGAATTGATCGCTCTCGAATGTCGTTTGCAAGGCCATTTACAAATTACGGTCACTCACATG
Source organism: Haplographium delicatum (assembly GCA_037952705.1). Lineage (NCBI taxonomy): Eukaryota > Fungi > Ascomycota > Leotiomycetes > Helotiales > Hyaloscyphaceae > Haplographium > Haplographium delicatum. The sequence goes on from JAPZPC010000006.1 coordinate 69,146, forward strand.
CTGACGAATACATGAGTGAGCTCGACTTGCTTGAGCTCTTGGCTCTCCAGGAAGATCTTAACCCAAGGAATGGTATGCCGAATCCTTATGCATTCGATGGCTACCATTTTGGAGGCGAATTTGGGGGCATTGGAAGGAGGTTCATCTAGAATCATAGTTTCATTCGATAGTATTCAAAGTAATGATAGTAATGAATAATCAATCCAGTTTTTCCTTCCCCAATAATGATAGTCTTGTCATAGTTCCTATCCAAGCTATAACAACACCACATAGAAATAACTCAACTAACCTCGCTCAGATTTCCGATCGTTTCCGATTCTATTCTTGCTTTTCCTTCTTCCCTCTGCTCCTTACTTCCCCAACGAACAAAATCGCATACGTGGACATCAAACCCAGAACAAGCCCATTCGCCCACAAACCATCCGGGTTTCCACAGTCAGTCCCACCACTACGTATATCACTCACAACATACAACTCCGCCAAGATCCCTACAATCAGCTGCAAAAAGCCGGTCCAGGGCATGATTTCGGAGAAGAAACTGGCTCCCCCAAAATAAGCGTACATAAAGGCGTGATGCATGGTGTTCAGTGCGGCGGGGATTTTCCATCCAGCGGGGTATGTTATGACGCGAGCATATGTCACGTATGGTGCCTGCAACGGCTCAATATTCAGAGTATAGTTTATTTTATATTTTATATTTCAAAAGTGACGAGATGTATCAAAAGTGACCAGATGTATCTTTGTCTTTGTATTTGGTGGAAATAAAGAAAGTAAACTTACTGTAAAATGATGGATGCAGAAATGAACATTAAGTACACCACCAGTAGCAAGGACATTGAAAATGTCGATATATTCATACATCTTCGAGGCATGAAAGATGAGGCGTAAGCTATAATCAAAATTCGAGGAGGGTGCGGCGCAAATGAGTTTCGTGATCGTTGGATTTGAGAATGAGGTTATCTCTGACAGTAAGGAAGTTGATATTCCTATGCACAGGAGAAGAGAGAAGATGGCGTAGATGATACTATTGTATTTTATCAACCTCTTAGCGAAGGATACAGAGCCATGCCTTTTCACATAGGAAAAGATGGCTCTTGCGAAGATGAGGGAGAAAATGCTGGTTGCATAGAGAGTGTTGGGCGAGGATAGAACTTCTGCAATTGCGGATTCCGGTACCATGACTGAGTTCAGAAAAATGTCATTGGAGCTCGCCAAAAGATGCGATTCCTGGAAATCCTTGGGCTGTTTATATCTGGAAATATAAGGAAGCGAGATCTTTAGATTCCTCTTGCATTCGGTCAGTCAGTTCTCAGTTCGGAGTAACAATTGACTCATCGGCGAGATGCAAACGGGAATCACGTGGGCACGTGATAAAACCAAATTCTAAAGAGAAGGTATTCCCATCTTTAATGGCCAACTGAGGTAGATATATCGAATAATCAGTCAACAGATGCAAGAATGATTTTAACTACTTCCCCCCATTTGCAGACCATAATAGCTGGTCTCGGTTCTCGTGCGGATGCAATGCAAAATGCGACAATTGAAAACAATACTTCCTATCTTAGGTACGTTGTCTATGTTCTTTCTATCAAAATCAACTCTGCCTGTCACACATACCATTTTGAAAGAGGTAGGATAGAATCTTTGGCCTAAGGGGATATTTGCTAGCAATGATAACTGAAAAGTTCTTTAGTACCAAGCCACTGAACTCGATCTTTGGAGAAGACTTTTAGAACAGAACTATCACATCACTAGGGATCGCAATAGGCTGACCGCAATTCTATAGAAGCTGGAACTTCGACACCAGTTGTCTGGCGAGGCAGATGAAGATTCTGAATTTCCCGAACTTGATTGTCGTCGTAACATTCCGGAGTATACGATTACATCCGTAACCTTGAATAGTGCGAACACGCAACTTGCGCCACGCTTTCGCGTGCAGCACAGCCCTACGCCGTCGGTTCGCTGCAGTTCTCCGCCCTTGCCACATTCACATCGCGGGAAATGGTGGCAGGGAGTTTCAGGTAGCTGAAGGTAAAGAAGAACCATACGGTGGAGCCAATCCAGAAAAGAGGCTCTCGGCGCACCCGAAGAGGCGCGATATCCATCGACGTCAACGGGGCTTGCTCAGCCTTGTTTGCGACAAGAGAGCTGCTTCTGCCAATCTCGCCTCTCTTCCCCACCACCCAGCAACGTATTCACAGCCAACCACCTTACCTACGACACCTCTGGCCAGAAGACACACCTCTCACACAATTCACATGCCTCTCCAAACCCCATCGCCACAGAATTCCGATGTTGAATCATGCGCGACAAGCACGGGACTGTCCACATCTCTCCTGGTTTGCAGAGGGCTAGAAATGGCATCACCGGGGGGTTGACGCAATACACCCATCATCGGATCGGGCTTGAAACAGCATAGAATCCGTTCGACGGCGTTCTGATTAGCATTCAAAGGAGCAACGTTTGCTAAGTCGGTCGCTCCCATTCGATGACGGCACAGCGAAGAGCTTACCCAGCCGATTCAACTACCCAGCCCCTCCTGATGCCCCGCTAAAGCCGAGCAGGTAAAGTGGGTGATAGCTCCGTCAGCTTCGCTGTTATTCATGCACCCTCTCGAATCTGGGGCTCAGCAGTCAGGCACGTTTATTAAAGAGCGCTCCCATCTCCTCATCTTCCTTCCTTCACCTTCTCTCTTTCATCAGCCTACTACATCCCGAGCCTCTCCAACTCCTTCAAGCTCAAGCCTACACAAACTACACAAGATGTCAAGTCAAGACTACTATGGTGGAGGTGGATCGCAACAGCAATATCCACCACACCAACAGGGGCAATACCCTTCCCAGCCAAACTACGCTCCTCAAGGTGGCTATCCTCCTCAGCCAAACTACGGCTCCCCTCCCCCTCAGCATCAAGGCGGATATGCTCCTCCACAAGGACAGTATCATCCTCAACAACAGCAAGGCTATCCAGCCCAGCCCAATTATGCCGGGACATCCCCAGCTCCTTACCCCCAGCAAGGGCCACCATACCCAAATTCCAACGCTCCCCAGCAACCGCCATATTCCGATGACCGCTCTGGTCAACAAGGCGCCGGCATGAACGGCCCAGGCCAAGACGGCGAGAGAGGCCTCGGTGCCACACTTATTGGAGGTGCTTCAGGTGGATTCCTGGCCCACGAAGTTGGAGGTGGGCTGCTTGGATCTCTCGCTGGCGCCGTTGCTGGAGCTATTGGCGCAAACGCCCTCGAAAACAGACACAAGAAGCACAAGGAAGAGAAGAAGTACGAAAATGGACTGGCCTATGGCTCTGCCAACAATAGCTCGTTATATCCTGGATACGGCGGAAGTGATAACGGCAGCAGCCAAGGTCATCATCATCACCACCACCACGGTCGTCACAGTCGTCATTCTAGCCGAAGCCGTAGCAGAGGCATAGATGGTGATGAAAGCGATTAAACAGGGGTTATTTAACGATTGAAATATCTGCGATTGGGCATAGGCATTGGATATTGTTTGGCGGTACCAAATGATTGTATTTCTTTATAAGCGCAGGTCTCCAATAAGCACCGGAAGTGATTTTCATGTTATGAATAATGAGATAGCATCAATGATATTAGAACTGGGATTTGGACAACTATACTTTCTATGCTGTGTGACCTAAAATTTTCTATTCTATTGAGCGCAATTTTATGACCCTGGCTCTTCTCGTTCTGTTCTATCAAAACCACCTCCAAACACCCCGCCATCTAAGATGATTTGCTCATTATCGTCTAAGTCGTCCTGCACGCGTCTCCATGTCTTCTTTCTAGTGTCTCCTCCCTCACCATCTTTTTCTTTATCCTTACCTTTTCCGGCGTCATAAACTGGCTTGATCAAGCCGCCCAGCAATGGGTTCCTGCTAAACGTCCCCCCACCAACATTCCCACTGGTCTCAATCAACGGCACCTCTTCTACCTCTTCTTCATTCTCGGCCTTCACCGTCTGTGGCCGCTCTACAAGCGCCATCCTCTTAACCGCCTTCCCCTTCACAATATCAATACTAACCACCTGTCTCCTCTTCTCATACTCCGGCCTAGCATTCCACTCCTGCTCCGCCAGAACTTTCTGCTGTTTCTTCAGTTGCCTAGCCCTCTCCGCTGGACTGGCCCAAATATTCTGGCCTGCAGTAGGCGTCTCAAAATCTGCCGCTTCATCCCTCACGGTGGTCCTCTTGGCATTTTGCGCCTGGAAACCAAGCAGCTTATCACGGTGCTCCTTGGCTTTGGCCTCCGCGGGACTCATCATCACGCTCTCACTATTCCGCGGAACAGAAAAAGGCGCAGGTTTTTTTGACACCTCCGCCTTCTTGTGCCCCGCGTTGTCAAGCTGCATCTTCTCCCTCCCCCTCTCCTCTCGTAGCTCTCGTATCATGCCCTGAACCTCTACCGCGCTGAGTAACGGCTCTCCGCAGAACGTACACGGGCCTAACCCCTCCTTCACGCAGATGACCTTCCCACAGTTCAAGCAGTTCGGCGCCGCCGTGAGTAGAGGATGCCGTGCTCCGATGCAATTGCATGCCCTTTGGGCTGCAGGTAGGAGGAGACTGCTGTTTGTGCTGATTTCTAGGCTGCGGATCGCGGCGTCCAACTCTGTGAGCACCGCGGATGCCCCGTGCATGGACGTCCCACCCGTGATGTTGACTTTGGTCTTTTGGGGACCCGGAGATGATGTTCGTGATGCATTTCGCGAAGTCGGGTTGCTCTTCGTCTTGAAATCTGATATCAGAGATCCCGATGCCGAGGGCGGCGGCCGTGGAGCAGGTGCTTGGACGGCATCGGGCTTGGGCTGGAGAGACGGGCCACTGTTTGATTTTGAGGTAGCTGCGGGGGAAGGAGGGGCTTTTTTGGATATGTAGTCATCATCGTTCTTCTTAACGTATACTGTCCCTGGCGCAACGTATGTCTCTTGGATTCGGCGGGGTGCGAGGGTATGGAGAGGAGCTTTCTTTTTTGCAGCTCTAGGCTTGCTCTTAGGAACTTCTGATATATCATCTGTTTGAGATGAAGGCTGAGATGCAGACCCCGAGGCCGGGTCTTGACGTCGTGAATTGAACGAGGATATAAAATCTATGGTTTGCGGTGATTCCCCGAGGAGGTTCGTGAAGTGCGTCACCGCATCTTGCTTTGATAACGTTGCAGCGTAGTCCAAAACTTGCTGCAAATCAGCTTCTGGCAGAGGTAGCAGTCGTGATAGCTGTGCCAGAGACATGTTTTGGTTATTTGTCAGGTCATGTCCACAGTGCATATGTTGTGGGAGGATGGTTGCTCAACCCTATCACAATAATTTCCCAATTGCGCATATCGTCGGTCAAGCAGGGGTGGAGAGACGATAGCTACCCCACAATATAGTCTTGATAAAGGCTTGCAGCCCGCCCTCCACTTGACATGATGCCTCCGAGATCGCATTTGGACCTATCTACCTTGAGTCACTCATTTAGTATTTGATGTTAATTTTCCCATTTCTTTCTATTATCCTCTCCTCAGATATATATATATATATGTTATTTTATAATAAACTATTCCAACCCCACCTGTTCACCCCGTATATTCTTCTCATCTCTATCATTACATAGACACTGAATTTACTCCATTCATTCCTGATACCTCTACTCCATGGCAACTTCGTTAAACGCCGAGATGAGCCAAATCTCTCTACAAGATGAACGAACTCCTTTTGGAAAGGAAATGTTGAAATATTTTTTGTTCGATCAAGGATGGAAGAATATGAATCATGGTATTTCTTGCCTATCTCTCTTTATGTAGAGGGTTAATGTCGTTGCAAAGGCTCATTTGGGGCATTCCCTCTGGAAATCCGTGAGAAACAGCGAGCATATCAGGATATTTGTGAATCAAATCCCGATCTATTCATCCGTTACACATATCCAAAACTACTCGACAAATCCCGTGCAGCTATAGCCAAAATCCTCAATGCTCCCTTGTCGACCATAGTATTCGTCTCTAATGCCACGACGGGCGTGAACACGGCTCTTCAAAATCTCGTTTGGAATGAGGACGGAAAAGATGAGATCCTCTATTTCAGGTAGGGCTGTGATAATCTTTTAAGAAATTCTAAGCACCGTCTGACTCTTCCAGCACGGCATACGGTGCTTGTATAAACGCAATAGAGTACGTTTGCGAAGCTAATCGCTACCTCGTCAATACAAGAGAGATAAGGTTGGTTTACCCAATTGAGGACGCCGCTCTCTTATCACAATTTCGAGATGCTATTAAAGCTTCGAGAAATAGCGGCAAAACGCCTCGGCTTGCATTGTTCGATGTAGTATCATCTTTACCCGGTAATCGTCTGCCTTTCGAAGAACTAGCATCTATATGTGAAGAGGAAGGTATTCTTTCTCTCGTCGATGGCGCCCATGGGGTTGGCCATATACCACTTGATCTCTCTGCTCTAAATCCCGATTTCTTTATCAGCAATGTCCACAAGTGGCTATTCGTGCCTCGAGGGTGTGCAGTATTTTATGTGCCTGAAAGAAACCAGCATCTCATCCGATCCTCTATGCCCACGTCTCATGGATTTCAGCGAAAGAGGGGGAAACTATTGTTAAGTCCTCTTCCTCCATCCAAGAAGAGTGAGTTTGTGAACAACTTTGAGTTCGTGGGAACGATTGATAATACCAACTATCTCGTGGTTGGCAATGCTATCGAATGGAGAGAACGAGTATGCGGAGGTGAGAAAGCCATCATGGAGTACAACATCAACTTGGCACGAGAAGGAGGCAAGGCCGCAGCTAAGATTCTAGGAACGAAGATTATGGACAATAGCACCCAGACTTTGACAGAATGTTGCCTTGTCAACGTCCTTCTCCCTTTGGAAATCAGCCCCACAAAGATCTCCGGCGTGCACACTATCCAATCACAACATGCGCCAACTGTGACGCAGTGGTTGCAAACGGCTCTGATCGAGAAGTTCAAGACATTCATTGCCATTTACTTTTTCCAGGGACAGTGGTGGGCTCGCTTGAGCGGTCAAGTATACTTGGAAATCTCTGACTTCGAATGGGCTGGGCACAAACTGAAAGAACTTTGCGAAAGAGCAGGAAATGAGGAGTTCTTAAAGTTTGGTACCAAACTCTAGATATCTAATGCCAGATTCTAGATGCTAGGAATTGACATGCTTTCCCCTCAAAATGATCTCCGCGACTACTTTCCAGGCTACTGGAAACCGCCGTCTTCTAACTCATGGCCCTAGTGCAGAGACCACTTGCCGGCCAAGTGACTATTGTGTGAAGTGCAGACGAACGATATTTCGCGCATCATAGGACCAGTGGGTCAAGGTATGATTTTAGGTAGTTCTGGAGTTACCCGGGGCGCCGAGTTTATTTTGGGCTGTTCGTTCCCCACCGCATTGGTAGTGCAACCCCTCAAATCCGCGTCACATTTGCTACGAATCTTGAGAAAATTTTCTTCTTTTCCCACACTGATTTGAATATTTTCTCTATCAATTCATATCTCTCATTATGTTTCTCTCCAGACCCAGAGTATCATACTCGGGTCGTACGGTATTTCTCGTTTTCTCCTTTGGCAGCTTTATTTACTCCACACTTAATAAACTTAAAAATAAATTTGGGCTAGACCTCGACGGTAAATGCCTAGATTTCCTTTAGGCCAAAACTGCGGCTAACTATTTTATCGATGCTCAGTCCAGACAAATGTGGCGGATCTAGCCCCCTTCTTGAAGTCGTCTCGACGTTCTGATCCAATTAATCGGTATGATCTTCTTAGTTTCTGTACCTTTGTAATGTTTTTTCAATCGGAGTGATTCGCGATAAGCAAGAAATAGCGGAGCGGGTGGGTATGATTTCCACTTCTACTGCAAGATACTTGGGCGCTCCTCTAGATGCTGTTTTAGTTTAAAGGATGGTGGCCCAGCCTCGAGCATTGTTTCTCGAGTGGATACATGAGTCGACTTCTTACACAAGCTACATCATCCTACTAATCCTAGTAGTGAAGTATATAGCATACAGGGTCTGCCACTTGAAAGCCTCTTTCCCTTTGTGAATTTGTTTCTCCCCAAGTACCTGTCCCAAAAGTGATGTTTCGAGGGAGCGGAAGGCGTCGTGACGAACCTACACCAGTACGCCACACCTGGCGAAAGGTAGCCATGGGTCTGTTCCCGAGCAAAGAATCTTCTCGCACGAAAGTACACCTGCCGAAAGGAGAGCATAGGAGCAATGGCCGACCTTTCAGTGAAAGAGTGAAAGAGAGTTTAAATCAAAGTATCCCAATGTCGACACGATCTTCCAAGGGAGTACCAACGACAAAAGCGAACGAATTTCAAGAAGGTCCAGATGGAATGACAAAGCAGAATAATTCAAAAGGATTCAACTTTTTGAAAAGATCATACACGAAGTTGAGAAGGTCCAGACAACCAGAGTTTCAAATGCAAAGCCCCTTCAGAAAAGAAGGAATGAATCAACCAGAGACTGAAAGAGAACCGGGGTCAAAAAGGCCTTCTACAGCCGCCTATGTTCCAAAACATGCTGGATCTGACTTCTCTAAACTCTCTAGACGATGGAGTTGGCAAGAAGGGGCAGAACCATTATCGTTGATGAGGCCTAAAACCACTTCAATTGGGTCAAAAGACTCAATTACCAACTTCTCCAAACCCATGGGTAGAAAAGGGTCAGAAGAAGGAGAAAATTCATTTTCAGATTCTGCAAATACTATCAATGTGTGTGAGGATGCCACCGCAGGCTCATCGCCCTCTTCATCAATGGACGTCATATCAATATCTGATATGGCCTGGCCTCTGCCCCCTTCGCCCAAGGAGATATCCAGCGAAGAGGTTGCCACCGCCCGCGCCATGGCCTACAGTCAACTAGAAAGCGGCCCCGGCGAATACAAAAAACTTGTAGAAGAGTCTCAAGCCATGGCAGCACAGTCTTACAAATCTATTGATGCCTTGAATAAGAATAAGAGCAATCCACGGACATCAAGGGTCATGGACGAGATCACAGCAAATCATCATGCCAATGTTCGCCGCTTGTCAATGTCACAGCCAAGGGCATCCAGGCGTAGTAGCGTGTTCGAGAACGTTGGACAGTATATCAAGCCGAGCAGAACTAAGGTTGAGGCCGGAGAAAATCGAAAGAGTATAAGGAAAAGCAACTACAGCCGAGATAGCGGGTCCGATCGATCGTCTGGTATCAGCTCTGCGTACTTTGCGGACACTATAGACACAGAATGGAAGAGAGGAACTAGATCAATGCCAGTTTCAGGGGGGATTAAAAAGTACAATAAAAATGTTCGAGATACTATATATTGTTAAAAAGGCCGAGTTTGAATAACGATTTACGAAGTTTGGTTATATTTTTTGTGGAATTGCCGGCTGCTTCTGGAGATTAAATCAATGGTGTTGGGGCTGAGTAGGCTGTCAAAGGATCCTTGACCCAAGGCGTTAGGGGACCTATTGGCCCGCCAAATTACTGTACTAGTCCAGGCATGTACATCATTGAGAAATACAGAAAGAAATAAGGAAAACTATAAAAGAGATAATAAACTAGGCCGGATTACTTGGCCATTCTTATTGTGGCTTACCTTTTAGAAGCATGAAAAATAGGTTCGATACAAAAGTTCACTGAATTTATTAATTGACGTCATTGTAGTAAGTGGATTTAGACGCATGTGTATCATATTGAAAGTTGTTGTTGAACTATTGTGGATATCTAAGGGCCAAATGCTCTATCTCTCGGTACAAAGTTTCTGTATTCGAAAGGTTCGCGATATTTGCAAACGAATTTGGATCTTTGTCTTGCGACGAGAAGCGACTGGTCTCCTCATTCTAAGAGTTTGACTGTACATTAGAAGACGATGGCCTCTCACCGAGAAAGTGCTGCGGTTGGAAAGGGAGTGGGGTTTGGTGATTGTGTGGGTACGATTTTTGTAGCAAATAAGCGTGCGTTATCTTAAGATTAGCACTCACGACACTGTTACTCATACAGTAAACGATGATACTGTAGTCCGCGCACGGAAGATGGAGACGCGGGGAGTGCTACGTTGTACTCGCTACTCGTATGTCAGTCGATACCTTTCCCGCGGTACCGGTACTGGTATTGAGGATAAATGACTTTGAACTCCGCACTCTTCCCAAGTTGGCGCACCTGATATATTTATAATCGTAGGCCCGCCTTTTCACCTCTTCTTTTTTTTACTTAATATTTCAAAATCTCCCATCTCAGATTCCAGAGTCGAATCACGCGCACTTCCAAAATGTCGTCAACAGTTAAACCTCCGTTCGACCCGGAGTTAGAAGCGGCCCTCAAGTTTATTCCCACCGAATCTTCACTCACCATGGAAGTTATTCATCAGATGCGCTCGCGCATCAAGGCACAGTCTTCCATTTCAAATGTTTTTGTGGATCCTCAACTTACACATAAAGAAATCCATATTCCTGGCCCAGCTGGTGAGATCGCACTTTCAATTGTTCAGTCCAAAAATTCCGTGGGGGAATCTCGTCCTGCGATGTACCTAATCCACGGCGGGGGGATGCTTCTTGGTACGAAACTTTATGGGATCGCATCAACATTCCGGTTGGTCAAGGAATTGGACTTTGTCGTTATTTCTGTAGAATACCGATTGGCGCCAGAACATCCAGCTCCAGCCCCACTTGATGATTGCTATGCTGGTTTGGAATGGGTTGCGAGCAACCCAGCGAAACTCGGTATCGACGCAGATAGAATTATGGTCGGTGGTGGCTCGGCAGGAGCAGGGCTAAGTGCAGCCTTGGTCCTCCTCGCCCGTGATCGGAAAGGCCCAAAAATATTTGCCCAGCTCCTCGTATATCCCATGATTGATGACCGCAATACGTCAGTCTCGATCAAACAATATATGAGCGACGGTGTGTGGACGGGAAAACTCAATATCAACGCATGGGACCACTACCTTGGATCTCGGAAAGCTGATATTACCATATACGACGCTCCAGCTAGAGCTGTAGATCTCTCTGGACTCCCTCAAGCATATATAGAAGTTGGTTCAGCAGAGCCTTTTAGGGACGAAGATATAGCGTATGCGACAAAGCTATTGGAATGCGGGGTCTCAACCGAGTTACATGTGTGGTATGAAACCCCTATAGCTTTTCTCCACACAGAACCGTGCTAACGATTATCGCCAGGTCTGGAGCCTGGCACGGAGTAAGTGTCTTAATCCCTATTTCAGTGACCTATTAACCATTTCATAAGTATGATGAATTTGCGCCCCACTCAGCTCTTTCGAAGGCCGCTTTAGAAGCGAGAATGAGCTGGATTAAGAGAGTTTTTTTCCCTGGTACAAGCTAGATTGAAATGTATCCAGTTCACTATATATCTTGCTCCCTTGTTTTATATCTACTATTTTAGGAGTTTCTTGGAACGTTTTCAAGATCTTAAATTGTTCAAGCAGACTAGATAGTCCGATATAGCAGTAGCCGATTGAAGTGGCAGGCTGATCAATCTCATATAACGAGCTCCAGGCACAGCACACACTAAAATAGCATAGATAGTATTAGGGGGAGAATTTAGTGATAATGCATCTCACACCTTAGTAGACAGATCACTGCCAAGCGTGGCATAAGAATTGGCTAGTATAATGCATATCGGGAAGGGTAGACTTGGGGCTTTTTCAAAGCAGGGTTCTTTCGTAAGTTCGATCCGCTCAGGAGTCTCAGGGGCTTCGCTTAGGCTACCTCTACATATTACCGATTGGATCTTATCTTATTCCCCCGCGTTGTTGCGTCTATTCTAATTTTGACTCCATACCATTCATATTTTAGGGTTAGTAGTGGCTGCCAATTTTTAGTTTCCGCAGCCGAGGCATCGGCTAAGTGTTGAGGTTAGTAGTCGAGTTTATTTTATGCTATATGCTCAACCTTGTGCTGAAGTTCAGCTCGAAATGAACAATCCTGTTCGATGACTGTTACACAAGATGTCTGCATCTATGAAAATTCCAGCGCTTGTTGAAAATAATATTAGTCCTCGTGCGAAGAAAACTCTTGACATTGTAGCGAAGTTTGTGGATGAAGAATGTGAGAGTCTCCTATCCATAACCCTAATCATAAAGTCCGAAGTTTCATTGACGATCCTTAAAGGTATTCCGGCCGAGACAATCTTTCAAGCTCAGCTTGCCGAGAATAAAAATCGATGGAGCTCTCCAACTGTGCTGGAGCATTTGAAGACAAGGGCCCAAGAACTTGGGCTCTGGAATATGTTCCTTGCGAAAGGCCACTATAAAGAAGGCGCTGGATTCAGTAACATGGAGTATGGCCTGATGTGCGAGCATCTGGGGAGGTCATTTCTGGCCTCAGAGGTGATTATAAGCACTCAAAACTGGACTGATAAACGTCTATTGACGAACAATAGGCAACTAATAACTCAGCACCGGATACTGGTAACATGGAGGTTTTGGCGAAATTTGGTAGCGAAGTCCAGAAGAAGAAATGGCTTGAGCCCCTTCTGACTGGCAAAATAAGGTCGGCATTTGTCATGACGGAACCAGATGTTGCCTCAAGTGACGCTACAAATGTCAGGTTATCTATTAAGAGGTCTGGTGACGACTATGTTCTCAATGGTTCTGTAAGTGCTCACTTCTATATGCCTCAGTGAGTTAATCTAATAATTTTTCAGAAATGGTGGATCAGCAGTGCAGGTGACCCTCGCTGTATGGTTTATATCGTCATAGGGCAAACGGATCCAGGCAATCCTGAACCGCACAAGCGGCAGTCTATGATTATAGTACCATCCAACACTCCAGGAATTACAGTGGAGCGTATGTTGTCAGTATACGGCTTCGATGATGCTCCCCAAGGCCATGGACACCTGACATTCAAGAACGTCCGTGTGCCAGCTTCAAATATCATTCTAGGCGAAGGCAGAGGATTTGAGGTTATGCAAGGTCGAATGGGGCCAGGTAGAATCCACCATGCTATGCGGTGTATCGGAGCCGTAAGTCACATATAACCAAACTTGAAGAGGCGCCAGTCTAATTATATACCATAGGCCGAAAGAGCTCTCGAATGGATGCTAAGCCGAGTAAATGATGAGAACAAGAAGCCATTTGGAAAATTACTCAGTGAGCATGGTGTCATCCTTGAGTGGATAGCAAAGTCACGAATTGAGATTGATGCCGCGCGCCTAATTGTGCTCAACGCTGCAGCCAAGATTGATGCTTCAAATGCCAAAGATGCCCGTACAGAGATTGCCGAAGCTAAGATACTTGTCCCTTCTATGGCTTGCACGGTGATTGATAGAGCTGTGCAGTCTTTTGGTGCCGCTGGTATCTGCCAAGATACACCACTAGCTTTTATGTGGGCTCAGATCAGGACGGTGAGGATCGCTGATGGGCCAGATGAAGTACACCTTCAGCAAATGGGAAGGTATGAAAATAAGAGAGGGATTGCAATGCAAGCAAAGTTGAAGAGACAGGCTTCAATTGTTGACGAATTGTTCAATAAATATGGACTTAAGAAGATAGCAACTCCTTTCAGGCTTTGAAAAATGCAAGGTTTCTGAAGAGTATAAAGTAGAATTAAACCTAAACGGACTCTGGAGGCCTAGGTAAGTTGCGAAGTTGTAGCCTTCTTATTCTATTTGTAAGTTCCTACTCCTCGCGTATAAGAGGCTCTAGTTCCTTATTTATCTGTCCTATAGCCTTCCTTGCGTCGTCCTTCTCCCTTTTCGTCTTAGGAAGCCAAATGTAATAATGCCCCTTCTTACCGTACGTAGAACAACCCTAGAACATAAACTCTAAATAATCTTTCTATCTCTCTCTGAGACGGCTTCGTACAAGTGCCGCTTCTAGCTTACGCCAGGCCCGGTATCCGCCGCGGCGGTGATTTAATACTACTAAAGTCTTATCTAACCAAATAACGTTCTTCTAGTCCTTAAGTGTTTAATATTTATTCTCTAAACATCACTTGAGGCGTTCCTCTTTTATTCTCTTCGCTAATCCGGGCCTCCTCGTTGACTTTGTCTTCCGGTAGTTCTTCTTCTTGAGAATCCTTCGAACTATAGTCGCGGATATTTTGATCCCATCTCTTCTAAATTTACCCGTAAGATTAGCACAAGCTCTCTCTCTCTACTATACCGATTCTTGCGTACTTTCTCTTCAAGAACTAGCTCATTATCTTCTGTTTGTACAGTAGGACCTCCAGAACGAGGAGCGTCTTCGATGTATTCGTCCTTTAGATCAAAGGGTTTAATATTAGGATCGAATCCGCGACGGATCGCACGAGAGTAGATCTCATTGATTGTACGAGGGGCAATTTCTAATTGACCTGCAATCTCATTGGTTGTCTTACCCCCGTAGGGCGATTTAAGAAAGACAATAATCGCACGAGTATACGGGCTAATTGTTTTTACCATTATGATAATACGGAAGGAATATAATAGGTATAAAGTCAGGTATATACAGTTAAATTACGATTTATTGTGTGGGTGCCAAGAATTATGGCGTTTTAGCGTCTTTAGCGCGGGCAAAGGCTTTTGAAAGCTACAGTACATCCGTGCTTCGAATCCAATCGCCCTTCTGTTCCTATTTACTTGCATGTTCCTACATTGCAATTTTCTAGAAGTATCACTTTTTCCTAAAAGAAAGTACTATTCGATAGATCTACCGGCAGGAGCTCCAATTGTCGAGATCGTTTTCTGAATGGCCTCATCCGGCAGTTGTTGAGGCATCTCAGTGATTGGTTCTTTCTCGGTCGACTCCGAGCCAAGCCCCTGTCTTTTTCAATAGCGGAAGCGGGGTACGTAGATCTCGAGATGTGAGGTCAACGGCGCAACCTTCACCAACAGGAACCTCAGACGTCGATTATCTGATAGGCCCCCAAGAAAAAATTCCTTGATATACTCGGCTCACTGGGTTGAGGTATGATATAATTTCATCAAAAATACTTACTCTTCGTAGAGTAGCGATGAAGATCCCACCTGTCGGTTGAGGGGTAGTTCTTCAGGCAATTCCATCACTTCAAATTTCGTATATTTAAGGTTCATGTTTCCATAATTTATAATTATTTATTCTCGCGAATTCATTCATTTAGAAAGACCTTAATCCTTTTGCAATTATGGCAACCAACGAGCAGACTCGTAGAGCAGACTCACCTATCTCTGAAAGAGAAAAGGAAGCACCTATCCACGATGAAGACATTTCCTCTCGCACTGGGAGACCCTCAACTGTTGGGAATCATTCACAACACCCTCTTACACATCATGATCCCACCTGGGATGGGGGTGACGTCGATTTCAGCAATATCGATGAGAAGGCTGTTCTTCGAAAAATGGATCTTCGTCTGCTCCCCATGCTGGCATTGCTATACCTGTTAAGTTTCTTGGACCGAGGCAATATTGGCAATGCCAAGATTGAGAGACTGACCGATACATTGCACATGACTGATCCTCAATACAACTGGTGTTTGACCGTATTTTTTTTCACGTATTGCGCTTTTGAAGTGCCCAGTAACCTGCTGTGAGCTATATCCAAATATGGTAGAACATCAAAAAGGGCTGACTTGTGATTTTTGGTTAGATTGAAACGCCTCAGACCCTCGATATGGCTACCGACTATTATGATTGCTTGGGGGGTCGTGATGACTTTGATGGGTATCGTCCAATCTTTCAGTGGTCTTCTTATTGCTAGACTTTTCCTTGGCGTTGCTGAAGCTGGGTTGTTCCCTGGTGTTGCATACTATATCACAATGTTCGTATTTTTCCAATGACCTGATATTCCAAGTTTGTTTTTTAATAATTTGTTTCTGTTTAGGTGGTATTGCCGACACGAGGGACAGCTTCGACAAGCACTGTTCTTTAGTGCCGCAAGTGTAGCGGGAGCCTTTTCTGGTCTTTTGGCTTATGCTATTGCCAAAATGGATGGAGTCGGAGGACTTGAAGGCTGGAGATGGATGTGAGCTTTCCTTTGATGCAGCCTTGAGAAAGATATCTGATTATTTTAGTTTTATTCTTGAGGGCATGGCCACAGTTTTGATTGCCTTTTGTGCTTTCTTTGTTCTGTACGATTTCCCGGACACGGCTTCTTTCCTTACCATTGAAGAACGAGCATGGGTTGTTCACAGGCTCAAATACCAGGGATCCGAAAATTCAGGCCAAATGGTAGCCGAGACCGACAAGTTTGAATGGAAGCACGTGAAAGAAGCCTTCGCTGATTGGCAAATCTATGTTGGTTTATGGGTAGGACCTTTACCATTGTTAACATAAACTTTAAAGGCTAATCCGGATTTTCAGATGTATTGGGGAATTGTCTGTCCCCTGTATGGGATTTCGCTATTCCTTCCAACCATTATCAACGAACTCGGCTATGTCTCTTCAACCGCTCAACTGCTGACCGTCCCAATTTATATCACTGCGGCCGCTCTTACGATTGTCACGGCATACTATTCAGATCGCTCTAAAGTCGGCCGAACACCTTTTATCTTCGTCCCAATGTGTGCAATCCTAATTGGTTTTATCATGGCAATTGCAGGGAGTGCTCATGGGAAAGTTCCCGGTGTAGTATACGCGGGTGTCTTCATTGCAACCTGTGGAATCTACCCTGCTTTCCCCGGAAATATTGCGTGGATTTCCAACAATCTTGCTGGCAGTTACAAGAGATCTGCGGGGATGGCAATTCATATCGGTGCCGGGAATTTGGCTGGCGCTATGGCCAGTAATTTTTACAGAGCAGAAGATGCGCCAAAATACATTCTTGGTCATGCTCTTGAGATTGGCTTTGTATCTGTCGGGCTGGTTGCGGTTCTGGTTTTAAGAACCAGCTACGCAAATATCAATGCTAAGAGGGAGAGGGAAGGGAACGAGCGTGGATATAGCTTGAAAGAGATGAGCGAGATGGGAGATCGAGCGCCAACTTTCAGGTACATACTTTGAAGAGAGAAACTTGAATTTCCAAAGTGGATAACGTTGATTTAATTGAGATTTAGAGTAATTCAACCTTAACTTCTTTCCCTTACTATGCAAATGATTAAACCAAAATAAGGAGGCTCGCTCAACCGCCAAAGAAGGTTTGACTTTCCATTTCGGACAGGCTAGTGTAGAAAACGGACGTTTATATCCAAATCGCTATGTGTCTAGATATTATGCATAAATGCAGGTTAAATGCAGGTAGCTGGTAGCTTATGATGATTCAAGAAGCCGATCTATATGTCTCTAAAATGCGATTTCCGACTCCTTCGCCAGAGAGATACGCTCCAGCAGCCGTTCCTAGCTCCTCGAAAGGGGCGGTATGTTCTCCAGCGAACCAGAGCCTCCTTTCCGGAACGCCATGCCTCATAGCTTCTACATCTCCATCGGCATCCTCTATTCCCACTTGAAAGTTGCAATAGCTGCCGTATCCTGATAATTCATCCTTCTGCCACTCTGTCGAGAGAAAAGCTTTCGGCTTACAGTCTGGATTATCAGCTGAGAAATGTGAAAGCAAAGAGTAGTAAGGCTTGAAGAACTCGTCAAGAAGTCGGTAATGTTCTTCATCAGATTTCCCATGCACTAAGGTGGTGATGTAGTGGGAGCAATCTCCATACAGATAGAAGAGTATGGTTGGTCGACGATTTGGTGGCGTGAATGATGCAAGGTTCCAAATTTCCTGCGGCCAGCGGTTGGGATTAGTTGCAAGAGAGTAATCGGGAGAGAGCCAATTGGTGTAGCCTGCAAACGTATCTTCAGCAATAGATTGCTGTTCAAGGGAGAGACTAGGATCTACAGAGTCAAGTTTGTCAACCCAGAAGGCATGTGGAAATGTAATGTAGACCTTGCCTCGGGTTAGCCCTTACCCAATGAATGAATAAATATAACTTACTTTTTCCAGATGTCCAACAGAAACACTGTTAATACCAGATATCACTCTTGTAGGCAGGGGAGGCTGAAAGACATGTTGATTACGCTTTAGCCAACCTAGAGGCGTAGTCATTAGGACTTCATCGAAGGCTAGAGTCTCTCCTTTTTCCGTTTTTACTACAACTTTACCACCATTCAATGCTCTATCTTCTGACTGGACCTCAATAACCCTTTCCCCCAATCGTATGTCAGCTTTTTCAAGTGGTAGCCTTGCTATTTCGGCTAAGATAGCTTTATAGTTCGTTTCTACAAAGGTCTCCTCTAATGTAATCCTTACTGTTAGCACACATATAGATACGAGACCATTGCAATGTAGAACGCCACTCACCTCCACCACAACATTCTTCCATCCAAGAAAACCTCAGACTCTGCCTAGAAACTGGATCTCCGATGTATGCACCCCACATCTCCGACATTTGCAACAATAATTCTTCATCTTCCTTTTGATCAGGAAATCTCTCTTTAGCCTTCTGCCTAATAAAATCATGCAAACTCTCGCTCTCGGGGATTGATTTTCCGTGCTCAGAACTATAGTTAAAAGCTTCTTCTATCAGTTCCCAAAGGAGTGAAGAGAGTTCGTCAGACTTCTGGTCTGGCAGTAGTTTGCCGGACGAATCGTAAATGTTCTGGCTGTTATTCCAATGGTGAAGCGGAGTACCAGTTTTCTTAGCCAAATCTAAAATCGGCTGTCTACCTCCGGCGGCATCCTGTATATCTCACAAGTTAGGATCTTCATCACCTGCATGATACGGGATATCTTGCCGTGTGTATCCAGTTTGGCCCGCTAATAATACGTTAGAAGCTGAGACTTAAGACATAGTACGAAATACACTTACATATCTGCAATATATCCAAGCTTTTCGCTCTGACAGATCTGTCCGGCGGTGTCAGACATAAGATCCTTAGAAATCCAACAAAAATACTTACTCGCCCCCCAATTCGATCCCTTGCTTCAAGCATGGTGACCCGAAATCCATTCTCGAGGAGAATCTCGGCACATCTGAGCCCTGAGATTCCGGTCCCCACAATTCCTACGTGAGCTTTTTCAGACGACATTGAGGCCATGATGGTTCGATGTCAATGGTACAAAAGGGGAAGGCTGTGAAGCTACAAGGCTATGGTAGAATGGCAGTGTGGCACGGCTTTGTCGAATTTCCTGGCAACCGTAAGAGAAGCTGAAAGCTCTAGCAAGTCGAGACTAAATTATCTTCCTCTAGATCCTCCTAAATGTGAGACCTATATGAAATTGTTAAGAAGAAGTATAAGTTCTTTCTGAATCGAAAGGCTACTTTTGTATTTTCAGCTTTGCGTGACTTGTCGCAGCTGGCCCAAATCGCGCGAGGCGGCCTATCAGGCTAGAGATAACATGCATACTTCCAGAAGTGGCAAGTCAAAGCGATAGTTACGAGGCTGTGCCTGAGACTAATCTGATTGGGAAGTACGGCTGCCCTAATTAACATCAGGTTTTCCACGAGGCAGCTTCAAGATTTGCTTTGCATAATTCTGTTGGGAGAACTTTCTACAACATTCTGCGTCAATTGATTTTCTTTCGACAGGGTTACTATTTACTGGCAGTGTGTCTTCTAATATGGCTTAAAAATCCTCCCCGATAACTCTCTCAGACGCACATACAAGTAACAATGTTCTTAACAGGGCTATTTATTTAAGACGGATCTGGGTATCATAATTTACATATCAAAATCAGCAAAAAGCCATTCCTTTACTCTAATTCTTGTTCTAACCTCTCCAGCCAGGTTCTCACTTCCGTTATGCCCCAGCGGTTAGTTCTATCCCAATGAATCATGCTTGCAATCCCATCTTTCATCACATGTCCACTGAAATCAGAAGGAAACGTGCCACTTTCTCTAAGATGAGATAAAACATCATTGCGTTCCGTCTTTGTTCCGAACTTGTATACTAACTCGAATAATATTATGCCCAAAGCATATATATCCAATTTTGGGCAAATGAAAGGTAACTCTTTTGGCTTCCGCAGAGGGATATAATGTTTCGTTCCTACTTGCGAGCAAAAGGGGTATGGCTTGTCAGTATCATCAGCTGAATCACTGATCGATTCAGCTCTTAAGTCGTGGATCAGGCCAAAATCCCCAATACGAGGAGAAACAAAAATTGGTAAGCTATCTTTACTACACTCTGGGCAGTTTGAAATATCGATGAACCCCTGGGTCGGCCTATGGGGTGCCTTGAGTATTGAGAGGAAGACGTTTGCTGGTTTTAGATCTCGATGGATGATATTGGACAAATGTAGGTATTCTACCCCATCTAAAATAGCAAGAATAAGACGAATAGACGCCAAGGGATGAAAGCAATGTGCTATCTTCTGTGTCTCGTCCTCTTGCTGATCTGGCCACTGTTTTAAGGTTAAATTCCATCTCCAATTGACTAAGAGACCAGATTTATTGAACTGAAGGACAGAGAATGATCTAGACGAATAGGGATGGAACTTACAATAAAGTCTTCCAAAGACAGAGGATAAGGTGTCATCTTGATGTATAAGAGTGCATCAACATTGATAGCCGGATTTAAAAATTGTGCTGTTATGTCAGATCTAACTATTTCCTCAGTGTCTTCGATTTCGTCTATTCTCTTGCTATTCTCGTTTTCTTCTTCTTCTTCCAAGTTATTGCTGCTATACTCTCCTCGTTTGCGGAAAGAGCTCTTTGGGTTAGAGGGATCATCATTAGCACCCCTTTTGCTGGAAGGTTCTCTGGAAGAAGGCGAGGACAAGTTGTTGCTGAAGACAATCAAAGATCTATCCGCCGCTGCAGTCATACCCCTGGACATACTTTCTCTATGTGCTCTTCTTACGCCTGAGTTGAGATCATGCTCTATATCAACCCTCATACCTTCGACTTGAGAGGAAAGATCTTGAGTCGATACAGACTCATCATCCTCATCATCGGAATCTAAGCTGGGAGTTGAATTATCTTAGTAATTGCTGTATTGGCGTCCGGAATCAGAGATAGAAGCTTACCTGTATGCACCGCAAGGCCGTGTCTCAATCCAGCTGTGGAAATACCTAACAATATGATGATGGTCAAGCTTAGCCAATGTTTGAGCCTCTTCAAAAACCTTGTGTAGTGTTCCATTTTTCAGAAGCTCGGCGACTCGCACAGCAGGGATAAATATTTCCTTGATCGCGTATTCAGCTTTGTCCAGGGAGTATTTTGCTTTAAAAACCTATCGAACTCAGAATATGACCATGTTAAACAACAAAGTATAGAGACGAAGGGTAGCAAACCTGGCCAAAACCTCCTTTCCCTAGTGGACATATTCTGGAGAATCATAGTATCAGCATTTTACTTCTGAAGAGTTTACATGGTGGCACGGCCAGAACGAAGATAAACTTTAGACACATGGGGTGTAGGTGATATCCAGTGAGGTCATAGCAAAATTACAAAGTAGAGGTCACCAAGGAGAATTTTACTTACTGCTGATACTGTGTTTCGTATCTCCTAGGAGATATGATTGAGAGCAATGACAACTGTGCTTTTTGGACTTGACTTTGACGGCCCGCGGTTGCCACCAAAGCGCCTGAAGAAGAATCAAAAGAGAGTGGGGAGGAGCTATTCCTTAGCGTAAGAGATGGAAGGCCATCAATAGCAGGATAATCTGGTGGTTTTAGTACATCATGCTGTTGCTGCGTTGCAATGTTGCTGAGTAGGCTGTCAAAGGAAAAAGAGTAGAGCTGAAGATCTGAAGCATCTAAGCTAGCAAAATCTTGCGGCACTAAACCTCCTTTCACGAGCTCCTTCTTTATTTCAGTAAAGAGATGCTTAGAAAGGCTACGAACGTCAGGGTGATCTTCCGAAAGTTGATCATTCGGGTGCCGTCTTGAATTGAGGTTATTTCTAGCTTGAGTTCTACATCGCCCTTCGATCAAAGACAAATAGAGAAGGCTAGCATGTTGGAGGTTTGGCGAGTTAGGATTTGCTCTTGCAACAGTTTCCAGATCCGGGTTCTGAAGACTGGATGCCTGAAGTCGCGACCGATCCCAGATGATATTCATGGAGTCGTCACGTGCTTCACTTTGAGAGTCCTCAACACTTGAATCGACGCTCAAATCTTCGGATGAAACCCAGAATTTTGAAGACATGTTGAGAAGATATTGGTATGTTATGGCGAGGAGGAGTCTCAAACGAGGAGGAGGTTCAAGGGTGAATCTCGGTGGGAGGAGTAGAGGTGCAGCTACTGGAACAACCTCCAATTATATCCAGTAATGCGGCATCGAGGCACGCCAAACTACTTCGAACTGTCTGTAATAATTATAAAAGAAAGAGATTTAATCCTTTATACAGAAGCAGGTATCACAGAAGACGTCCTTTTGCGGTGCGACCATGTCTTATGTAGCAGGTGACTCGGCGGCCCGCATCCTTTGTACGAAGCATCAATTGGTAGCCTGACAGAATGTCAAGTAAAGGGCTGAGTGAGTCTCGAGTGACAGGAGTCAAGTCAATAAGGCAGGGGCTGCAGTTGTGCATCGACTCAAGTCTCAGGTCATTGGAGTAAATGGTCGTCTGCCGTTCTTCTGCTTCCATCATCTTCTCCTCCATGGAGGGCTCACTAGGCAGAGATAGTTTCGGCCTGAGGAACCAATATACAATCGACTACTTTGTGGTGTACGGTACCATCTTAACTGCAACGAATGGGATACAGTACTGAATTCTTTTGTAACGCCGACCATATGAGATTAGAAAGAGCGGCGGCTTCTGAAATTTGAAATAGGTCTTGTAACGTTTCGCAACTAAAAACCTGCTCCTTCACTGCGCCAGATATGTTCAGACAGTCCAACTCTCTCTGAAGGTTTCAGTCACCATCAACGAGAAGTCAAGCCGATAATGATTTGGGAGAGACTATTCCTGGTAGCAGGATTGTGATTCGACCAACTTTGCTTCCAGTGGTCTCAATATGCCTCGAAACCTGCCCTGGGCACATAAAGTAAAGACAGGTCGCGTATCAAAGAAACATGTATCACCCGCAAATCCTGTGCACAACCGCCCCAGGTCCAGTTCATCGCCGCCGGAGCCTCCATCAGAAGAGTAAGTTATTCGAATAACCAAACAGGTTGTAGCTAATTCACTCTCTAGATTTATGAAAGATGGTATGGCCAACGACGATAAATTTAGAATGGTTGAAGATGGTGCGACAATACCCTTCATAACTGCATCGCTCCCCACGATTTAAAATGATATACTAAAAAATTATTCTATAGAGTTTCTTAGCATCGCCAAGACATTCACGGTTCATCTTCATACCGCGGAATATAAGAGACAACAAAAGTTAGCGAAAACTAAAAATGCAGAGACAATCAACTCTCTTTCACGTCCAGTGACGGGAAAAATGACGGATCATACCAAACGAAAAGTTGAGTCTGTGGCACGAGCCAAAACACAAAGAAATGTTCTCGAGCGTTTCCTTGTCAAGAAATCTGATGATCATGGCCTCTCTGATAGTGACGATGACGCTGGCCTTCCTTATGTGGGGACGACTTTACACGGATTGATGGGTAGCCCACGTAAGAGGGCAGTCTCACTAACAAAATTTGACACTATTTCAACCACAACACGAGCTGCGGCCGGGTTCAAACAGCCTACAGCACCAAATAAAACTAAGACAAGGCCAGAGCTAGAGTCGCCACAATCCAAAGCTGCTCTTCGACGTGGACAAAAGGTTCAGGCCATAGATGATGACTCGACAGAATTGTCAGATGATGATGATGATCTAGATGCTCCAAAACCCGCCCCAAAGCTGCCTACAATGGATCAAAATACCGCTGGACGGAATTTACAATCGGGTTTAAGTGAGACTGGGTCTATAGCCAGCTTCACAGGAATTACCAAATCAAGAGAAGGATCGAGAGTAAGCTCATCTGTTGAAGCTAAAACCAGAACTATGGCATCACCCACATCTCTGGCTTCAACAAAAAATACTCGTGTCACGACTGGAAACAGGCTCTCCCGAGTAGAGCAAGCCAGACAAGAAAGAGAAAAGCTCGAAAAGGAACGACAAAGTAAGAAGAAACTTAACGTCATTCCAACTTTCCTCTGAGAAATTTATCTATCCAAAATTATGAATTCCGTGCCTAGAATCCACCCCAGTTCCTGGATAGATACAGAATGAACAAAAGTGCCGTTCCTGGAGGTTTCTGCTCATATGTCACATCATCAAACCATGAAATAGAACTGGCTCCAGTCTGAAATAGTGATTACGATGTCACATATCCGACGCATATGTATACGAGACAGATCTCAGTGTACCCTTCAGATGCGTTGGGTATGTGGTGGGGTGGTGGATGTAGACCTGGTCGAAATAAAGATGGTAGTCCAGAGCTTCTTGCATGATCATTACATAATATCTCCCAGTTAGGTCCTTTATTAGATAGAAGATGTTGCTTGGACGGATCAGAGTTGGAAAATAGCTCTTATATATGAGATTTTGGAATTATTATTGATGGCAGATATTCTACATCTGCAAATCACCATTTATATCAGCCACTATCAACAGTCTTGCGTATATTGGCTCATGGTGTGATCACTAATTGATGGCGTAAACTATCTCAAACGTCAAGAAATTTGCAAAAGATCTAAGATAATAGATAATTATTGAAGCACTGCAACTTCGATTGCTTTTGAAAGTCCTGGACGGAATTACCCAAGTAAGAAGTGGTGAATAAATACGGCACGTGATACCCCTCTGTGGTGGCGAAGAGTCATGCCTGCTGAGAAATTCGCTTGCTCAAAACAGTGCGGGGCATCGTAATAATTTTGAACATTTTCTTATCCATCTCATCCACCACAAGAAATTCCACAACCACGCCAAGATGTCTGCCATGGACCTTGATGCTCCGGTTTCTATTGCAAATCAGAATAGAGACCAAACAAGTGCGACGTAAGTACACGCGCAACTACTTGAGGTTTAGGACTAACAGTTTTCGAGAATTCTTTGCTGCAACTGTGGCGCTGCGATTGACGGCACGACTTCAGCAGGCGCGCTCTGCTATGACTGTGTAAAACTTACGATCGATGTATCACAAGGCATCCAACGAGAAGCGACACTTCATTTTTGCAGAGATTGTGACAGATGGTTGCTACCCCCGTCAAGTTGGATTGTGGCCGCTCCAGAATCTAGAGAGTTATTAGCCCTTTGCCTGAAGAAGTTGCGAGGTCTACACAAAGTTAGGATTATCGACGCAAGTTTTATCTGGACCGAGCCTCATTCGCGAAGAGTAAAGGTCAAGCTTACGATTCAGGACTCGGTATCCGAAGGCGTGGTGCTTCAGCAAGCGTTTGAGGTGGAATATATGGTTGCATACCAACAATGTCCTGACTGTGCGAAATCATATACCGCGAATACATGGAGGGCTTGTGTTCAGGTCCGACAAAAGGTTCCTCACAAGAGAACTTTTCTCTACCTCGAACAGCTTATTCTCAAGCATGGCGCACACAAGGATACTATCAACATTAAGGAGGTAAAGGATGGACTGGACTTTTATTACGCGGCTAGGAACCAAGCAGAAAAGTTTGTAGACTTCCTCAGCTCCGTCACACCAGTTCGAACCAAGAAATCCCAAGAACTTATCTCTGTCGATATTCACACCTCCACAAAATCCTACAAATTCTCATACTCGGTTGAACTGGTGCCAATTTGCAAAGACGATTTGGTGGCGATTCCCATCAAGTTGGCCAAGCAGGTTGGTAATATTTCTCCAATTGGGCTTTGCTACCGCATTGGTACATCAGTCAATATTCTCGACCCAGCTACTCTGCAAACCGCTGATATCAGTACCCCAATATACTGGCGTGCGCCTTTTACCTCCTTGGCTGATGTACAAGAGCTTGTGGAGTTCATAGTAATGGATATCGAGCCCATCGGTGGTCAAAAGGGGAAATGGCTGCTTGCAGAAGCAACGGTTGCACGCGCTTCAGATCTTGGATCAAATGATAGAACTTACTACACCCGAACGCATCTTGGAAATGTCCTACATCCTGGTGACTCTGTCATGGGATACATGTTAACCGGAACTAATTTCAACAGCCCTCAATTCGATGCATTAGAGCAGTCCAACTCCTACTCATCCCAAATACCAGATGTAATGCTTGTCAAGAAATTCTATGCAAGAAAGAAGAAGAGCAAGAATCGGAACTGGCGCCTTAAGCGTATGACGAAAGACGAGGGCGACTTATTGCCGAAGAAGTCTGATCAGGAGAAAATGGATAGGGATTATGAAATGTTCTTACGAGATGTGGAGGAAGATGCGGAGCTTCGACAGACTTTGGCGGTTTATAAGGCACAGCAACAAGCAAAGAAAGATGCGGAGGCTATGAGTGTAGTGGAAACCGATGATGGGGAGGATGAGACGCCACAGATCAATATGGATGAGTTGTTAGATGAGTTTGATGAACTTCGTGTTAAGGATGAACATTAGTATCATATCATCACTCTTCTCTTACATATTTATATCGGCGTTGAGGGGGAAAAGGATCCGGCTCTGGTGATTAGACTAGCATAGACCTTCTCATAAGAGACAGCATTTTCATAACGAATCGATACAACGATATTATATGAAAACCATTCATCAATTATTCTCAGATAACTTGACACATGCCATATTCTCAATAGATGTTTTTCAAGCTACCTATCCGAGTTTGACTATTCAAAATCCTAAAATCCCTCTCTACATTCTCGAGGTATTGGAAGCCGCAACAAGGCGATCGTTTGGGTATTTGCGTTAAATTCAGTATGGTGAAACTAGAAGATCTTACTCAAGACTCTCTTAACCTGCTCTGTTTGCCTCTCTGATCCTATTTTCTTCGCCACAGGTGTCTGTTTGAAATGTCTCTTTCGCTCCCCCCCTCTCTTCGTTTCCTTCTCTACATGTTCATCTTCATGTTCTCCAGCTTCCTCAGCTTTCTTTCTCTTCGCGGTTTTCTGTGCCTCCATTCCTTCCAACATCTTCGATCGTTCCATATTCTGGACGAATTCTTTGTTCTCCTTGGTAGTCTTGCTGATCTCGGCTCTCATCCTACTCGCCCTCTCCGCATTTTCGGTAGCAATCTGCTCCGTCAGATTATTCCATTTAAAGCCTTTTAAGTAGAGCAGATTCCAGACGTCGTCGCGGTAATATGTACCCTTCTTTCCACCAATTGTCCTAGCATTCAAAAGCTCGCATGCCTGCTTGGCTTCAGCTTTGTTAACAAATTCAACCCATCCATCGACGAACGACCTCTTTTTATTCCCTCCATTCCGAACTCGGCGAGAGCGAGAGGTAGGATCTTCTGGAGTCAGAAATATTCGATTGATTGCACCATAAGGTTCGAGAAGAGAACGCAGTTTCGTAGGCTTCATGAAGGGGGGTATTCGTGACAAATAAACGACGCCTGACCGCTTCAGCGCAGCGGCCGTTGAGACGAGGTTCTTCTTCGTGAGTGGTTTGGATACGTCGGGAAGATCTGCGAGCTTTCGACTAGACTTCTTTTCTGTAGCTTCGGCATCATTCGAATTATCTTTCTGCTCTTCTTCTCCGTCGCTATTGTCCAGACCAGCGTCCTCGTCCTCGTCTTCACTGATATCCTTCTCGACCTTTCTCCGCTTCGGATTCCTGCTACCTTTTCTCAGATCCTCAATCTCAGAATCGTAGCCTTGACTTCCATCTTCATCACTCTGGTCGGCATCAAGGAAGTCGTTGTGCTTTCTGGTCGCCATTTTCGCGGTAGTTGGATAAGGAAGAACTTTTTTTTTCTTGAGGCTGAAGATTCTAAAAATTAAGGTTCAGTACCGCTGTAGATCCCTGTAATCTTACTCGTTAGCGGGGCACACACCGGTAATCGAACTGATATCATTTTCTAATCTTTCAACCCCACTTTAACTTTCAACTTCCCAAATTTTGCAGCAATACTCAACCTAAAGGACGACACCATGTCAGTTGAGACGATTACCACCATTTCTCCCACAACCAACAAGCCTGTCTTGACCAGGAATGGTGTCTCGTCTTTCGAACTTGAGCTTCTCCCGAAGGTGGCAACTGAAGCTTTTGAGAGTTTTCGCAAGACAACTTTAGCAGAGAGGCAAGCCATTGTAGGAAGAGCTCTCAAGATCCTTAACGGAAAGCAAGATGAGCTAGCCAAAGAGCTTACTGAGCAAATGGGACGGCCAATTGCTTACACGGCAAAAGAAGTGGCAACGGCTGTCAAAAGAGGGGAGTATCTTCTAAAGATCAGCGAAGACACGTTGAAAGATACGGAGGGTGAAGCGGAGAAGGGTTTTAAGAGATTTATTCGAAAAGTACCTGTTGGGCCAGTTCTGATTTTATTTGCGTGGAATGTAAGTTTCCGTCCAGTAATACTGTGCTGTTTGATTCTGACAGCCCATAGTATCCATATTTGATCTTAGTAAATTCCTTGATACCAGCACTTCTTGCTGGTAACTCGGTGATTCTGAAGCCATCTCCGCAAACCCCCACAATTGTGGAGCACATTTCGTCCATCTTCTTGGAGGCGGGGCTACCCAAAAACGTTATTCAATACTTCCATTGTGGGTCACCATTTATAATCGAGTCCATAGTGAGAGATCCAAAGATAGCTCTCATATGCTTCACTGGGTCTGTGGCAGGCGGGTTAGCCGTTCAGAAGGCTGCAGCAGATCGTGTAGTAAATGTTGGGTTAGAGCTGGGTGGAAAAGATCCAGCATACATCCGATCAGATGTCGACGTAGCTTGGGCAGCTGAAGAAATTGTTGACGGTGCTGTCTTCAACTCAGGACAGAGTTGTTGCAGCTTGGAGAGAATTTATGTTGATGAAAAGATACACGACGAGTTCGTAACTGCCATTCAGACTGTGTTGAAAAACTATAAGCTTGGAGACCCGTTCGACAAAGCCACACATCTTGGACCTGTTATTTCAAAACGTTCCAAAGAGACAATCGAGGCTCATATTAAGGATGCACTAGATAAAGGTGCAAAAGATGCTACACCTGACAACGAATCGTTCAAATCCCCCCCAGCAGACGGCAATTTCGTTAAGCCAACGCTTCTTACAAACGTCAATCATGATATGACGGTTATGACAGAAGAGACATTTGGTCCAGTAATTCCTATTATGAAAGTCAAAAATGATGCGGAAGCCATCAAATTAATGAATGACAGCGAATTTGGCTTAACCGCTTCTATATGGACAAAAGATACGGACAAAGGTGCTCAACTGGCCGAGGACGTAGATGCAGGCACAGTATTTGTCAATAGATGTGACTATCCAAGCCCAGTAAGTCTCAAGTAGTCAGTTTCCTTTGAAGATTAATTGCTGATCACTGTGTAGGATCTCGCATGGACCGGTTGGAAAAATTCTGGAAAAGGAGTAACCCTGAGTAGATTTGGATTTGACCAGTTCGTGAAGCTGAAGAGCTTTCATGTAAAGAACTACCCAAAATAGAAGAGCAATTCTACCATCTCCTCAGAGCTCAGAAACATATATTGGTTGATCTAGGCTGTCCATAAGGTTTGCCCCCACAATACTGCGATCCTTACCACTAGGCACTATACAAATAATAAGAATAAAAAACCTTTTGAGCTGGAAATATCTGGCTTCAATGCTGTTTTATGTAACTTCGTTTCTGAGATCCAACCATTTACTTGAAGTTAGAAATTTATCAAGCCTATTCTTCGAAAGATGAGAAATCCAAAAAAAATGAAGACTGTTCCAATAACTCTGTATATTAGTGAAAATTTCCCTCCATGAAGAAGGATAGACAGACAGTATGGAATGGACTCAACATAAGCAAGACTTTATTAGTTCACTTGTAGATGTTTATTTCATAGAGAAGCCTCAAACGCTGCTCATTTTCTCAATTGGTTCAGACTGCAGTGTCTAAATACATGCCCTGGTTATCATCATCTCAAGGCTCAATCGATTCTCATATCCTCCATTGCTTCAGACTTCAATGTCTAAAATACATGCATGCCCTGGGTATCATCATTTCCTCCAGTGATAAACGCCAAGGAAGAAAAAAGAAAACAAATAAAACACGCCAGAGACTCTACTCTGAGGCATCCTTTCCCTCTCCAGAGACAAACCAGGTGGGAGTAGGAGGCTCGCGTGGCCACGAACCCTTACCCTTCTGGCAGTCAACCTCACAGGACGGGCCATCCTCCATATCTCGAAGATTCTCCTCGACGAGGTTATCGAACTTCTTTGCTTCGGGTTTGTCCTTGGCCTCGACGTTCTCCTCCATGAGAATCTCCCCGTAATGCAGGTGACCTGTCATTGCAGGCAGAGCGCCATCGAGAAATGCCATGTTTCGGCGGATATCTTCGATGGTCTCATCCTTCTTCGACTGAAGGATTGTCGGCATGCCCGTGGTTGTAAAAGTAGGTTGCCTGTCACGGATGGCACGAAGCCGACCGAGGA
Source organism: Haplographium delicatum (assembly GCA_037952705.1). Lineage (NCBI taxonomy): Eukaryota > Fungi > Ascomycota > Leotiomycetes > Helotiales > Hyaloscyphaceae > Haplographium > Haplographium delicatum. The sequence continues at coordinate 99,433 of JAPZPC010000006.1, forward strand.
TATTTGGATTGATAGCCGTACTCATGTCGATAAGGTCGCTCGCGTCACCTTCGATCTCCTTGTTCTCAGAAACACCTTCTTTGTTGAATATGTCCGGTACTTGAGAAGAGGGGACAGGACGCCTAAGTGCAGCGAGATGTCCGAAGACTGTCTTGACTAGTTCGGCAATGTCAGGTGGAGGAGTAGATCGTTCGAATTGGACGTCTTGGCGGTCGGCAGAAGCAGACTGAGCAGATGGGTGAATGGGAACTACAGATGATTTGCCGTTTTCAGAGCCGGTCTCGTAGCCATGAATTTGAGATTCACCGAATTTATCATGAGTTTCGATTGAATCTTGACGCATAGGAGAAGACAGAGTGCCAGTGTCTTCAGAGGTGCTGTTGCTAGGGTCGATGACTATAGGTTTCTCCAACTGAGCCGAGAGTTTGTTTACGTTGACATCTGACTGAGCTTGGGCATCGATTGCCTCAGCGATGCTAGAATTGGAATGCGCCGATCGACTCTCTACAGTTGAGGTTTTGTATTTTCCACCAATAATGAAAATACCACGAGTACCAGATGCATGGCCTTAGGTAGTGTTAGAACGTAGAATGGGCAGATATTCGATGAAGTACGAACCAATAATATTGCCTGTTTCCATCACGGCAGGATCTTGGCGTGTTGTGAAAGCACCGCTTGTAGCTTGAGTGGTAGGGCCGGAATACTCTGCGGGTGGAGAGTTAGATGGGTCAAAGGAGGCTGGGAGAGGGTTACCAATCGTGTCTGCATAACCGTGTAGTGAATTGGAGCCAACGGTTTTTTGGGATACGTCAACAAGATCAGAACGAGGCTGACTGTTTCCGATGTGATGGGGGGGGGCCAAACTGATACCTGAAACCGAGTCCTTGTCTTTGTAGCTTGGTCAGCATCTGAGTGAAAATGAGAATCTTTTATAGCCTACCATTGCCAGACATAATGTTGGAAGTGCAGGGCGCGTTCTTGGAGTAAGTACCGGCAGTTATAGTGTGGAAATCTGCCGTGGAATTGCCCGATACTGCTTTGGCAAGCTCTAGGGCAGCAAGGCCGGCCTTCGCCAAACGAGTGAGTTCGGCGGCGGCGGCGTTAGATGCACCTCTATGCTCGGCTTCTTCGGTCTTCGCATCACCTTTGTCTTGCAGGTTCTTCATCTTTTGCTCTTTGCACTCATCAATAGGTTCTTGCTTGACCTGAAGATGGTCCTCTCCGTATTTGGGTAGTCGGGAATCCATCTTAGCAGCTAGGATTTTTGAGGCAGTTCAAGATGAAAAGTAGATCGAGTTATGAAGAGAAAGCTGACTTGTTTCCAAAAACTCCTTAAGTGGGAACTAGCGTGAAATCACAAGCGAGATCTATCTATGAACGGCTGTCAAGAGACCCCTCGTTTCTCAAAAGATAAAAGGTATCACGTACAGATGATGAATGGAGGACTGCTACAAGGGCTACTGTCAACAGAGCCTGGTAGACTATGGCTATGTTGTGACGTCCCAAAACATATTCAGTTAATCAAGGAAATTATAAAGAAATATAATTCAAGAATAAACATCGCAGAATAGCCTATAAATATCTTTGTAAAGATCCTAGAAGCCAAGACCAAATCAGGTTAGAATATAGTATTCCAAAATGAATGAAGAGATGGACAAGGACGCAAGGTAATTTATAAGAGCAGGAAAGACAATGTAAGGAGTAAATAAAGATAGAGAGAGAAACTAGAATGGTTTCTATTGCCTTAATAAGGATGAGATGGTGAGAGTGCCTCGCAGACTTAAGAGCTTCTTAGGAAACGGCTTATCATATCTTAGAATCAAAGAGGCAACGCAGAATTGAAAATATTCACAACAAATAAGAGCACAAAAATAGCGATGGCTCACTGGAGAATATCAAGTTCAGGCAAATAGGTTCTGTATCATGGCAAGGGGGATATAAAATCAAGAAAGTAGGGTATATCACGTGACTCAAAGTGGGTGACGGATAATTTTTCAGGGGCTCGCTTGACTGTCTAGGGTAAGTTTTGGGCCTCACCCAATATTGAATTCGCTCGCACTAGCCATGTGCTCTTTCATCTTCATCTTCATTCTCCTGGCAATATCATTGCCATCCACAGTAGGCAGATCCAACTCCAGCTTCCTCTGTTTCCGCACTCTCTCGCCTTCGGGTGCCTTGTCTTCTTTTTCGCCTCGCTTAGCCTTCCTTGCCGCAACACTTCGATCAGCCTTAGTCATTTTCGCAGGTCTTAAGCCGGGAACTTTGATGCTGCCCGGCTTGTCTCTCAAAGCAAAAGCTTTTGCTAAGTGTCCAAGGTGGAGAGTTTGCATATTGAATATGTGTCTCTCGGTAGCTACGTGCGTAGCATAGGCTCGAATATGGCTCTGGAATCCGCGACGAGCCATCTCAAGATATTTTGGTGACTCCAAGGTCCATCTCTCTATCTCCAATTGCCATTCGGTAGCGCGCTCTTCCCATTCTTTGCCAGTTCCTCCAAATCCCTTTCGTAGTAAATCTTCACTGGTATTATGAGTAAGTGATTTTTTCCCATCTCGATATCCGGACGCAAGAATTGAGACATATTCTTCTTCATTTCCTGGAAGTAGAAAGATGAGAGATCTGCCTTCTTTCCCAGCTCGTGCAGTTCTACCAACACGATGCAAATGATCATCAGCACTAAACGGAGGATCATATTCGATGACATAGTCGACATTTGGTAAATCAAGACCCCGAGATGCAACATCCGTACATATCATTACACCAGGTTCTGATGAATCTGTAAATGCCTTCAGAGTCGCGGTTCGGATGTTCTGGGGTAAAGATCCATGGAGCTTATATAGAATGATAGAATTCGTGTCGCTAGAGAAGGATGCGGCGTGAGCAACAGTATCTTTGGTCAGCTCGGTCGTTATAATTTCTGGACGTTCAACTTCAACACCCTCAGTTATAGCTTCAAATCGATGACTGAAGAGCGAGAAATGGAAATCAACCGAGTCAGCACATGATATGAAGACGATCGCTTTCATGACTGAGCCTCGTCGAGCAAATGCTCGTTTTAAAATAGCTGTCAGGGTGACTAGTCGCAGCTTCGCAGGTACAATAGCATATGCCTGTTTCAGCTGTGCTGGTGCAGAAAACACTTTGCTGTCAGCCCCAGATCCGTCCTCATTGCCTTTTGAAGATTTGAGGTCAGATGGATCCGCTTGAATATGGACGGCATCCTTCAAACTAATCTCTCCCAGGCGTTGGACATTCATCTTCATAGTGGCCGAGCAAAGAATTGTGATTCTTCGACTGGGTAAAGCATCGAGATCCAAGTTATTCCTGCGACCCACTACCAAGTGCATCTTAGAAATCTTCTCTACGATACCCTTAATCTCTTCTTCAAATCCTAGTTCCATCAAGCGATCGCCCTCATCTAACACCAGCCATCTGACGGTGCCGATTCTCAACACCTCGGTGTTATCGAGATGATCTGCCAATCGCCCAGGAGTTGCAACCAGAATGTTCACACCTTTCCGTAATCTAGCCTTCTCTGACTGTTTACTCTCCCCACCAATGACCGTAGTTCCAACAATCCATGGGGCACACCGAAGAATCTTTTCCAAAACTGCAGCAATCTGCTTGCACAATTCGCGGGTTGGGGCGAGAATGATAGCGAATAACCCAGAGTCTCGATGTACCTGCATATCATTGCTACTCAAAGCCAAGATTCTCTCGACAATGGGGAGGAGGTACGCTAAAGTTTTCCCAGATCCAGTTTCGGCTTGTATAAATGCATCGCTATCGTCTTTGATCATCTGCGGAACGGCGGCTTTTTGAATCGCAGTAGGCGCTTTCATATCCATTTTCGTGGACAAGTGCGCAGCCAACCTTCGTGATAGCCCAAGGGCTGTAAACGTAGCCATCTCATCAGTGAGTGGAGCATTTGAGGGCTTTACTGGTTCTAATTCCTCCTCGGGCTCCTCAAATTTGGTTTTGGCGGATGGATTGAAAGAGAAAAGCGACGAAATAACCTGCTGTGGTTTTCCTCCAGCTCCATCTCGATGACTATTAATGTTTCCAGAAGGAACATTGCCTGAAATCGCTGCAGCTGAATTGTTTCTCTCTCCCCCAGAACCGATCTTGATACTCCCAGGCGGAAGCTTCCCCGAGACAAATGCTGGTCTTGTATCTTCTTGAAATGTCGTGCTCCGACCGCCCCCAACTTTTATGCTCCCCGGTGGCAGTTTTCCAGACACAAATGCCGGTCTTGATTCCTCCTGAATTGGAACCGCTCGGCCTCCGCCAATCTTGAAGCTTCCAGGCGGGAGCTTCCCCGATATGATAGATGCAGTCTGCTCATTCCGTCCCGCATAGTGATCAACCCGTTGTCTCTTCGGCGCTCTTGGATCAGAGCCTGTACCAATGTATTCCTCTTCCCTGATATCAAGCCTTTTTTCGTTGAAAATTTCTCTCGTGGAAGGATTGGAAGTTCGTTTGGCTGCTCTCTTTCCTGCGGCTTTCTTTGCAGCCAGTCTCTCTTTCCAACGACCTCCTTGAAAAACCGGCTTTGAGATCAGCGGCGCATCCCCAATGTCAAAATTCATAAGCAGGCCATCGTCGGCCATGGCTGTGGGAATTTGAGGTATTACAGGAGTCGGTGAATCGGTTTTTTTCCCTGGAAAGATTTCATGGGTAGAATTTCACCCCCTGCAAAAACAGCCCACCTAACTAGTGGAAAGCCTAATCCAGTTTAGGATTGTCGAATTTTTAGAAATGTTATATGCATCTCAGGCTTCAATATACGCTGCAGAACCTATCACAGTATGACTCGGCTCAAAGCCTTCTGTCAATATGGACCCTGAATGGGCGTCAAATCCAATTGACAATCTACGCTCTTCACCATCCAGCAAAATCGAATTCCCGAGAGCCCGAATCCAACATGGCTTTCTGTAAGCGATTGTTCCTCTCGAATCCCTTAATCCTCCCACGACGTCTTCTTCGTCCTCCTCCATCCTTTACAAGCAGTCGGTTTACGCACTTCCGAAGCAAAGATCCGGTCATACCCAATACCTCTATCAAAGTCTTCCGCGAAATATCTGCACTCCGCCAATGGCGCCGCAAACAGCTCCAGGACTACCGCTCCGTAGGTCTCGTGCCTACCATGGGAGCCTTGCACGAAGGCCATCTCTCCCTCATTCGGATGGCAGCGGCCGAGAACTCCTCCGTCGTTGTCAGTATATATGTCAATCCTACACAATTCGGTGTGCATGAGGATTTAGACAGCTACCCTAAGACGTGGGCAAAGGACGTTGAGATTCTGAGGGATCTCGATAGGGAACTTGCCGCTGACGGGAATAATCTGGGGAGTATTGCTGCCGTATTTGCACCTACGACTGATGTAATGTATCCAAGTGGGAGGCCGAGCCAGGAGGTTGATGGGAAAGGAAGCTTTGTGACAATTACACCCGTAGGGGAAGTGTTAGAGGGGGCAAGTCGGCCTACATTCTTTCGAGGAGTGGCTACGGTCTGCATGAAATTGTTTAACATAGTCACTCCTGAGAAGGTATATTTTGGCCAAAAGGATGTACAGCAAACCGTGGTGATCAAGAAGATGGTCAAAGATTTCTGCATGGGTACCGAAGTGGTGGTTGGCCATACGCAAAGAGAACCGGACGGCCTGGCGTTGAGTTCCAGGAATGTCTACCTTGGATCTAGGAGAAGGCGAGTCGCAACCACTCTTTCCAAAGTCTTACGGTGTGCGGAAACTGGCTACCTCCGAGGTCACAGGTCAAGAGAAGAGTTATTAGGCCCTGCTGGAGAACTAGCGAAATTGCTCTTGATGGAACAGCTTCAGCTCAAACCCGAGGAACGGGTAACATTTGAGGTTGATTATATTTCTCTAGCCGATCCAGAAACCATGCAAGAAGTGGAAGAGGTCGATGAGACCAAAGGAGCCATTCTCAGCGGGGCAGTTAAAATGTTGCCCGTTGAGTCTCCCCAACCTGGCGAAGATCTCGGTTTATCCGATGGTCCTTCCGTGAGATTGATTGATAACATCATTCTCAAACCTGTAGAATTATAGTCCATAGGTTCAAATATTTTGAACATACAGTTTCGTAAGGAAATCTGATGGTGTATGAAGAGAACAAAATCCATATTTACATTATTGTATCATATCATAGCTTTTATTTCAAGTCAGATGGAATTCATGCAGCATTGTTTAAAGTTACGATATGGTACACCTCCCACCAATCGGCTCACCAAAGAGTTAAATTCAATAAACCCTCGTAGGCTCTTCAGGTTATATAAAGGTAAGACGTTACAATGCACGAGGATCGGCAAAGACTGGAAACTCTCTAACAAAGTATCAGAGAAGCGTGAAACATCTGTCGAGATTGGTCTAGCTAGATTTCCCGGCTCTAAACAATAGTATGAATAAACGTGCATCTTAGGTTCCGAGTAAATGGAAATGTGATTCCTTGTTTTCTTACCATAGGCATTATAGGTGGGTGTGGGCGGGGTTTTTTTGTCAGGCTTCATAGGAGGAGCGTGCCTATGATCCTCCGCGGCTCTATCTTCCATAATGAATATAACATTTTCCGACTCTAAGAGGATCGCACTCCTTTCCCGAAAGGAATAAATCGGTAATAAGCAAAAACCGCGAGCGCGAATCAAACGAGACTACAAACCCAGTCGAAATCCAAGGAAAATCCAAAACATCCCCAAAGTCTTCTTTAAGTTCCGATCCATTTCCTATCTCGAGTCCTTGTCTCCACCCTAGGCTCGCAGCTACGTACCTATGTAGGGTAGGCGTAGGCATAGGGCAGGTAGCGACTAGATGCTAAAGGCAAGGCTACTGTAAGATAGCCAACCCACGCACACCGATAGCCAGATCAACCAACAAGACTCCCAATCCCTCTTGTCTGACTCTGCAGCTAAGATCCAGCTCGAAACCTCGAGCCAAACAATGGGTTTTTCCAAGGTTTTGGGAGATGTTAGGCCACGCAACACGTGTGCCAAGCTTACTATTTGGTAAATAGGCTTTACCCTTACCAGTTCCTTTTCGATAGCTAGTTTTCAAGAGTTGTCGAGTCCGGGAGATGTTCATTTGCTGGTCATGGAGATACTTTTGGTTATCAGAGACTACTGTCCCGCGCCTTGCCAACTGGAGGGGTCCAGCTGGGCGCACAAAGCTCAACTTCACTAGGCGGCGGGGTACAGTAGCATCGGTAAGATTATAGCAGACACCATGACGACATGACGAGACACTAACCAAAATCGTGAGAACCAGAATGGAGGGCAAGGAATTTGGAAAATCATAGAGGAATGAGGAGCTAAAGGAATTAGAGGAAATTAGAGGAAATTTATCGACATGGTAAGAAGAGGAAGAAAAGGTGTGGTCGGGATGTGAACCGATATCCAATACCTCCATGGGGATATAGGGGTCATATGCCATACTTAGTGTCGTTTACCGTGTACGGCGATGTCTGATAAACTGAATGACCGGAATCCCCAACCGACTGACTGTACACACCTTAATCCCAATCCCGTCCCAAATCCCAATCCAAAAGTCGCAAAACCCAATCAATACAAAATGGCAGTGATGAGTGACCTTACGTACGCAAATCCCAAAAATCCCCATTCGCATCCACTCCCCATCCCATATCCACCTAGAGCCAATCCTGCCGATCCAGATCGGCGCGGAGGAACCATTCCCCATCAGCAGACAGCGAAAGATGTCACACACCCCTCCTTGGAACCCCAAAAGAACCCTCTTTTTAAAACCAAAAAGGACGCCACTTATTCTTTCCTTTCCCTTTCTTTGCTCTCCTATCAGTTTTCCTCTATCTCCCTCTCCATTTGTTTGGTTTTTTTCCAAGTTTTTTGAAAAATTCCCAAAGTCGCTCACACACACGCACCCACTACTTCCGCGCGCGCGCACACACACATACTCTCCCGCATCCTCGTTACTCACTCACTCACCGCCATACAGAATTCTTTTTTTTCTAAGACACTCCAAACAATGCCATCGCCGAGCGGGCCGGGCCGGAAAAGTTGAAAACAAAGAATAAGAAGCCAGGCATTTATAAAAGAATTAAAACACAGAAAAATAAAAAGAAGAGAGAAGAAGAAGTAGAAGAACTTTTCTCGAATCTTTCTTGCTTTGCTTTTAACTTCTTTATATTAAAGAAAGAGAGAAAGAAAGAAAAAGAAATCCCTTTTTGAATTTATTACACACCGTCATATATATATATATACATAAGAGAGAAACTTCGTCCAGAAATAGTTTTCAGAGACGGATAAAAAAAGAAAAGCCCAAAATATGGGAAATACAAGCTCGACCCCGTCGTCCCCGGCATCGTCCAACAGCGAAAAATTCAGCTTCCCGGTGCGGCGCGAGAGTCGAAGAAGGAATTCCGAGAAGAGCATGAAGAGGGGCAGGGAGGGGAGTGGAGGAGACGGCTTGCTCGCCGTCCCGACGTCGACGACCATTTCTTCCTCGTCGTCTGCTGCCACGCCGACCACCCCCATCCGCTGCGGCTTTCCGTATTATGAGGAGGTGATGAGGGAGGCGGAGATTAGGGGGAAGAGGGGGGAGGGGTCGAAGAGGAGGAGGATCCGGAGGAGTTTTGGGGGGAGGTAGAGAGGGTTGTGAGTGAACGATATGCGGGCATATGGAGAAGATTTGGATAGATTGGTTAAGGATGAGATTCATGAATAGATGATGGGATACAGGTGTTTTTGGTGGGCTTTATCAATTTGCTAGGAAGAAACGGCGTCACTGGAGTTTTGGGGAATCAAAGGTTAAATATTCAAGCCGGTCTAGGCTTATATTTTGATATTATTACATATGTTATCTGAGCTCGCAAGATCTACCTCTATTGATATACCGCCGCGGCTGAGATAAAGAGTTGGGATTTGTCTTTCGCTTCAATGAATCAATCATTTCATAAACACCGGCCGTTGTTACCATGCCCAAGTTTAACCCACCCATCCATTTTAACACCACCCGCAGAAAACGCCACAGCTCGATGTTGGTACACGCAACAGAGCATTTTTTGTAAAACTCAAAAATTAAAATCTGACATAGGAAACAGGTCGGCCGTTAAGTTCAACCTTTGATACCCGGTTCCGGATTATCGAAATGTGCAATTGCACGGGTATCAATGACAAAGAAAAAATATGCATGTAGAATGCCAATCATCTAAAAACATTATGCCGCCAAAAACGGTAGAACGCAATAGACAATTAGGAGTGAAAGTGGACACGAGAAACTTCCACTCAGATCAGTCAAGACTGATTTTAAACGACGTTCTCAGCAATGCCACCACCCAATAATTCGAGAATCTTGTTGGAAACAGCGCCAGGGTAACCTCGGCCCAACATCTCTTGAACCACACCCTTCGCGCTAGCTCGGTCTTCGACGGTAAGGTACGCTCGAGTCATAGCTTCGTAAGTGCTTGGTTCCCTCTTCTCGCGGCTGAGGGAAGCAAAAATTTTCTTGGCCTTATCGATATTCTTCTGGTTTGCCCAGCCGTGAATGAGAGTGTTAGCGATGTAAGGGGTCATGTCCACACCTTTCGCGGACATCTTGTTGAGAATAGGCTCAGTATCGACGACCTTGTGGTTGGCAACCATGGACTCAAAGAGTGCTTGATAGAGACAGGCTTGGGGACGGATGGAAGGGTCTTCCATGACGGAATCAAAGACGGCTTTGGCGCCCTCCATGTCGTGCATGACACAACCCTTGGCGTGGATCAGAGACGAATAGTGAACGGCTTCCGGACGTTGGCCAGTGCTACGGATGACATCGAGGACAGCTTCGGCGGCAGGCATGTTAATAGGCTCAAGCGTTGCATGAGTATCGACAAGAAGCTTGTAAGTGTGATTTGTTGGCTCGATGCCCTTGTTCTTCATTCGCTCATAATAAGCCAGAACTTTGCTCTTATCGCGTTTTGTTGTGAGGAAGAATTGCATCAAGCTATTGTAAGGAGCAGGTCTAGCCTTGTAGTTTGGCATGGATTCCATTTCCTCGAAGAGCTCCTCGGCGAATTTTTCATCGCTAACACGGCAAAGAGCATTGACGATGGTGCCATAAGTGACGCTTGTTGGGCGGATACCAAGGTTGCGCATCTCAGCAAAGTAGAAGAGGCAATCATCAATACGGCGAGCCTTTCCAAGCTTGCCAATGAGAGCGTTGTACAAGAATGATGAAGGTTCAACACCCTCAGTCTTGGCGCGGTGGAAGATCTTGACAGCCTCTGTAGCTTCATCAAAGGTCTTTGTGGACTCCTTCAATGTAGTGATGTATAGACCAAAGGTGTTGGCGGTTGGTGCGGCACCCATATCGAGAAGTTCCTGGTGATACTGCGCAGCCAATGTACGCTTGCCGAGCGTAAGACAGGCTCCAACCATAGCATCAAGGATCGAGACCCAGCCATATCGAACGACAGAGTACTGTAGAAGTAGGGGAATATCAGATCGAGCCATGCCAAGAATATCGTGAACAAGGTTTGCTCGCTCCTCTCGTGCAGCTGCTGAGATAAGCTTGGCGTAGGTGATATAACGTGGATGACGACCAGCACGGCGCATATTTCTAAATCGACCCAAGGCGTCATTGAGTCGAGATCCCTTGCCACGGCCACTCCCCTTCTCAAGTTCATCAGAGATGAGGGCAGATCCTTTGAAGTCAGTAGAGGCCGCATAAGGGTCGAAGGTATCCTCGTATGTTGGTGCGGCGTATGCGGTTGGTGTAAAGCTTTGCTGGTAGAGGGACGCTTCTGAAACCGAAAGGCGGGGGTCGGTGATACCACGAGCAGTCATGAACTTTTGGATAAACTCTATGCCTTCTTCAATCTCATCATGAATGTGAGAGCTTGCATCAGTCGCAGAAGCTCGAATGCGAGCGAACATCTGCTCTGACTGATTGAGCCCTTCCATAATTTGTCCAGAACCGATCATAGCAACAGCGTACATGGCGGTAGGCTCAATGAACGACTCGGAGACGGCGATTTCTGGGCTTGACAAAATGTGCCAGTATCTCTGAGCTGCAGGAACATCTCCTTCGCGAACGCTGAGCGCGAGCAGAGCCATAGCTGGAGTTGCAATATCGAGGCCCAGGGGCACGTGAGCAAAGGCAGCAACCGCAGTCCCCTTGTCGCCCTTGTCAGCGGCAATGGCTGAGACCTTGGTCATGGCAGCGCCTCGGGTAGAGCTTCCAAGGCTTTCAGCCCATCCAAGTGCTTCAGGAAGCATGCCACATTCCAAGAACCCTTGAACGAAGCCTCCATTGACAAGAGATTCTCTGAGTGTCTCCGCGGGATAAGCCTCCGTGATTCTGTTGAAGAATTGGATAGCACCATCCAATCTGTCAGATGTAACATAAGCCTTCACTACAGAAGCGTAAATTTGAGCGTCTTGTCTATCGTTCAACACAATCTTTCCCTCGTCATGTGCAATTGCCATTTCCTTGTACTCATTGTAGCACTCAACAGCACTGCTCAAGTCTCCGATTTGTGCGAAGCCCTTGATCATTGGTGGGAATGTAGCAGCCAATGGTGTTACCTTGTTTGATTCCATGTGCTCATACACTCGGATCATTTCCGGTACCCGACCAGCTTCAGAGCAAGCCGCGATGAATTGATGATATGTTTCGGATGGGTAGACGCGGTCAGTGTGGTAGGTGATCGATGCCTCGAACATTCTCATCGCAAGATCCAAGCGATCATCCTCAGATAAGATGGCAAAGTCAACCTCACTTGATGCAAACATGAATTTGCCAGCCTCTTCCATTCCACCGAAGCGCATGCGTTTCTCCTCCAGAGAGCGTTTCAATGAAGAAACCTCGAGGGATCGTGAAGAAAGGAGCTTTATAAGGGTGTTGTATGTTTCAGTATTAGGTGAAACCTTACGCCTAAGCATATCAGAGTAAACATCGAGCGCTTTTGGAACGATTTGGATTCTCTCAGCTGGTAGATGAATAGCTGCATCCAAAAGAGCATTATAGGCAGCTGCAACTGGCTGGATACCAGCCACAAGCATGGCCTCAAAGACCGCTGGAATCTCGGCATATCGGCCTCCTTCCGACAACTTCGAAAGATGGTCTGCATAGCTTTGTGATTGAAGCTCCGAAGCTGTACTGACGCTTGTGGCCGAGGTAGTAGGCGATTTCTGGAAGCCAGATTCTGTTGTTGACAGAGTGGGAGACTGAAGAGCTGGGGTAGGTGCACGTGCCGCCACAACACTTAATTCTGCGTCGAAGATGGCCTGATTGTTCCTCGATTTGATTTCCTTTTCGATAGCAGCGTCAATCTTTGCAAGAGCAGCTTCCTCTTCGGCATCCAGCTGTCCTTTCTTGATATCATCAACTGCACTCGTACTGTACGATCGTTCAAACGGTTTTGCAACACTTTTCTCCGCCTCTGCTTCCAGCTCAGCCTGCTGTGCCTCCGCTTCAACTTCGATTAGTGGCTTCCATTCAATGCGCTTCGCAAATTGAAATTGAGTCCACTCCTTCTCCGGCTCGCCGGCCGCGTGTTGTTTTTTCCATGCCTCAAAATAAGCCTCTAAACCACCATCGTTTCGCTCAGACCTAACCTGCACCACCGAGCTCGAAGATTGAGCACTGGTGTGAAATGCATTTTGGAAATTGTAATTGGAGAAATTCCCGGCTTTGCTGGTTCGTCGTCGAAGGCCAAAACCGTTCCTGTTGTTGGCAGTGTAGGCTTGCGGGTGGGTGGCGGCGACAAGAGATTGAGCGTAACCGTGTGTGAAAGTCTTCGGACCCTGACGTGCAAGAGTCGATGCGAAGTTGGAGTAAATGGGCATTTAGGGATGTAAGGACCTCTCCGGATAAGTTGAGAGGAGACTATATCAAAACCCAAGTCAGCTTCTGATGTTCTGGCAGAACGATTTCAAGGAGACATCTCCGACGGAAGTTTGAACTTACTTGGAATCTCAGTGAATTGACGATTGCAGGTTCATTTGACAGACAGGCTGTCAAACAAACGCGCTGGTTGGATTGAGTGGGGTATATTTGGGGGAGGTTGTCAGGTGTCGACTTTTTGAGATCGACCCCAGATATGAATGATTCTTGAAGAAGAAAATGAAGGCCTCGATATGGCCGTTGAATGTGTGAAGAGCCTTAGGTGTAGATGTGTAAAAGTAAGAGAAACTACCTCAGTACCAGGCAGAGGGCAAGTTATCAGGTTCGAGTCCTTCGGCGCTAGGTTGTATGGATGACGAGTAGATTCGAAGATTGAAGCGCGGATTGGCGTAGTCGCATGGAGACGAGGATCATGCAGGAGGCTGAATCGACGCGCAGAGACAAGGAGCCGTACAAACTGGTCAGGTGGACGCGTGTCGAAGAAAGATCGGGAAGGAAGGGAGAAAGAGAGGAAACTGGGAGGAAAGGACGAAGGATAGTGAGAGAGAACGAAGAGAGAACGAAGAGAGAACGGAGGACAGGAATAGGAATTGGAAATTGTCGTCACGGTCGTGCCTGGAAGGCCACAGAAAAATGGAAAACGACGGGGGACGCGGGATGGGAGGGAATGGGATGACTGTTCACGTTAAAATGTCGGGATCGAGGGGGGAAGCGAGCCAATGGCGGCACCGGGCCGGGGGTGTAGCTAATAGACCCGACCGCGGATCCTGGTATGATTAATGCGCACACGACTCTCAGCTCCACCACATGAAATCCCGTCCCGGCCACTGAACTCTGTCTCCCCTCGGTACCGTTCAGAGGTACGAGAAGCCCCCCTATAGTGGGAGTTCAGCGACCCGCTCTCACTAACTCCGTCCCGGGTCTTCCGCGTGAGCACGCATCCCCTCGCCCAGATCGTCGGTACTATCACGGGCCCTGCTGCTTCGACACCCCCCTTCCTGCTAACCCGCCCCTTATCAGATCCTTCTCTCGGCACCGATAGATGGTCCCGATGCACCATGACCTGGCGTCGGGCGGTACTAGACTCCGCTCCCACACAACGTCAATACCAGACAAGCCTCAAACCATCTCTTATGTCGCGTGGGCGGGGTTTAGACACCCTTCTCTCACGGTACGCACATACGACACAGTATCAAAACATTGAAATCGGTCCAAACTTCTGTCCGGCTTATCCCTCTCCTCTAGATTATCCCACTCCACCATCAACAATCTCTCTCACCCACTAACCGGTAATCTCCCCCCCAGAGACATGATGCATTGAAAGGCCACGTTTGGATCCCCACATTCCTTGATCAGCGTGGAACCACAGGTCCTGGTCAACCGAGGGCTTGGTGGGTTTTGAGGGTTTTTTTCCTTTTGGGTACGGAATATTGAGGAAATTTTCAAATCCTCGTCCCCCCCCTCCTCCCCCAACTCTCTTACCCAAGATCCACCATGTCGACCGCAGTATCGGCGCCAGGCAAAGTCCTTTTGGCCGGAGGGTATCTGGTGCTGGATCGTGAGTACACCGGCCTGGTCTTCGGCCTCAGTGCCCGCATTCACGTTCTGGTTCGTGACGTCCAACCCAGCTCAGGGGCCGAAACCAAGGCAGAGGTGGTCGTGCAAAGTCCACAATTCAGGGACGCCACTTGGATATACGGATATCAATCTGTTGACGGCTACGGAGGAGTTGGTGTCTCTCAATTGCCAGGGTACGTTCTCTATATCCCCTATCCCCTATCCCCTATTCCCGTGTCCGCTCTCCTATTTTCTCGGTCTTATCACGTGAGCGGCTAGGGTCCGAACCCCCTTTCCGACAATTAAGACCACGCTTTCTTCCCCACATTTGATCGGGTCGACTGTTCACTATTCATTCTTCTAACATGAACTACCGCAAAGTGCCATCGCATCATCCCGAAACCCTTTCGTTGAAACCGCCTTAGTCTATGCCCTAACGTATATCTCGTCCGTCCTCCCATCAGCACCTATCAAACCCGCAGAGGTCACTATCTTCGCCGACAATGACTATTACTCCCAGCCATCCACGGCCACTTTCAGCAGCCGATTCCTTGACTTCGGTGTCCGCCTGTCAGATGCCCACAAGACCGGGCTGGGCTCATCGGCCGCTCTTGTGACCGCCTTCACGGGAACCATTCTCTCCCACTACCTCCCCGCATCTCACTTCAACCTCGCCTCTGAGGCCGGCCGCTCCAAACTGCACAATTTAGCACAGGCAGCCCACTGCGCCGCCCAAGGTAAAGTCGGTTCTGGCTTCGATGTAGCCGCCGCCGTGTATGGAACCTGCGTCTATAGACGCTTTTCACCTTCTATCCTTTCCAGCTTGGGCGAACCCGGCTCCCCAGACTTTGGGACTCGAGTGAAAGATATCGTGGAGAACACCTCACCGTCCCTGAAATGGGATACGGAAATTTCCAAAGGCGTGAGTATCCCCGCGGGAATGGAATTGGTTATGTGTGATGTGGACTGCGGCAGCGAAACCGTGGGCATGGTCAAAGGCGTCTTGGAATGGAAAAAGAAAGACCCTGCGGGTTCCAAACTCCTCTGGGACGAGCTGCAGGCGTGCAACTCCTCACTGGGACGAAACCTCGCTGCCGGTGATGTCCACGCTCTGGAACCTGCCTTCGCCGCCGTCAGGGAGAAGATCAGGGATATGAGCACCCGCTCCGGCGTCCCTATCGAACCAAAGGAACAGACCGAGCTGCTCGATGCTGCGACTACATCTGTTGCCGGTGTGGTCGGCGGTGTAGTCCCGGGTGCGGGTGGTTACGATGCCATCGTCC
Organism: Haplographium delicatum; assembly: GCA_037952705.1. Classification (NCBI taxonomy): domain Eukaryota; kingdom Fungi; phylum Ascomycota; class Leotiomycetes; order Helotiales; family Hyaloscyphaceae; genus Haplographium; species Haplographium delicatum. Next base: position 115,144 of record JAPZPC010000006.1, read on the forward strand.
TGCTGGTAAAGAATGATGCTAAAACGCTGGAGGACCTCCAGAGCTTTCTTAAAACATGGAGCGTGGAAAAAAGCAGCAACGTCAAGCTTCTAGGGGCGAAAGGCGAGTTGGAGGGCGCGAGGCTAGAAGATACCTCCACGTATCCAGACGTGGCTTAAAAAATAAAAATAAAAGTCCCTTTTCCGTTTTCTTCTTTCCAGACGTGGATTTCAGATCCTTGTGAATGAAAGCTGGAGTTCATCCTCCCCCTGTGACAAAACACACCTCTTGACGCAGATAACACATTATAGCCCGCAATCGCCTGTGACTAGCAGAAAAGGCCTCAATCTAGAGACCTTCACCAAAGCCTATCTAGTACAGCTGCAGGGGCAACTGGTTCCGATAGTCCAGCAACTCAGATAAGATTTGGGGATCTGACACGGTCAGAGAAGGAAAGACTATAAGCTTGGACTTTATCTGTACGAACTTGATCTGAAAGAGTACAGGCGACAGAAATTGGCGCTTGGTAAAATAGGGCCAATTCTACGCGCTTCTCTTGATATAAATTACTTTAGTATGATAGGAAGATTAAACGCAACGCATGAAATTCTGTTCGCCGTCTGCTCATTACAAGTAGGATTATTTTCATTTTCATTTTATTTTAGTTTATTTTTTATGTCATTATTTTAATTTATTTTTATCTCCTCAATAAATATCCCACAAACTGACCTTCCCATCTTTGCTCCCGGCAGCAAGCCAGTGGGACTTCTTCGCTCTGTGTAATCTCTCTTCTTTGACAGTCAAGCCGTCGAGTCTTTTCGTCAATTCATTTGACTCCCCCTTTTTGCTCTCATCTCCGCCTCCAATGTTCTCGCCTTCGACATCAGCGAAAGAAACCGCATAGCAGCCTTCCGGGTGCCATTTCAGGACGGCCAACTCTTTCATCCCTTTGGTCGAGTACACGCGCACCCTCGCATCCCAGCCTGCAGTGGCGAAGATCCTGCCGTCGCTGCGGATGCGTAGGCCCTGCTGGCCCGCATGCTTGGTGTTGAGCACTTTGAGAGGCAGGGTCTCGGGGGCAGTGGCATTGGAGGTCTTAGAAGGAGAGGGGATAGGGTGTTTTACGACAAGGGCATCGGCTGACGATGTGAGGTAGAAGTCTTTTGACGGAGAAACGTCGAGGGAGAGGACAGGTTGAGTATGTGATTGAGCCGTGTAGAGGTGTGTCCAAGTTGAATTGGAATCGGAGAGGGTCGACACGGCTGTGTGTCCGCTCTCATAGCCTGAGATGACCGTCAGGAGTTGTGTTTGCGGATGCTGGAAGAACGAGACCGCCATAATCATCCCGCCTTTGAAAGAGGGCGGGCTGGGCACCGTGTGAATCCTCTTGCAGGAGGGGAGGTGGAAGATATCGACCTTAAGAAAAGGATTTAGTTCTCGACAGCCAACTAACTCCCCAATATCTGGGCGAGACTCACCGTCTCGGAACTCATGGTGTTTGGTACGGCCACCAAAAGCTCTTGAGATTCATTTTGTGGCGAGGAAGTAGGAAAAACTTCTGATTGAGCAAACGAGCAGAAGTTCATGGTGTTAACTTCTAGAATATGAAGAAGCCATGGCTGTCGTCGAGGTTCAGGTGGCGTGTCAACAGGCAAGATGCTGCTCATCGATGCTTCGTCTTCCTCTGACAGTTTCCATACCATGAGTTTGTTGTCCTTACCATGACTGAAGGGTATTATTAGAAACGAGTTGAGATAAAAATCGTAAGTGAATTGAAATAGAAATGGAAACGGAAATGGAAATGGAAGGAATGAAAATAAAATAGAACGCGGGAGCTCGGAATGTGAAAGAGAATGCACACATGGTGTGGAGGCTGCCAGATTGCACGGAGATATTTTGGCATGTCCAAATTTCAATTGATTGAGGAGACCATCTGAAGAACTTTGTTCCAATAATAGATTCCGGACCAGATAATATAGCAGGAGGTAGCGAGTCAAAAGGGGGAAAAGCCCACTCACGTGATCAGCTTGTCATCTCCCCACGCGTTTGCACCCAATATAGAACCCTCATGGGCTTTCCAGACAGCCACGGGCCTCTTAGTTGCAAGGCTCCAAAGTACGAGCCAGCCGTCTGCATCCCCCGTCACCAGTCGACTATTTCGCCGTATGAACGCAACCAAGTGGATGTGCGAGCCGTGGCCGCGGAAGATGTACGCTGGCTGGGCTGGGGGCAGCGACATGCCTCTGCTCCTAGCACGGTGATTGTACGTTGTACCGTTATGCCGTTGTACTCCGTTGGCTTGCTGCTTAGTTAGACTAAGACTAATGTTTTGCCAATGGCGGCGGCGCTCGAATTTTTTTGAATTTAGGATTTGATGTTGGATCGTTGGTAAGGCAAATCGTACTAGGTAAGGTAACTCCGTACCTGAGTACCACCCACCACACTCAAACCGAATTGGCGTGACCAGGTGGTGATAGGCGGGTCTCTCAACCACAGCTGCTACGAGCTTGGCTGCATCCGTGAGCTGGATATCTCGTAGGAAAATGACTGAGTATTTGTAGCATCATATAACTATAGGATATGTAATGATCTCTCAAGTCGCCCTTGAACTTGTCGCTATTTTCATGGAGTACAGTCAGTAAGTGGTAGGTACTATATCTCTAGGGTGAGGTTACAGTGAAGCCTTAGAGCTTAGTGGCGGCCTGGGCGCAATCTGAAGTCGCACCGTTAGCGATCGGGCGCCTGAGGGCAAATTGTAGCCAAGTACTTTTACCACGTTCACGTTCCAGACGGGAGGTCATCGCGCAAAATCTCTATAGTATTCCCTATACAACTGGATACAACACGATGTACAGCAGGAACGCCCTTATAAGGCCCCTCGCACTTCCTATCAAGGCCAATACTACACACAGGAAACATTTCAGTGCGGCTATGCACTATTCAATAAAACTCACTACAACAGGACGACAATATCCACGATGCCACTCTAGCAATGAAAAACAACACAGGTTCAATTGCAATGTGTGATACATTGTTACAACATGCCAAGCTTCTCGGTGCTGACCGAAGATAAAACTGGTTTTCTTCCATTCCATAATTCATACAGTGGGTCACTCAGCTTCCTCTTAAGATCGATATCCTCTTTTGGAATCGTCAATTGGAGATAACAGTAGATCATACTCTATGAAGTATAATTCTCTTACTGCGTTCTAAAATTTCCTAGTTAAGTAGGTTCCATAGAAGACATACTCATGACCCTCATAGAATATTTTTTCTACTGTTCCTTTCCGGCTTGCCTTGGTTTCTTTACATTTTAAGCATTTCTTATATGATATTTTACCCCCCCCCCCCGCTTTGCCTTGATTTCGCGGCGAGCTTTCTTCAGCCAATTTTTTTAACCAACTTCTGAGATGCTTGAAGTTCCTCAAGATGTACAATATCACTTCCTTTTTTACTAGTCTTCTTACACTCTCCCTTGGAGCTCAGGCATTTTGGTAGGGTGACCCCAATCAACTACCTTCTAATATGATTTCAATTTTGCTAAACTTTACTAGCAGCAAAGTGGACAGTCGCTTTCAAGATGTCACTGCCTCTCCTACTACTGAAGACTTCTCTTTCACGGCAAAAAATGATATTACCCGACCGGCATCGACAATAACTGTTACTGCCTCTCCTACCACTGAAGATTTCTCCTTCACGAAGACCAATAATTTCACATGGACGAAGACGAATAATATTACCCTACCTGCATCAACAGTGACTGTCACTGCCTCTCCTACCACCGAGGACTTCTCCTTCACGGCGACGAATAATTTTACATGGACAAAGACGAATATTATAACTCTACCCGTGTCATCAGTGACGGTCACTGCCCCTCCTACCACTGAGCAGTGCGCCCTCGCAGCAACGAATAATATTACTCTGCCCGCATCAACAGTTACCGTCACTGCCCAGCATAACCCTCCACATAATCTACATAATCCAAGTAACCCTCCCCCCCCGCGAGTTCATAACCCCGGTTTCAAAAATGGGAACCAGTCTTGGTCATTCGGACTAGCCCCGTGTCAAGGGCAATCATGTCCTGGTTTATCTAGCTTCATATTGGAAAACACTACCATTTATAGCGGAAGCACGTCACTGTGAGTTCCCTTCTCGTTCTCCCCTTTCCCTTACTATTCTATATGCCTACAGATTGACTAAATCCTATTAGTGAAATAACTACAAACCCAGCGTCCAACGCCCAAAATTTCATGGTCTCCCAAAATTTCACCTTTGACGATCCCGGGAACTATACATTATATTCGCTGTTGAGATATTCGTTCCAAATTTCCCAATCAGTGCATTGCCATGTGAATTAACCGCATATATGAACGGCCTGGCAATTGAAGAGCAGCAATATGACAACTTCAATGTGTGGATACCTGCTTCGGCTTCGTTTACAATAGCAGAAGCTAACACGACTGTTACCCTCGGAATTGGCTCTTCTGAAGGATGTTATGAAACAATCTATGTTGCTGCATTTAGTTTTCGTGCACCTGATATAGTGACAGCAACTGCTATAGCTACAGCAACTGCTACTGCAACACCAAAACCTTTCCCGGAATTTGTCAACGGCGACTTTGAAACAGGAGATTTAACAGGTTGGTCACTTGCACCATTTTGCGCCGCAGAGGGTGCTGCAGGGGAGGGCGAATGCGAACAAGTTGCTACCTGGACGGTCCAAAATGATAAAGTTTACTCAGGAATTGAATCACTGTAAGTCCCCTATATCTCTGCTACTGTTCAAGTCTTACAAAATTAACCCAACTCCCTATTAGCGAACTGAGTAGCCCTCTGGATTTTTTCCTTTACCAAAACATCACTGTTCTCGTTCCTGGGTCTTATACATGGTCTTTTGCATTAGCTATAAGTAAGGAGTGTGAGGTTTCAGCGTACGCGGACGACCAATACCTTAGGGTAACTCGCCCTGATCCAACGTGGAATCTCGTTTCGTATACGTTCGTTACAACAGATATTGAACAGGTTGTTTTACTCGGTGTTGGTGCATCAAATTGCGGTGATGGAAGTTTATATCTTGATACATTTAGCATTCAGAAGATACCTAGGACAACAACAGCAGTAGAGGCAACAACAACTATAGAGAAGACAACAGTTATAGAGACAGCAACAGTTATAGAGACAGTAACAACTGTAAAGACAGTAACAGCTATAAAGACAGTAACAGCTATAAAGACAGTAACAGCTATAAAGACAGTAACAGCTATAAAGACAGTAACAACTATAGAGACAGCAACCACTATAGAGACAACAACTGCTACAGGGACAACAACTGCTATAGAGACAATGACAGCCATAGGGACGAAAACGGCTACACGTACGAAAACAGATACAGTGACCGCCACTGAAACACTAACACGTCCCCCGGCATTTATCAACGGTGGATTCGAAATAGGGGATTCAGCAGGGGATTTAGAAGGCTGGTCACTTGTGCCATATTGCAATGTAGACACGCGAGACTCATGTGAAAATGTGGTGGTTGCCACCGCGAACGCACAAACTAATATTTTTGATTCAGGAGATGGAGGAAAGAAAGCACTGTGAGTCCTCCAAACTCCCCACTACTCTTCAAGGCCGATAGAATTAACTCAACACCCTTTACTGAACTTAGTGGTTCTTTGGATTTTTACCTCAGCCAAGCCGTTACTTTTTTCGCTCCCGGGTCTTATGAGTGGGTTTTCGCAATATATATGGATGGGCCTTGTACGTTTTCCATTTTTCAGAACGGGGCAATCATTGAGAGTCCGCTTCCTGTTAATAAAGACTCATGGCAGGCCTATCTGATTCAGTTTTCAACACAAAATGCAGACCAGGTTGTTTCCTTCGGTGTTGGTGCTGCTGGAGCCGATTGTAGTTCCGCTGGAAGCGTATATCTTGACTCATTTCATATTATTGCTACTTGATTGGATAGTCTCTAGAAATATGAATATAGTAATACAATCAAATTGCCTGCATGTTCCTGCATACAAGTGATATTATAAAGTGCTTACTTATCAGGCCCGTTGAAGGTCGTGCACCATCGTGAGGCCCGTCCCCCCCTTGTCACCATACAAGGTTGGGTTGAGTTGGTTGGTGCTTTTGTGAAAATGATCTGAGGGGACGAGACGTTCGAGAATCCAAGTCCAAATAAGGTTATTCCATTACAGGTTTTGCATTGACCCACGACGCATTGTCGAAAAGCGCTTGGCTGAATTACTATTTCAGAGTTGCGAATTCTGCAGGCTGACGTCTAAATATAAACGTCATGACACGGCAGATGAGAAATATACCTTTGGTAAAGACGAGGCGGCGAATAGTTGGAAAAGATTTCAGATCTAATTTTATTGATCCCTCCCAAAAATCTGCGAATTCTGGTTTGATTTGATTTATAATAATTGGTAACTGATGGTCAATCGATCTTTGAAGAATTCAAATTGTAGGTTGACATCGCTTGAGCCATGCGGTTTTACACGTGATTCGACTTATCCCCGGCAGCTAAATTTAAAGATTTTCATCTATGGTTCCTAGGTTATATTTGTGGAATTCCCGCTGCATGACAAAGTGTACCCCTGACTATGCTTGATGCTGGGGAGATTCTGGAGACGACGGGAGACTGGACGCCGATACTGGGCACTGGGCACTCGGTACTGAGACCTGGTACGGTGATAACTCCGCAGAGGTTTTAAGCACTCCTTACGGAGTCGAACGTAACGAGTTGACACAGAGTATCAAGAATAAGCCCTGAAGGCCGTCGGATCTCTGGCCAACATTAACCAAAGCGTAGCGGATGGTAAGTTGGAGAGTTACGATAGCCAAAAATACCTTGAAAACCTGGAACACCAGTCGAGTTTCGACACATCAATTACCCCCATGCTCTAAAGCTCTTCCCAGGTCTCCCCATCCTCTTCACGCCCAAATATCCTCTAGACCCAATAATGAATGGTGATTCGATTCATTGCTGCAACTGGCAATAAATAGATAGACGTCTGCTGCCTCCCGCCATTTGCAAGCTCGCAAACCGCCTCCGTTAGAACAAATTGTTGTTCGTGATCAGCTTTTTCCCACGAAGTATCGGGAAACATCTCATCCGAACCCTCACACACTGCGATCGAGCCCTGTTTGACCTGCGGTGGCGGTGCTCGGCAGCTGGACGAGCAGCAGCCTACATCGCATCGAGAATAGATCGTCCCTGGCGCACGCTGTTTTTCCACATCAACCCGGCCAATCACCCACTGGTTGTGCCCAAGGCTTTGGAGGCTGCAGAGGTTTGCGGCAAGTCTCTGACAAGTGGTGACGGATAGCAGGCAGCAGACAGACTGCTCACGGCCGAGGCATTACGAATGTTGTCTTCTCTTGCACCGAGCCATTGTTGCGATACTGTACTGTACAGAATGCGACCGGATGATGGCACTTGGGGAGACATGCGATTTTCCCACTCGAACCTAATACTACGTGAGCATACTGGATAGAGTACCGCACATATAAATAAATCCTGGGCTGGAGGACTCGCCCTACCGTACCGCACCGTACCGCTCGTACGGTAAGCTTTCCCAGTGTCCCTCCATCTGTGAGGCCGGGCTTCTAGGCCGGAGTAATTTAGACCCCTGGGCCTTTGAGATCTGCTGTTCGGGTTGGTGGGTACGAATCCAGGAAGACATAGATTGCGCTGCACGGGGGCTGAAAGGGGGTGAGTGGTGTGAGAGATGTGAGAGGTCCAGCAACCCGCGGAGGCGCATCTCGACATTCAAGCCTCTGACGAGCCTTCCAGGGTGCGTATCTGCAAACAGTGCTCTGGTCCTGTCCTGTATCTGCATCTGCATATACTAGTCTCCGGGGGAGAGCAGCGATCCGCCCCTGGTACCCTTGCTGGTGAGTCCCAGAGTCGCATTCACAGAAGCATCCCAGAATAATCCGTCGATAGACTCGATGCCATCCTGGGACGCGATAGATGATACTGTTCGGCGAGGCAGGGGATTTCAGAGAGTCGAGAACGAATGCAGGAGACGGTCAAGGGGAAAAGACGTAATATCCAGCATCCCCAAGGGAGATGGTTGGACGAGGATGATAGGATGTTCACTACCGGAAAGACAAGTATAGTAGAGTACAGTAATGTGAAGTATTGTCGTCAATATTATTATTTTGGGAAAGGACGGAGATAGACATACTGTCCCTCGTCCTTCCCTTCTTCGTCCATACTCCATACTATCATCCAACACAGACTAACCTTTTTCCGAACTTCACTTGATGCTCCCTCTCTTCTTCCTCTTCCTCTTCTTCTTCCCTCTTCATACTTACTTTTTCCCCTCTTCCCTTGCTTCCTAAGCAAACGGCCGACTGGACATCTCACATCACATTCATCCCAAATCTTCGGGCTTCCCTGTTCTCCTCTCCTCGCGAACTTTCCCTCCATTCCACTCCCGCAATCCTACCTACTGCTCTCATTCCCGCCACGAACCGCCGGTATTAGTGTTTGCTTCCATCAAGGCCCGTCGGGATCCACGCCGGGAATTATTCTCCTTCTTCTCCGTCGGGGGGGGAATTAACGACAGGAAGATCCTCCCTTACGTCTTCGCCGTCCCACACTGCCCTATCATTGTTGTCCCGTACCCAGCACACGCTTGCAGCAGTCTGTCCACATTTCCACCGCTGGCAGCTGGCTCGAGGGCCCGGATCCACCAGCGGCCGAACCAGAAGCAATCCAAGCCGAGGAGGCGCCAGTGAAGACCTTCAACTCGACACGGCATCACAGAAGAACGACACCACCTGTGAGAGGCGTCCGAAGGAGAATACGGCACATACGGTACAGGAACACAAGAGCACAAGGAGCAGAGCTGCTTGTGCAAGCAGTCATCACGTCGTGATTTACTGTGAACGCTGGACATACGGTTTCTTTTGCTTTTTCTGGTTCTTGCTCATTAACAACAACTACCACCTCTCCCCACCGGCAACATCTCGCTGGAAAATCAATTCCTGCTGCTACTACTACTACTGCTACTACTACTGAAATTGTACCAGCTGTATACTAACTGTATGCTAACTGTATACTGACTGGTCCCCTTTGACCCCCGTCTCTCGCCTCTCGTCATTCGCCGCCCGTCTTTCGTACTAGTCAGTCAATCCTCGATCCTCACTCCTCACGCATCACTCTGGCCGCTCAACGTTCTTGTCTTTCTTTCACCTGCAGCGCCTAATCGAGTACACGGGCTTGCAATTGTATTCTCGATCTGGTGCTCCTTCTCGAATCCCTCCTGCGTGCCTACACGACAGGTTTCACTTTCTGCCGTCCGGCCCTGGTAGACCTTCGGATCGTTGATTCTCCGCCGACTTAGACTTTTAGACTTTCCGTTCGACCTCGAAGCCTCAACACCCAGATCATCCGGCGGCCTCACATTGTTCGCGCAGGTTCTCTCGGCTCCCTCACCGTTGCTCCTGCTGCATCTTTGTATGCCAATGTTCTTTGGAGATCCAATCCATCAATACTGGTATTCCTGCGAACTGTCGCAGAGCCTTCACCGTGGCGGCTCACGATAACCAAAGCTACCTCGCCTCAGGATTTGATCTGGACTATCCATACCAGCCGTCGCCTCTATACTCGGCCTCGACTGCATCAGATCTTACGCTAGGAGGGGAGCAACAATTCACCCCGCCAAATTACCATATTAGTGATATCAGTCCTCGACCGACCAAGAGGCAGCGAATTACTCCACCGGGGAAGTCTATAAAGCGGAAACAGGACAGTCCTCAGCAGATGGCAGTGACTGATGGTGGTGCTACTGCTGATGCAGGGGATGGTGGAGCTGCCGCTGTCGTTGCCAGCAAACCAAAGCGGGTACGAACCGGATGTTTAACTTGTAGAGAGCGCCATTTGAAGTGCGATGAAGGTTTGCCAAACTGCCAAAATTGTCGAAAATCCAGTCGTGTCTGCAAGAGAGGGGTGCGCCTGAATTTCATTGATACCACCGTCAAAAACCCCCCAATTCTTCCCCCCACTGCAGATTGGAAAGGTATGTTGTATTTGATATTTTAGTTTGTACAAACTAATTTTTATATAGTGCATTTTCAAGATGAGTCTCGAGAAATCGCATCTGAATATCGAGGCGGTTTGAGTCGCTACAGTCATATCGATCAAACAATTACTCCTCCAAATGAACCAGCTTTAGATTATAACCCACTACGAACCATGGTTACTGAGACTCTTGTAAGTGAAGACAGCAACTCTTTGCCGCCAATACAACCCAATGGATCATACTCGGACGGTGGCTTTGGAATCAAACAGGAAAGCTCGCATTCAAGACATACCAGCCGCCATCATTCACATACTCTAAGTGACGGCTCTTTCCTCACGGCTCCTTCGACCTCTTATGGGAACGTAGAACAAACTTTGACCCCGCCCGTCGAAGCTCGTCGTTATCTTAGTCAACCCGAAGAACTTTTATTCATGCAAGTCTTTGTGGAGGAGGTCGGATTGTGGATGGACAGCCTGGATCCGGTTAAGCATTTTTCGAGATTGCTACCTTTCCATGCTCTTGGAGAACCTATGCTTCTCAATGCCTTTCTAGCATGCGGAGCTCGTCATTTGGTACTGGTAAACCCGGCCTATCACGAGGACAAAGCATTGTACTACTATGATACTGCGACAACCCAGCTATTACGCTCATTACAAAACCCCGAGAGAGACACTGTATGCTGTGCAACTACAGCGGTCATTTTGAACGTGTACGAAATCATGTCTGAGCGAGCGATGCAACGAATGAATCATATCGCAGGTGCTCGAGCTTTGATCAAAGAATGTGGATGGAACGCTAGAAGCACTGGAATAGGAGCTGCCTGTTTCTGGTTAAATGTTGGTATGGAACTTCTCAGCTGTCTTCATTTCAACTGGCAAGTTGCATGGGATCCAGATCAGTGGGGGGTGGACATGGACTTTCGACAGGAGACGGAATCCGGGAAGGAGGAGATTTGGGTCCATCGTATGATGTACGTTGTGGGCAAAATCGCCAATTTCAGGGCTTCAATACCACGTTTTCAAGAGGCCTCGCCACATGACGAACAGATCAGATTGCAGGCAAGGTTCGCCGAATGGAAAAGATTAAAGGCGCTGTGCGACAGTTGGAACGAGAGTATCCCTCGGACAATGCAGCCCATCGGTTTCTTACATCCTTCCCAAACAACGTCGAAATCTGCCTTTCCGGAAGTTTGGTCAGTATCTTTATTCAACTTCTTGGAAGCGTGCTAATTTAACTCAGGCTTATTAAGCGTGCTACCATTGTTGGCCGGCTGTTCTACCACACAGCCATGTGTCTTCTTGCACAAATCCATCCTCTTATGTCTAAAGAAACCGAAGAAATGAATGGAATGCAAATGCAACATGCTCATCTTATCTGTGGCATTGTTGCACATGTTAAGGATAGGGGCGTTGCAAGTGTCGCCTTGCGATCGTTAGCTATTGCTGCTGAATGTCTTGTGGATAGACGTGAACAGGAAGAAGTTTTGGAGATTTTCGAAAAGATTAGAAAAGAGACAGGCTGGAAAGTTGGCTTCATTGCGAAAGAGTTGAAGTCTAAGTGGGGATGGCAAAATGAAGAAATGGCGGCTCAAAACTCGTTGGCTCAATTTTTTCCGCCGACGAGCCAGGCACAGACATCCAGTCTTCCGCCAGCTCCACCACGAGCTGGTATGCCAAGCGGAATTCTGAACCCATTGCTGGCCAAGGCGGATTTCTCATTACCGAATCATCCATACCAGCAATACTATCAACCACCGAGTCAACATAACCATTTTGCCCACAACTACATTTGAGTATCGGCTACGTCAGACAGGTCTCACGAGTACTCTTCAAAACCGAGAAATGACATGATTCGTTTAATATGAAATATATTTTTTAATGAGGGATATATGCAGGCATTCGATCTCATGGGAGAAATTTGAGATGGGGTCGAACTGGCTCTGGGTAGTCAGAATAGAAAATAAATCGTGGGTACATACAGGACTTCTATTACGGACGGGAAATAGCTGGAGTTTTGTTCTGGAAAGGTTACCTAGCATCTGATGAGACATGATTTGGTTGGAGTATATTGGTCTGTTTTATTATCTGGCACTACGTGGCACTTTTTATGATATCGGCATTCAGACGAGTATGGAGTTTTCTGGATCCATTTTTAATTTTATGGAGGGACTTTTTTTGTATTGTACATCTAGAAGCGTAGTAGGTAGCAGCAAGTAACGTACCGGACTGAGACAGTAGCAAACCCCTTAGCTACCATATATCAAATGATAATATATGGAATATGACAAAAATCTGGACTCGCATCATGGTGCCTCGGGTAGACCTGTCTTACTCTGATGAAAAGCAAACAAGAACCTCCTAGAACGTTTGGGCTAGGACACCAAGCTAACGAAAATGGCGTTTTGTGACACAATATTTTCTTTCCTTTTCCTATTCTCAGCTCGAGACATGCGCGGCTGAATTTCCTTCGACGCTTGCCCGCATCGACGGTTAGGCGCATATGGCGACTGCAAAATCTATCATTTTGCCTCCCAATAGGTGGAACGGGGACTTTGGCACGTTACAGAGCTGTAGCTCGAGACTTTTCTGTTTGATTCCTATAAGGTACGACAGGATGGCCGAGATTGTTCCGAATAGCCACATCCTGAGTTCTGACTCGCTAACCCTGAGATGTGTTGTTTGGTGACACAAAGTGTACTGGGGGGACGCCAGCATCGCCGATCTGATCTTGACCTGTCAAAATGATACCAGCCAGATCCTAATTTATTGAACCCTTTCTGTCGGACAGGTTTCCGGGGGGTCGGTCGAGTGGTCCTCATATATCCGGCAGGAAATGCGATTTGAACTTCCTATTCGCCCTGTCTCCGGCCCGGTACTCGAACTGACTTCCGTGTAGCTCGAATACCAAATCATTGGCCGGAGCCTGCTCCCCGTTTTCGTCTCTCCCCTCACTGTCATGCTCTGCGGCAATAGCTGCACCATCTCCATGCCCCACCTTCTTTACTGGCGTCGGCACTGTAAACCTAAATATCGTGTGCTCCTTCGGTACAACCTTCATTTGATCCGTCGCTGTGACCATCTCAAACACAAACCTCGAATCTCTCACCACGATACCCTTAATGCCCACCCTGCCCACGCACCTACTCCTCACGACCTCCAGCAGCGCGCCGTGAAAATCTGCCGCCGCTAGCTTCGCAGCCCCGCCGGCCCCAACGGGCCCTGTCCCCTCGCCCAGCACTTCTTGTATATAGCCAATCCACATCCTGTGCAACGGCTCGTAAATATGGTACTTCTGCCCCTCCTTGGGGATATCGTAGAGGCATGAGGACCGCTTCTGGCGCGCGGAGAGTGGCGCCGGCTTTAGCTTTCTCTTCCGCGAAGAGAGCTTATGCAGACGTTCGGCGCGGCGGTGTTGCTGTTCGTTGTTGGTGTTACTGCTGGAATCAGTGGGTTTGAGATGGAGGGGCCGCTTGCGGACTTTCTCGTCGAAGATGCGTTCTGTACTTGAGGGGGAGTGCGCGCGGGAGAGCAGGGAGAGTGCAATGCTTGCATCTTTGGTCGGTGTCTTTGTAGGCGTCTTTTTAGGTGCTTTTATGGGGGTTTTGGTAGCCATTGTGGTTCCAGGTGGGCTTTTTTATGATCACGATGTGATGAAGCGGTAGTTATTTTTCAAGTCCGCTCTTCACATGCGAGATCAAGTAAAGCTCGCTTCCTTAAAGTAGCGTCATCGGTCCCAGCATCCCTACCGAGCTAGCCACCAGCATACCCCGGATTTCTACAGCGAGAGTGGCTCGACAACCACCGCGGCCAAGACTGCATGTGCCTTCTTTCACATGGTTCCATGAAAACATCCAACACCACATTCGCCTCTTCGACGATGATTCCGTTATAATATCTCCACTATTGCCAACAATATCGCATTGAACCCGAGGTTCTTTACTGAGTACTCGTACCCAGCTCTGTCGCAATGGCAGACCAAGGCGACTCGTCGTCCCCACGAACCTCGGCTCCCGATCTGGAGATTCTGGGGGATCAGGTTACGCTGCATCCCAGTGGTTATGTTGAGCCTCCAGCTCGGCCGCACGATGGGGATAAGGAGCGCAATTTGGTGGCGAACATGGCGAGATTTAGGTCGAGCCCATTGGAGTATGTTCCCAAAGCTCCACGGGGTGTTTGTAAGCTTGAGTACTAACCTCGATGGCAGGTTCCTGAGAGAGGTATCCCTCCATGTGTCTGGCACCGGCTGGCGCGCATACGATGACTTCATCGGACAGCCTATCTTCTATCCCGGCTTCTCGGAGAACATGATCGCGACGGTCCTCTCGACGCCGATTTTACAGAAGCGGATTACCGAATTGGCTGAGAAGCGGATGGCTGTGGAGGAGAAGGACGGATTGCTGAATAAAAATGATGCCTTATACGCAGCAAAGAGATCGCAGAGGAAGCATATTATTGAGTCGAACTTGAATGAGCTCTGCGAGAAGTTGACGACCGATATGATTTGCAAGATGGAGAGCAGACCTTTTATTAGAGGAGCGTATTATTTATGTACCCAGCTTTTAACCAGAGCTTATCACCAAGGTAAGGAGGAGTCTAAAGGCTTAGATTTGATATTAATAAATAATAGGCATTCATGTGTCGAGCGAGGAGGTCCTTCGTTTACGAACGGTGGCCAAAGAGGCCGAGAAGAACAAGCAAAGCATCATATTTCTACCATGCCATCGGTCTCATGTGGACTACGTCTCTCTCCAGTTGATATGTTATAGACTTGGGCTAGCACTGCCTACTGTAGTAGCTGGAGACAACTTAAATTTCCCCCTGGTGGGTAGTTTCCTACAGCATGCTGGTAAGTGATGAAAAATCTGCCGAGAACGAATCATGCTGATCGGTTCCAGGAGCTATGTGGATCCGCCGAAGCTTTGGCGATGATATTCTTTATACTACCCTTGTACAATCATACATAGATACCCTGCTTCAAGGTGGTTTCAATTTTGAATGTTTTATTGAAGGAGGAAGGTCACGAACAGGGAAGCTTTTGCCACCCAAATTTGGCATTCTAAGCTTTATTCTGGACAGTATCCTTTCTGGACGGGTTGAAGACGCGATTATTTGTCCAGTTAGTACCCAGTACGATAAGGTGATTGAGACGGAAGGCTACGTGGGTGAACTATTGGGGGTCCCAAAGAAAAAGGAGAACTTGGCAGATTTCCTGTCAGCTTCTTCTGTTCTTTCATTGAAACTTGGAAGAGTGGATGTTAGATTTCATGAACCATGGAGTTTGCGCCAATTTATCCAGGACCAGCAAGCTCGTACCACAGGAATTCCAAAAGAAATCGATATGAAAAGTGCTACGGCGGCAACCACCAAGCAGAGGTTACTGCGTACAATGGGCTATAAAGTTCTTTCCGATATCAATGCAGTATCAGTAGTTATGCCAACTGCATTGATTGGAACTGTTCTTCTGACATTGAGAGGAAGAGGCGTTGGGAAAGCGGAATTGATTCGCAGGGTCGAATGGCTCAGTGAACGAGTCAGATCCAAAGGCGGACGCGTAGCTCATTTTGGCAGCTCTCCAACCTCGGTAGTAATCGATCGAGGTCTCGATGTTTTGGGTAGAGATCTCGTTGGATTTGTAGACGGGCTGTCGGAACCTACATACTACGCGGTTGACAGGTTTCAACTTTCATTTTACCGCAATATGACCATTCACCTCTTTATATCGGAAGCTTTGGTCAGTGCGAGTATGTACCTGAGGGTTAAGCAAGGCGGTGGACCTGATAATCAACGAGTCCCGTATGAAGAACTTAAAGAACAGGTCTTATTCCTATCCCAGCTATTCAGGGGAGAGTTTATCTATCCAACTGAGGGACTGGCAGTAAATCTAGACAACACGCTCCGAGGTCTTGAAGAAGATAGGGTTGTAGATCTGTCTCGAGATGCTGAAGGCAAGATCACTGCAGTGGATCTCTCAAGCGAAGAACGAACAGTAGGACGTGAAAACTACGACTTTTACTGCTTCTTGATCTGGCCATTCGTTGAAGCATTTTGGCTGGGGGCTGTCAGTCTGATGGGGCTGACTCCTCCATTATGGTATAAGGGTGACGGGTGGTTGGATGTGAAGAAGTGCCAAGACAGCGCACAATTGGTAAGAAAACCGCTTTATTTCAAGTCATTACACAACTAATCTTCAGCAGCTGGGAAAGACTCTATATCACCAGGGCGACTTGTCCTATTTTGAAGCCGTCAACAAGGAAACACTAAAGAACGCATGGACTAGATTTGAGGAAGAGGGGATATTGATGATAGCCAAGAGTCGGAATGCCAAAATTCAACCCAGAGCAAAATTATCACCTGAATGGACCCCGAAACGAGATCTCAAAACTGGGCGGATCATGGCGGAAGGTAGATTATGGGATTTCATCGAGAAAATAGCATTATCTCGTAGAGAGGGAAAGAATAGAAGAGATGGCGCTACGGTCTCGACTAGAGTCTTACGACATACAGAGATAGGGGAGCGTTTATTTTCGGATCTTGATACAGATGCTAACATGTCTGAAGAAGACAAGGTCCTTTTGAAAAAGAAGGAGAGGAGAAGGCAAGCGCTGCAGGCAAGAGCACATTTGTGATCGTTTATGTATACCTCGGAATTATGTATAATAATCTATCCGATATAGATAGCATTATACCCAGCTTGAAAACAAATCTTCTCGTGATACGACGCTAACACCATTACCCCCTTTTATTTTCGTTTGTCTATGATCTATGTAAGTTTTCTGTATCTTAATTTAAATTCCATGGACTTTAAGGGTTTACCACAATTCCATAATACTCGTATGGAAAGTTTTCCAAACTGTCCAAATTAATTGCCCACCCATCATCAACCTCACCCAACTGGTGAAGATCAACATCCCCCCCTTCCCCTGTCCTTCCTGCAAGAACCTCCGGGATCCTGCCTTCATACTCCGCCTTCAACTCAGCATACGGCACCCAGGCAACTCTCATCCCCGCTCTCCTGCCAGCCTCCACTCCGGGAACACTATCTTCAAAAACCAAGCATTCCTCTGGGATAATCTTTTCCTCGTCAGGTTCCAAGCTGTCGTTAATAGTCTTGAGCGCCAGCAAATAGATATCCGGACTGGGCTTCCCCCTCCCCTCGGGAATTCTCTCATCATCACCCAGCACCCTCCTATGCGAGTCAAAAACGCTAAACAGCTCGGTCAAATGATCCGTCTTCAGCTTAAAATTGTTCTTGTTGCTGCTGGTCGCCAGGGCGATATGGACTTTACCTTTCTCGCCAGCCTTGCCGGCCTTCGCGGTCGATAAATCAGTCAGCAATTTCTCGACGCCCGGCAGCGCCTTCACGGTGGGGAAAAGGCTCCGCTGCATTTCCGAGATCTCCTCGACGTACTGCTGCCAGGTGATCGGGAGCTGCGCCCAATCGTGGAGAATCTTGGAAGCGACAGGGCCTGGACGGCCCTGAAGCTTGGCCTTGATTGACCATGGCAAAGGTGGTTTGCCATGTTTTGCTAGGACGGCGTTGGTGCAGATTGTGTATACGTCCTCCGAGTTGAGCAGCAGCCCATCCATGTCAAAGAGGCATGCTCTTATGGCGGGGAAGCTGGGTAGCCGGTTGAGCCATAGACAAAATAAATCTTAGAATATAAGGGGAGGGTTTTCACTAACTCTGTCTTTGTGGACGCCATGCTTGATCGAGAGATATTAGTATGATATGTCAAATTGAGAGAGAGGTGGGGGTGGGGTTGCGAAGTTTCTCACGTCAGGCAAAAATTATTTCAAGGGTGCTACTGTAGAACCAAATGCGCGGATCAGTTCCGCCTACAAATCAACTTTTGTTTCTGGTCAGAAACGATTAAAACAATCCCCACGCCAACATGACATCTCGCACAGAACGATTCCAGCGCAAGTCTAAAGATGCCGGGGGGGAAACTCCGGTCATCGAACCGGAGGAAGTGATTCGGTTCTCTCCTAAAGAAGAAGCTGTGCGTCTTGTCTAATCCACACAGAAAACCCGGGCTCTCTCTATTGAAAATGGCTATTCTAAATATTTGCAGGCTCTCGTCGAAGAATCAAATGCTCAGAAAGCTACGGCAAACGACCTCTTTGCTAAATCTTCTTACCGGGATGCCATAGATACATATGATCAGGCTCTGTCAACATGTCCCAACTACCTGGATTACGAGATCGCGGTTTTGAAGAGTAATATCGCGGCGTGTCATCTGAAGCTTGAGGACTGGAAGGAGGCGGTCAAGGCCGCCACCGCGGCTTTAGATGGGCTGGATAGGCTGGAAGGGAAGACTGGCGATGAGAAGAAGGTGGATGGGGAGGGTGGGGAAGCTGAGGAAGAGGTGAAAGAAGAGGAGGCGGATGAGGAGATCGTCAGTGCGGGGGCTACGGTGGCTGAGGATGTCTCAGCAAAAGGGAAGCGGGATGCTGATATTGCCCGGATAAGAGTCAAAGCTCTAATGAGAAGGGCGAGAGCCAGGAGCGAGATAGGAGGTTGGTCGACGCTGCAAGCTGCTGAAGAAGGTCTGTTTGGATTCGGGAAGTTTAAAATATCGATGACGAGGCTGATGATGATACGGCAGATTACAAAGCCCTCTCCCAGATGCCGAACCTGTCCACGGCGGACAAGAAAGTTATTCAACGGGAGATGGTTCTACTCCCACCGAGAACCAAGGCTGCGCAGGAGAAGGAGATGGGTGAGATGATGGGCAAATTGAAGGAGGTTTGTTTTCCCTTAACGATTTCTTACTGTTCTTCTTTGCGATACCACCCCCCCCACAAAACTTTAAAGCTGAATATATACATAGCTCGGAAATGGCATCTTGAAACCGTTTGGCCTCTCTACGGAAAATTTCCAGATGCAAAAGGATCCGAATACCGGGGGGTATAGCTTGAACTTCAACCAGGGGGGAGGGTCCGGTGGGAGTTAGAGGTGTCAAACAAGCGTAGGATGTGGACGACCTCCTCCAGTACCGTTTAGGCTCCTTTATAAGTAGCAGCTCTTATATTACAATACGAATCGTGACTGACACTGACCGCCCTTGTAAGGTACCAGCAAGTATGAGCTTTTATGTCGTGGTATCACGTGATATCAAAATCGCGAAAGAGCTTGGTATACCAGTAATAAGTCTACGATTGTAGCACACATCATATCTTAGAAGAGTGGCTCTCCGTTTAACATGAGGCTTTTGATTCTAACATAAATTCTGCCTAACAGGCCGGTTGAAGAGCCTCTTTCGTTTTGATACTTTGGAGGAGAAGCGCTAATTTCGATAAATTGATTGGCCAAACATGCTGTTCTGAATAGCACAGTCTTCCGCGTGATTGAAAGGCCTCCCTCTGGAAGGCCTGAAGGATTTGACAGGTTGCTGCCTGAATTCCACAGGAGATGCCATATCGTATTTGAAGTCGTGATCTCCTAAATTGATATTACGAGCTATCCTTATCTCCATCGTTTCTCTAAATATTTTTGTCACAAGTGTGCCACTTAGTTTCCACTCGCTGCCTTCAAGCTTTTCGTCATTTGGAAACGAAGTCGGTATAGAAGAAACTTCAAATTCTGTGCCATCCAAGGAAATGAGATGGAAAGAGTTCAGAGAGAGGCACAAGATACAACTCAAAGAAGATCTTAAATTGCTGGCTAGCACGAAATTAGAGGATATCCGATTTGGGGAATTTCTAAAACATTGGCCGCCAATCGATATGAAGAAACTCAAAGGGACTGAAGAATGGATAGGTGCGGTTTATGATAAATACTATGCGAACATACAGCAAGTACTTGCCGTTTACACAAATCCATCTGGTGCTAACGCTTCCAGCTGTATTCAGCCCAAGATATATTACCCGCTGTCGATTATCAACTATTACGGGAAAGACATGGCACAAAGTGCACAAGGGATATATTTCTACAACTCGTTTGATCAAAAGCGAGTGCCAGCAAATCGAAATCTTTTCGTTCCTTCATTCAAGGACATCGATTGGGAGAACCAAACAGAAGCCCGTCGGAGAGAACGTGCGTCCATTGTTGAGATACACATGATCAATAATGAGACTTTTAATAAGAGCGAATATGCCTGGGAAGCAGATGCCTGGTCTGACATATTTGGGGATATGAGAAATGACGACCGACTCGCGATGTAAGTTGACTAACTTCCTCCTACATACCTCTCCTGTACAATTCTATCCTCTGAAAACGCGCTAACAGTAGCATCTAGAGACAAACACGAATACAATACCGTCATAGCCTCAACTGACCCTATTCATTGTACCCTAACCGGAGAATCGGTCTTCACAAAAAAGATTCCAGATGCAACTTTTGGTCTCACAACATATGCTCCGCCGACATGTGATTTCAACCACACGCCTTGTAATTACAAGCACTGCCCCGCGCGTTTTGCAGCATGGAATACAAATCTGCGACGAGATAGACTCGAGAAGTTGTTTTTACATCGTAAATGCGGCCTTCTTGCAGATCCCAAATGGGGCGAGACGAATCTTGCATTCCCTTTTATGGTTTATGAAGCTAAAGGTTGGAGTGGGGATGGCAAGGAAGCCCGTAGGCAGGCATGTTTGGCTGCCGCGACATATCTTGACATGCTCGACAACCTCAGTCGGAAACCCGGGACCGTTGGTACGCCGAAACTGTTCCAAACGGATAGTAGTCATGATAACCAGGTGTTCGCACTGACCAATTTCGGAGCCCAGTGGCATCTTCTCGTAGCTTTCAAGAAGCCACGAGAGAAAGAAGAATATTCTGATATGGAATGTATGAGCAGAAATGTCTACGTAAGTATTACTCTCATACCTTCTATATTCTTCAAAATTTGAGCTCAAAATTGGAGATCTGACTCGAGATTTGAAGGTCTTCCAAAGGATTTGGAGTGGGAGAGTTATTAATGAGAGGTCTGCCTGGGAACTTCTCTACCTAATCGACCAAATCCATGAGTACGCCGTCACGCGTTTCCGGGAGTATGTAATTCAACATCTACGGACCTGGCATAAGTTCTGTCATGAAAATTATCTCTTGGACTGGAAGTCAAAGTATGATACAACCAGAGAGAAGAAGAGGAAACGAACTTGTGTCGAAGGAGAAGACTTGGCGCTCCCAGACTGGACAGTATTTCTTAGCAGAGAAGCCAAAGGGAATATTCAAATAAGAGCCAAAGACAGTTTAAGGCAGGCTCTGGATGAGGAAAGAGAATATAAGAGAAAGTTAAAAATTTTGAAGAGAACGTTCCCAAGTGGGAAGACGATGGAAGACGTGAAGGCTTCTTCTCATTCAAATCGATACAGGTATTGACCATGTAGCTCATGTGCAGGTGCTACTCGGCGGTGCTCCGAACCGTACATTACTGAGCATATTCCAGTACTATCATATTTGATAAGTCCTTAGGAGAGAAATCTGAGGTTTCGGAGCTTCTCAAAAATCTCAAAGCTCTTAGATCTGGCTCGCCATCGGCAGAACTTTGATTAGTGGTCCCTTTAGGAAAGAAGAGAAAATAGCAACTGAAACTTCACAAAACACATTTAGGAGCGATAAATGTTGAGTCAACACCAATTTTATATAGTTGTTATGGGGGCAGGAAAGTGAAGGTATTTGGCTCATCGATACATATCCAAAGAAAATAGTCTGCAAAGGTCAAACCAACTTTTCCACTCAAATCAGTAAGACTAACCGAGATCATAACCCAAAGCTCGTCCTGTGGGTTGAAATTATATACATATCTCTGACATCTGTGTCTATTGCAATACGTCTATTAATGAAGGATTTGTAAGCTGCTTGCCAAGAGTCAAGTATCAGGCTTTCGGTAAATCCATAAAGGCAAGGATATAAGACATTTACATAGCTCGTGCTAGCTCCGAGCTTTAATTTCGTGCCTTTAAGTCTGGCTGTATCGTTTAGCTGCAGTAGTTAGACTTTACTTTTCTTATTCTAAAATTCTTCGGAATATATTTCATGCTCGTATCTCTGATATGCCAGGAAGATGTAACATATTAGTCAAAACAGGTGATGCCTCAATTAGGACATCCAAGTGGTACTGTCGGTGGAGTCAATACTATTATTGATTCTCGCTTGGTTCTAGGTATCTCAGTACCGCCATCCCATGTTCAGCGGGATCCCCATGGCCATTGACAACGCCCACATGTTCGTATACCGGGCTCGAGTCGACTGATAGCCGTGCTACGCGAACTCTTGTCCAGTGCGGGCGACGGATCTTATCGTCAACGAAATGGAGGGGCAATGGCAATCTGCGACCCCGCGCTAGTTCTCGACGGCAGCCAATCCTTGACGCTGACAATCCCACGACCCTGAACCCGCAACGCTTGCACGCCAAAAACAATAAACACAATATTCCACAATCCATCCTCCATTCTTCGGTTCCATGTCAGTTCGTCCTCTCTCCGAACTCAATCTTCATCTCGACGCAAATATGTCAGCTCGCTCTCCGAATACGGCTGATCAGCCAATCCTCGCCACTGCGGCCCTCAGTCCTGGCCCCTCGGAGCCAAAACCATGCCTTGTGATCGCTCCAGCTCCCTGCCAAAGACCGGTCCCCGACAATCACCTCCGACGCACTGAACAGCCCATGCCCAACGGCCGCGAAAGCATGCCGCATGTGCGCTCCTAATTGGAGTCCGCGTCCTCCTGCCATAGGCCCGTCCCTTATAGATTGACGTCGCGGGTTGGGCCCGGGTATGCCACTTTAGGCGTTTCCATCCGCCGCCTAGGCGATAGAACGTCGAGATTACCTACTTTACTCTACTGTACTGTACCATTCGTCGTGAGATGCGTTGAGAGGGAGACGTGACTTCCGACTTCACCCTCCCCCACGGGGGTGTGACAGTTGAACCCCATCCAGTTCAGCTTTCCAGCTATGTTTTACTTTTTGGACCGCATTTGTTATTTAAAGCCTGGGTCCCGTACGCCTCACACCTTTCCGGAACCATGATATAAGCTGAACGACTTCGTTCACGGGAGATAAGTTCATTCCAACTTGTCACGTTCTCGAGTCCTCCTACAACATCATCAACGAGTTCGAGCTCCCAGGTATTAAATCTCAAAATGGCCGTGAAGACTGCCTCTCCTTCGTCCCAAGCCCTCGTCATCTCGACTTCGGCCCAACAGGTTCTCTCTCTCCTCTCCCCGGCTTTGACATCCTCCCTCTACCTGGCAAACATCCTCCAACGCCTCCTTAGCACCACCACCCTCTTTGTCATCTTTCGCGCTTACCTGCTCTCCTTGATCCTGCTCCGCCAGTCGTTCTATGCCTCCCAACTACTTCTAGTCCAAAGCTATTACGCTTCCAAAATTCTGTTGAGGAATGGCCTCTGGACTTCCAAGCAGGGCTTGCGGATAGGATGGAAAGTCACGGAAAAGCTGAGGAGTAAGCTGTTCTTCGAGTTGGCGGTTTTTGTGCTAGGGGGTTCGGGCCATGGCATCATTTTGATGGTGTTCTGGCCTGGATGGATTGTAGTGGGCGGGGGAGTTTTGGGTATGATGTGGGTCTTAGGTTGAAAGACCAGGCGGTTTCAGTGAACATGATATAATTAAAAGTATGCCAATGGCTCTAATATTTTCAATTGGGGGTATCTAGCTGACAACGCCTAGACCTGATCTACCCTCAGAGCATGATCTTGATCATCTAGAGGTACATAACATACAACGAAATCTAAGAGAAGAAAAAGGCATTCCCGCCGAGATCTCTCTTGACCTCTTTCTGGTAGTCCTTCTCTGGGTCAAACTCCTGCCACACGCTGGCCGGGAAGATGTGCTTATTTCGTTCGTACCACCGGCGGTCAACGACTTTCGTAAGAGTCGGGTCATCGTTCATGCCTTCAAGATCTACTTCCTGAGAAGGCTCCTCACTGGACTTACTATTCTTGGATGGCTTCGAGAGGGGGTTGTAATTGTCCAGATTCAGGGGTTCAGACGTCGTGGTTGGCACAGATGATGCTGGAGGTTCAGAACTGTAGTCGAACAGGACTCTGTTATTTGGTCCAAGGGTATGATTTATAATGAAATAGTAGAAATCATAATGCTGCCACACCATCAGCAAGGGATCAAAACCCAATTTTTGGGAAAATACACTTACGTGGGGAATGATCAGACTTCCTCTAACCATCATCAAATCATCCACTCCAACTCTGGCCCATTCTCTCCTACTATTTGCTTTCTCGCCCACCCCTAACTCTGCTCCAACTTTTCTACTCCTATCCAAGAAAACCCAGACATAATCCCCTTTCTTCACCTTGCATACTCCACCAGGTATATTGGTGCCGTCATAAAACACAAACGGGATACAGAGTTCCGTAGCTTTCACAGCGTCCTGCAGCGCCAAAAACTCCTTCCTGAGCGTTTCTCTGGTCTGCGCTTCCCTCAACAATGCCGACTTAGTCAGCGCCTTGGGAACGACACCAACGTTTGCATTCACGCCCATCTTTCGCTTCTCAATTGGCGTCCCGGACCTCGGGGAATTCGAATTCGACTTCGAGTCGGGCTTCGCAGAGGCATCCGTGGCCTCCCCACCATCCTCCTCCTCGTCCATCCCAAATGATAATTTCGGCGTTCCCACCTTCCGCTTCTTTTTCTTCATCGAAACTTGTTCTTTGGGTGTAGGCGCACTGTACTTATGGCCATTAGCCCTTATATCTCCCAAAAAAAAATCCTCTCCACCAAGATTTCTTTCTAAAAAGACTCAGTTTTAAACTCACCCGTCAGGCGTCACCGTGCCAGGTGTCCCTCGTCCGCTCCCACTCCCCCCTCCTAGCAAAGCATCCTGTGCATCGCGCTCTTTCTGCTCGAGGGCCTCAGCCCTGCGCTTTCGAAAGTCAGAGAGCGCGACCAGCCCCACCGTCTGCGTGCTGAGCAGATCCTCTGCCGTCTTGGCCTGCGACGTGAAGCGCGGGTTCGAAATCGGCGTTGACGAGCCGGATGGAGGGTTGGATGCCATGGTTCGGGCAAAGATATTTGTTTGCTGGATGGTGGTAAATATTTCTGGGTGCACTGGGATTTTAGAGATGCGAGGGGATCTAGTGGCGCGGAATAGCACTGGCGCTAGCATGCCAAGGGTGACTGCCAAGTCTTCGCTAAATCTCCAACCCCTTCCCCTTTTCCCCCTTGCGATTTAGCGAGGTTTGGTGCAATTGGGCAGACGACAACACTGTTACTGAACCTCTTTGGAGGGTAACTTAAATATATTCATGTTCTTAATACGCACTTTTTGATTCTCCAAACTGTACGATTTTAGTTAATCTGGAAAAGGTTTTCTCACGGAATGCATGTCTCAAATTCAAATAAAATCGACGTTGACTTAATCTAGTGAGCCAGCAAGCTACCTACAGTACAAAGGGTTCAGCGTGAATGCAGGGCCATGAAAGTCAGCCATCACGATTTTTGAAAAAAGGGACCCATCCTGTTCCGAGATCGCGCCGTGCAAATTGATGAAAAGTTAGTGAACCATCCAAAGCCCGCTTGCTTAGGAGGTGCACATGTGTGCAGAAAAAGAGCGAGCGCAACACTGGCTCGAAAAATGAAGAAAAAAACCGGCCAAATCTCAAGCAGACACTCTTCCGCTCCCCAATGCCATAATCATCGCTGTCTATTGTTTGTCTATGCCTGGTTCCGTCAATAAAACTTGAACGCACGCTCTGCGTGTTTGTGCAAAGCGATAATCAAAGGGAAAACAGAAATCAAGTCCGCCGAGAGTGAAAAAAGCAGAATGTAACACTCAGCCGAGCTGTTATCATTCCGATGTGGTTCGGTAGGGAAAAATTGACCCCGGCATGTGTTTGCAAATGTTCCTTCCGAGCGTGAATAAGGAAAAACTTTGCCCGAAATAATATTTTGCCGCAAAGTGTCAGGCTGCCGAAAATAGTGCAAATAGTCGGTTCCGGCATTTGGATTACCGAAAACGATCCAACAAGCAGCGTTAAGCCATTTCGAGATGATCTGATCGAAGAAACACGTCTGCCAATTCGGTTCTAGACAATGCCGTCTGAAGAGTGCGTGGGCGAATTGAGTTTTCAAAACAAAAGGCGAAAAGAAAGTTAATCTAACAATTTATGTAAAAAGGCATTGCCCTTCCAGTGGCTGTATCCAGGGCCAATATCGGTATCTGGGTCTTGTCAAGTATATGGGTCTAAGCCGGCCAGCGCAAAGGCAGCAACCACTTGCGGAATAATGCGAAGGAACCTGTTACCTACTAACGGAGTCCTAGGTCCAGAGTTGGGGGTGGTATCCACAATCGTTTACAATTACACCGAGAGCCTGGTCCTTTACCGAATCTCCATGAGTGCTGAAGCCGGTGTTGTGGCGACTTTCTTTGTTGACAGTTCCATCAGGCAATAAATCTCCGCGAGAAATGGCAAGTGAGGAGAATTCGATCATTCTATGAGCAAAATGGCCAACAAATCCGAGTCCATCATTGGTCACAAGATAAAAGGTTTTACCAATCAACTGGGGGAATTGCTCTGGGATCCAGATCGCGTCCCAAAATTGGCGGTTGTAGGCGCGGGCATATGTACGAAGCTGCTTGAGAGTATACTTGTTCGAAAATTCCCGGTCGACTTGGAGAATGTCGCAAATAATATCACGGTAGGCCTTACTCAAATCAGGGTTGGGATAGGTGATTTGCTCTGCTAGGATCATTGGTGCCGTGTCGAGACCGAATTGATGATCGAAGTTTGGTACAGACTGGTCGACAGAAAAGTCGATTGGCATACTCTGCATAGTGCCAGAAGTTTCGG
This sequence comes from Haplographium delicatum, assembly GCA_037952705.1. NCBI lineage: Eukaryota > Fungi > Ascomycota > Leotiomycetes > Helotiales > Hyaloscyphaceae > Haplographium > Haplographium delicatum. The sequence continues at coordinate 141,935 of JAPZPC010000006.1, forward strand.
TTATCTTTCGATTAGAAGCTGATGAGACCCTTGCTTTGGAACGTCTCGAAGCCACACGTTTAGTCGGACTTGGTGACAGGCAATAATCTGAATCATCATCATCATCACTGCTAACGCCATCCTCACTATAGCCAGTAGAATGATGGGTCCTCAGCTTGCGCTTTCCGGTTGAAGGAGTTGTGACGCGTAAGCCTTTGACTGACCCCGTACGTTTGATTGAAGATGAGACTTTAGAAGACCGTTTGGAAACTGGAGTACGCAATGCACGTCGAGTTCGAGGAAGTCCAGGAGTACGAGAGAGCTTGGCAGGAGCCGAAGAAGGTGCAGCATCCTCCTCAGGGTATTTGGAATTAAATTGGGCAGCTAGATCTTCAACTTTCACTCCACTCTTGAGAGCCTTGCGACCAATCTCGTTTTGTATATCTCTCTCTGCATTGATGCGTTTGTTGTTTTCTTTCATCTGTGTAATCACTAATTAGAACTCTGACATTTACTTGAAGGACTAGAGAGAAGTTACCTTATACTCTCCATCTGGACAGTCGACAAGTCTATTAATGAATGAAGGGTCGAGAATTTGTTTGCATACAGCCTTTGATAGCTATAAATTGTCAGTAATGGTTTTAGTTTGAGCCAGTCATTCTACTCGCCTTGCAGACTTCGATGATCTTTTCCATGCGGTGTTCCCAGGTTGGATGTGTGTCAGTGCCTTCGAATCTAGTCTTGTGATGAGGCTCGACCTGGCTAACTTCATACTGTGCTCTATTGCAAGCCATCTAGGGTTCAAGAGTCAGTATGATAACTTTTACAGCCTGGATAAGAAAGGAGTAAGAAGGTGGAAATTCCTTCAAGTAGAATCAGCGTACCAAGATGTCCCAGCATGCAATCTCGATCTGAAGATCTGGGTAGTAACCTGTCATGAGTCTCTGAGCTGCCTGCGCAGGTTTGCCATTCTTGCACGGCTTGTCCGTGATGTTGTCTACATTTTTAATAGCTTCAAAAAGTGTCTTGATCCACTTTCGCTGCTCTTTTATATCATTAGGGATATTCGCCTCAATTCCATTTCTTACATTTTCGTGCAATTCCCTCTCCATCCGAGAAGTCTTGGCGTGGCGGTATTCCAATTCGGTCTTGAGAAGAGCTTGATAAGTGTTGGAGCCAGCATGATTACTTTGCTCTCCGCCAGCCTCAACATCCTCCTCGCCCTGGCCAAATTCGTCATTATAAACGTGTTCGCCATCTTGTTCGTAACCAAAAGTTAGGTATTGCAAGGGATCGGAGGTTTCATTTTCCCATCGGGGTAAGCCATCATGATTCGTTAAACCAGGGTCATTTAAATTTTTGGCCCATCCGAGGTCCATCTTGCAGGATAAACCAGCTATTCGATAATGCTGTCTAGGGAAACATTTAGCGTTTTCATTGAAGTATAATGAATATGTGCCTAGATAGTTTAGGATAACAAATCTGACAGAAGTTACAGGCTCATCTAGAACGAAATCCTAACAGTGTCGCGTTCCAAGAACGTGGAATTAGATCGAGGCGTATCCAAGGAAAGAAGACAGAATGAAGACATCAAACATGAAGGGAGTAAATTGAGTGGGTATGAAAGCGTGAGAGCTAAAATATAGATAGGGACTCGGTTATAAAATAACAGGCACACCTGCAAAGGTGAGAGAGCAATGACCGAAAACGTCATTCAAAAAGAGACGCTCAAGCAGATTGTAATCACTTGCCAGTAAATATCTTGTTTAGAGCGAGAATCTGACTAATAATATGGAGGGACTGTGTTATAAAATGACCGCTTTATGAAGTGGATCTAAATCGAACGAACTTACGACGAATCTAGTCGCTGATTTGCTGAACTCTGAATCCAATTCCGACAAGCTTGATTCGACGTAAAGCCAACTAGGAGAAAGTCAGTTGTCTATTTAAAAGATATGAACCATCTTGCGAATGGGGAATGTGGCATTGCAAAAGCACACGGGAAATAAATATACTGTCGAGGACGAGGCCACAAAATGACAGCCATTCGAACTTACTTTTTCGATATCTGCTAGATTTCTAGCGCAAGTCTCTCCACTTACGGGAGAATGCAATATGTGGCAATGATACGGCTTGCAATTATTGAAAATGTCGCGTTGATGTTGTCAGTCCCTCGAGAGAGATAGAAGCGAGCCGAGTAGCCAGGCAAAGAGTTGCGAAATGAGGACGTGTAGGGCAGGAATGCAACGGTTTTCTAAGCATAGGAACTTGGCTCTAATAGAGGATACCAAGCAAAATTGTGTAGTTGATCAGTATGATGGGTGGGACGAACGTGGTGGATATGGACGTGAATGGAATTTCAATATTTAAGCAGGATCGATGAGAGGCTAAGAAGAGTAAAGTGAACATCTTTAGTCTCGGCTACTATAATTGACCCGGAGTTTCCTCGTCAAGACCGAGGTTTTCCCATAGAAAACGAATTTCTGCCATAAAGAGCGAAGCTCCCCCATCAGGCCCAAAGTTTTCCCATTAAGGAGGGTTTCCCATAGACAACGAACTTATCCTATGAAACACAAGATTTTCAAACAGAGAAAGGAGTATGCTGCCACAAATTGAGGCTTTCCAACGAAGAATGAGATTGCTTATAAAGAACGAAAATATTCCACGAAAAACAAAGTGGTCCTATGAGGAACGTGGCTTTTGCGAAGAGTAAGGTTAAAGAGAGTTGCATTTTCCTTTAGTGAGTGCCTCCCAAATAGCATCTTGCCATTGATTTAGGGATGGCGGGATGACATCTTGTCTATATGATTTATTACGAAACTTCGGGCTAGGCTAGTAAGAAGTTGTATTAGATAATACAAATAGCCAAGGGCATATAAATTATATTCATGGTTAATGGAGCTACTAGCTTCCACTGAGTCTATGCTAATTTTCTAATGATATATCTGCAACGCTTTTGTACATGGCACTTTCTTGGCTTCAATTTAGTTGCGGAGTGTATTTTGAAACATTTAAAAAAAATGGCACGGCTTTAGAAGCCGTCGGTGCTGTGCCAGATTACATTCCTCAAATCACACAGATAAACGTCAGAATATTAGGAGCCTACTCAGGCAGAACCTATAACATCTTTATACTAGATCTTATACTAGTTGCCTAAAAATTCTGGATCCAAATCTGATATTTAAATAGCAGAGCTTCCCGAATGACAGTCACGCCCGTAGCGTTGAAATTATAGTTGGAAATCAAAGCTTGAGATACAACATCCAGTTGATAAATTTATTTACAGCTATAGGGCATCAAGAATAAAAACAATAAAAAGTATGATCAGCGTGGATTAAAGGATCAAAGAGTCTAGCATATCACAACGTAAGACTATGCTAAGTTCGGACTACTAGCAATTGATATTTCAACTCAAGTGAGACTTGAATGAATCGCAGACACTGGTTGGATGATCACAAGCATGGGTAATGGAAATGAATGGCTTTAACAATGTCCGGGGCCAGCAGCTTTGACAGCCTGGAACGCCATCATTGTTCGCTTCCCTTTCAAAATCCAAATTATTAAGTACATGTCGTACTAGTTAGGCTATGATGTTTTCCTGTTTTTCGAGCTAAGCCGTTTAAGCCGTTTGTCACAGTACTCAAGACTTCGTATAAAACGCCATAGGTGGGTAAGTGTTTAGCCACACCTCTATATCGATTCAAAAGACGATAAGTAGACACGAGGCCATTCATTGACCTTGTGGATCCAACGAGCCAGACTCCTGAGCGCCGTTCTATGCCTGTAAACGCCGACGATAATTGTGATCCTTTTACCATCCCCCCCTCCTCCCTCTCCCTCTCCCAAAGTTTCCACCACCACGATTATTTTGATCATAGCCATATTGATTTTGACCCTGGCCAAATCCTCCTTGGCCCCCGAAACCTTGGGCTTGGTTGCCGCCTTGGGCGCCAGCAGTTCCAGTAGTGCCAGTTTGATTGCCCTGCATGGAGGCAAACATAGCCGCTGGGTCCATTTGACTTGGATCTATCCCCCCAGCCATCATTTGTTGCATCATAGCTTGCATCTCGGGTGGTATTCCTTCCATGCCCGGCATTGTAGCCCCTCCTGCAGCACCGGGCATCATACCTGGCATCGCACCCATAGCCATCATCATATTCATGTCTTCGATCATCTTCTTGTTGTTCTGTGCAATCTTATCCTGACTGTATTCTGATCGTAGAGCATCTTGTTTGCTTGCATAAAGAGCCCATGTGAATTCGTCAAACCCGTAGTTGAAGTAGTCACTGACATCAGTGCCTGGTCGTCTCCAAGGTTTATCGTTTTCGGGAAGATCTTAGGATAATTAGCATAGCCCGGGATTAAGATAATATTCAAAATTACCTTCATCAATATTGACTTGAGTTATGGGTTTTCCAGCAGGCTCGTATATTGGCTTTCCATCTACGTCAATCTTTGATGTCGAGATTCCCGGTAGATCTGCGCCAGAAACTTTCGGTGTCGATTTAGCAGGGGTTTCTTTCTTGACCACAGGAAGTTTTGCGACATCACTTGCGGCTGTTCTCTGCGGTATGTTTCGAATATCGTTATACCTTGGTTGACTGAGTGTAGATTAGTATTGGGCTGGCCGTGATAGCTGAGGACATCATACGAAGGAGGGGCAGGTTTGACTCCATCTTTCCGCTCCGTGATAATATCTATATCCTATAATTGAAATGAGCACACATTCTAGTACAAGATAAACCCTCACGTACAGAATCACTATCCTCAGAGGCAGCTTCATCTTCTTCTTCGCCTTCCTCTAAATCTTCGTCGTCCTGTTCGGGTTTAGGTTGAATGGCCTCCTCAACATTTTGATGCTCCTCATTGTTTTCCTGGACACCTTCTTCGGGCGCATAGAAATCGTCATCCTCATCGATATCCATCTGAGCTGGTTCTGTTTATTCGTGTGGAAAAGAAAAGTTTCAGGGCAGTGGCTTGAGGTCGCGTCTGATTATCGAGCTTCCTCGCTTAGCGCCAAGCTCTAAATTTTGGATCGCGTCTCTCTCGAGCTTGTGTAGATTACAAGGCGGATTCCAAAGGTTGCAGGTTTTCAACAATCGATTTCGTAGATACGCGTCGAGGTGTGTCGAATCATGGCCTTGGCCCGATCTGCAAGTGGACCCGGTGGCTTAAGTATCAACACAAATTCTGCAAATTCTTTATTGTGAGTCGCGCGCCAAAAGCTGGCAACGCAAGGGATAAAGACCTAGACTAATGTTTTCTCAGCGGATCAGGCACAACGCCAGCAGCAGGAGGAATGTTTGGAAATACGCAGGCCAACAAGCCTGCTACTGGTCTTTTTGGCTCAACAACTGCAAGCTCAACTCCACAAACGGGTGGTTTATTTGGGACTGCGACAACCCAGGCACAGAGTGGAGGGTTATTTGGTTCCAGCACTGCTACCTCCCAACCCCAGACCGGAGGACTCTTTGGTTCAGCAGCAGCTACAACACAACCTTCAACCGGTTTGTTTGGATCTACTCAACCGCAACAGAGTGGTGGCCTCTTTGGCAATACCAATACCCAACAACCCCAAACTAGTGGCTTGTTTGGATCTTCGACCACAGCATCTCAACCTCAGCAAACGGGCGGTATGTTTTCAGGTCTTGGATCACAGCCAGCACAAAATCAAAACACCGGTGGCGGACCTTTTGGCGCAAACATGCCCACTCAACCTGCTCCGGGAGGTGGACTCTTCAGTGGGCAAAATAATCAAAACCAAAATAAGCCTTCAACGACCTTATTGTAAGTTTATCTACTGTATAAAGATCTCGGCCTAACGAAATACAGTGGTGGCTTAGGCACAACGCAAAACCAAACAGCACCTCAATTCAATCAGAACCAAGGTCAAGGCCTCTTTGGCAGTACTTTGAGCGGTGGCTTGTCCCTCGGCCAGTCAACCAACCAACCGCAGAACACAGTCCCCGGTGTTCGAATCGATACTGCAAACGTTCGTGGCACAACTCGATTTCATGATTTACACGAAGACCTTCAAAAAGAGATCTGCAACATAGATGCCATAATCCAAGCTCAGATTCAACTGAAGAATGATTGTGATGCTATAATGCCTTCCCATGACAATCAGCTTGCACAAGTACCTACAGATGTCGAATTTTGTCAACGGAAGCTGAGAGCCTGGGAGAGCGCTAAGGATGTAGACATGAAAGCAATCAGACAGTCACGACAGCATATTGTGACTGATGCAGAACATGCGAAGCTCAGCTTCAAAGCCATCGACAACCTAAAGCTACCACCTCAGTATCACAATTCTAGTATTTGGTCCTCAAGATCAACAGCCAATGACAACAGGGGCCCAGGTGAAGGCGAGGCGCAAGATATTGTTGGATTTTTCTCAACTACTACGGACGAATTAAGTGCTACTCTTTCCACCTATGAGAACCATATGTTGGAAATTGAGCAACATTTGCGTGGTGTTGAGTCTACTAGTGCAGCTCAAATGTTTGCCTTGGTTAGCAAGAGCAATGGCGATTTTTCAGGCCCTGAAGACCCGACGGAGCAGTTGGCTGGAGCATTGAGGGATTTTGAAGAAGGTGTCTTAAGCGTTGCTGGGAAGGTGGGGGCTGTAAGAGAAGGAGTACAAAACCTCCAACTTGGAAACTGGAACCCTCCTCGAAACAATGCTGAAAACGGTCATAGGTCTGGTGTCTATTGATGTATATATATGACTGATATCATGAGCTGCGGGACGGAGTCTGGTGTTCAGGTTGCATAATGGTATGAGCATCTGGGGATTTTGTTGTACCAAGTAGTCCACCTAGAGCGGAGAAGATACCAATAAAAGTCTTTAATTCTAGTCTCTAAACCAATGTCAGTTACATTTATCAACATTGTCCTTGACTTTTACAGTGCCTTCAACAAAACGTGTAAAAGTCGCCGGATTAGCTTTGTGCATAAACTTGATTAGATTAAAAAACTGTCTTACTTACTCTACTTATATCTCCCAATTTCAATGAAGTCCTTGAGTTTTAGCATGAAGAATTCGGGTTTATCACGTGGGTACAAAGATCTTAGCACTTCCTTCCCGTTCTGGTACAGTACGGGCCATAGATTTCCATCTCGCCAGTATTTCAAACCTATTCATTTAAATAATTATTCCCCGCAGATTCATTATTTCAAATCATTTCATCAGCATCTAAGCCTTTATCCAATTTTCCTCAAATCCCTCTAAATCTGCGGACTAGAGGTGATATTTGGGAAACAATGCGGTGACTATCATTTTCGTCTGAGGTAGATTATAAATATGTCTCACCCGTTATATGATAGTGACAATGAAGAGAACATTATTACCCCACTAGAATATTCCCGTCTGAATGGCTTATCCCTCAATTATCTTTCCGACTCTCGCGGCAGTTCTGAAGTTCAGGAACTTCAAGCCCAGCTCGTCGATTATCTCAATGATGGCCCAGAGCTTCATCATTTCGACCTTGGGACTTCTCTCAAAATAGAGGAGCGCCTTGCAGTTTCAAAAGAAGCGGCATCTTTGCTGACATCGGTCGTTCATGATGAGGATGTGGAAGCGATCAATGCTCTGATCTTAAAGCTAATAGTACCTGACATATCGAGACGCATAAGGCTCGAACTCCCTCTTCTGAAAACAGATCATGAAAATGATTGCAGATATTTTGCCAAAAGGGAATTCTTTGAGACCGAACTCAAGGATATACGACTTCCCTTGGAAGTCGTGAATGAGGAGAATAATGAAGGTCTGAGCTGGCCACCACGATTATGCAGAACGGAAATAGAGATTCTCGAACAAGTGAAGATGGAGAAGATAAGCGTCTCCAAGGATACAATAGAATATCTACAAGATAGTTTGAAGATTTTTTGGACAAAGGACGACGAGAAGAACTTGTGGAACAATGAGCAGAAATATGAATGGGTAAGTAATTACTAACATTAGTAGTCGCACTACTAATAGTCACATCATAGAATACAGCACTAAACTCTGTAACGCCTCCACTATCGCCACTGTCATGGCCAGGTTTTATCCAGCCATATGACCCATCTTCTGACCCAGCGTATCTACTTCCGCTACTCTCTGACCCTTTTTCTCCGACCAAAACGGAGCTAGAAGCTTTAGAGAAGGAGATATTTGACCAAGATATTCCCACTAATCTTCGACAGTCCCTCAATATCCAATATTCAGCTTCCTCTTCGTTGGATACCTGGGCAGAAAATAAGACTATCAGTCTTGGGGAGATTTACTTGCCTCTGAGGTCTGAATCCCCGCCATCAATAGAAATCAGACGCGTCAAACGTGAAGCTCTCCAAATTGAAGAGCCTCTGACTCCAGAGTTCCCTGCTGCTTTACCACCAAGAACGATCCGATTTAGTGATTTAATTGAAGAGATGGAACTTGATTCAGGAGGCTCTTTAGGCTCACCAGGAGTTCCAGATAATTTCTTCGAAGAAGCTTTCGGTGATTTAGCTCAGAAGGCAAATAAAGAAGTGGAACAAGAGAAATTGATCGAAGCCGATTCAACGGCTCGAGTGGATATTCCAATAATGGATTTCTCAAAATCACGTCCGCCTTGGAAATTTCAAGCAGAGAAAAAAAAACAGACGCCTCTAACTGTCCTTCAAAAGTCTTTCATTGAGAAAATTACTGGCTTGCAACAGGAATGGATTTGTCCCAAGCAAATAATGAGAGACTTAAAATGGAACCCTTTCCCGCATAGTCTTGCGAAGATTGCTATAGAAGAAGAACCCCAAGACTTTCCTGACGGAACATGGGAAGCTTTTGTGAAATGCCCTAGTGCCGATGAAATTATTGAGAGCTCCGATCTAACATGGAAACCCCCGGGCTTGATGATCTTGAAAGATGACAACGAAGAAGATGAACTTGAGCTAGGGGTTTTCTGTAAAGGTACTCCTCAGGCCTTTTCTTTTCTTTTAAAGAAAAGAAAATTGGGTCTCCAGGAAAGCGGCGGCTTTGACGAAAAGCAATCGGTATTCGATGCTTCTGCTTTAATTCCAGGAGTTGGCTCTATTGGAAATGCTTCCCAATTGAAAACGCCGAATACAAATAAAATTGTATCAACAGCAGAGAAGATTAGAATGGAGTACACGAATGAAAGCTTTGGGACGCTATTGGGTGGAGCCTTTTCGGCGGGTGTCTCACTTGACAACTACCTAGAGCTTAGAGGAACCAAAAAAGCAAAACTCACGAACAGCCATCACTCTACTTCAAATCCAAATGAGAAGCATTCTTTGGCGTCACAAAGTTCCGAGATCGCGCTTCTGCCAGCCCCGGTGCAAAAGCAGATCAGAGATTCGCCAATATTAAAAGCTAGCCCCTTGCCCACCCCGTCCTTCCAGGCTCCTGTGATACAAGTCAAGGTCATTGTATCGTCTACTTTGTTCAAGAATCGAACTTTAATCAAGCACCTCGAAAAACTACTTCCGGGTCTTGTATGGATAGAGAGGGACCTATCAACTCATAATACCACCGCATGGCTACATGGCTCTATCACACGCTCACCCATTATGTCTCCCTTAGCTCATGAGGCTGACATCATTGTATCCCCAACTACGGGAATTATCATCACCACTCTCCAGAAGATTAAACAAAAACTTCTCCCTGGTCAAAAGGGGAAAATTCCCATTCGTGAGCGTCTGGAAAGAGTGGGTGTTAGGTATGAGAAGCTTGATGTTTTTATCAGTGAGGGCAAGGTAGACGAAACCACGAATGGATTTGATGAGAATGACTCTCTAGCTCTTAGCGAGTTTATAGGTTTTACCTTGGGCCTCAACACTACGATTTCGGTGTATTTTTTAGGAGGCGGAGATGAGATATTGGCTAGGTGGTTAGCAAGTAGGATTGCCGAGAGGAGTGTTGAAGAAGAGCTAATTGAAGAAGAAACGCATTGGGAGCTGTTCCTTAGGCGTGCAGGTATGAACGCATATGCGGCTCAAGTTGTCATTGCAATGTTAAAGGCTCCAGATGGGGTCGATCTTGCAAGCCCAGCCAAAGCTGGCCAGTTTGGTTTGACCAAATTTGTAGAGATGGGATACAAGCAGAGGATGGCTATGTTTGGTTCTTGTTGTGGAGAAAGGGTGATGCGGAGAGTGAGTTCTGCTATCGACAAGACCTGGGAGTTATAAAAGAAAAGGATCTCCTGGTTGGACTGCAAATTTTACTCAATACTTGTTCGAATTGCATAATTTGCTATTCGCAGAGGGATATGGAGCTTAATGCAGAAAAGATCACGTAGCTTGAGAATATGCTCTAATGTGTCATAAACTCCATACTTTAATGCTATTGTCTGGTGCTCGTAATAAGGTATCGGAATTCTCTGAAGACCGATCATCATCACTGGAGCTTTCCTCATCGCTAATATTCCTTTCATCAATATTCATCTGGCTAGGAGGTAGTAGCGACCGTTGGCCTGAGCAAGTAGCTACAACAGTACCAGAACTATGCACGACTGTCGATCCAACAGCATCTGTAAGGATGTCAACCTAGTGCCCGCAACATATAGATCCGGGGATGGGACGTACCTTCATGAGCGATCCATTCCCATGATTTCTCTAAGACACCCTCAGTCATACCAACCCCCTCCCAAATCTTCACGATTCCATCCTCCCCGCCAGCCCAGATCTCAGTGCCATTTTCAGTTGTAAAGGCATCAACTCCTAGCCTCTGGTTCGTAACGGCTTCTCTCCCACCCAGCCAAGCGACCAACTTCCCAGTAAGTCTAACATCATACACCAATACCCCCCTGCTCTTCCTTTCAACAACAAATAAATACTTCCCACACGAACTCCACAATGTTTGAGTGACTCCAGCTCCACCAACACCAGCATAAACATCCGCCGCCTCAGCAATACTCCACGTAGCTACCGTCCCTCCCACCCCGGCCATATCATACAAGCCCACCCATCTAGTCCACGTCCCAGCGGCTAGCATTCCCACTTCTGCAGTATCAGATGGCTGTATAGATAGTGCAGAAACAATACCACGCATGCCTACCCCTCCACCTTTCATTTTATGACGCTTGGACGGAATAGTAGGCATTCGTGACAGAGGGCCTTCGCCATTACGGGACACATCAAAGAGGGAGACGAGGCAGTCTGTTCCTGTGAGGAAGGTCGTTGGAGAAGACCAAATGATCGAAGAGGGCGTTTGGTATGCTTCGGTAGTAGGGGATATGAGTTGGTAGGTTGAAACAGGGGCCGGTGTGGGGGAAAGGGCGTTTGTAAGGCGAATTGGGAGGTCGTTGCAGGCGGAGAGATAGAGGGTCGTGTTCGGGTCTGAAAGATTGAAGAGCGGGTAGGGGGCAAGACAGTTGATTGAAGTTGGGTGAGGGTGTATTGTGTATGGCGTGAGAGCCATGGAAGAGGAGGGGTCGTCTAGCAGAGTAGGAGGTAGAATGAAGCTACGGATGGCATTATCTGCGCTGGAAGTAAGGAGACTCGTTCCATCTGGTGACCTGAGATATGTCACTTAAAGATATCATGAAGATAAACGATTAGCCTACCATTGAGCGCTTTTGAAATAGTTTGCTTCAGCGTCTTCGCCATAACTCTCCCTAGCAGGTCCCTCAGTCTGCGAGGTACTCGGCAGCTCCAGTAGTTTGGATTCTCTAATCGAGCAGCAATACACATCCGATGTCGAGGCTACCAGAGCTGGACTTTTCGGGATGTGAGCCATTGCTGGTCTGACCCTGCATAGCGACAGCAAATTTCAAAGTACATTTATTCGTTATGGCGCCATGATTGTTGTAGCGTGGGTCGTTCATTCTTCTGAAAGTTTCGACCGTAAAATTCAAGGTGGAGTTTCTTATTTGCCGAACAAATCCCGGAGATCAGCCGGTCTTACCAAAACGACGAGACTTGAAGTCCGCCAGGGAGATAAAGTCTCAAATCTAGAATAAAGTGATTCTGAGAATAAAAGGCTACAAAATTCTCTGCTTTACATTACACTTGTGTATTAGCTTGTCTCCTGCACTATAACACTTGAAGGAGCTATTTCTGATTCAAATCCAGCCAATTCCAGGTAATACAATAATACTCCGTACGGGAGGTCTAAGTGTGACAGAAAAAGCAATGAAGAAGCCGTGTTTGCATCACAGTGACACTGAATCAGAGCTGATTACATATTTAATCTCCTCGGAGCTTCTGCACCTACTGGGCATCAGGAAATTCCGATAATGCATCCTCTTCCCCACACTACGTCGGAGACGCTGATTGTCATAATTGTATCTGGTCAATAAAAATTACTATTAAAACTAAGGAGACCACTGTCTTTTTAAGCACTACAAAATCTTCAGGGGCAACTCTTTGTTTTTCTGTCCAAATTAATCTAAGTTTCTCCACAAGAGAATTGTTACAATGCCTCTAAGTGCAACCAACCCCTGGCGTTGAGCGGACATGGGCACGGACACCTCGGTACATAGGGCGCTGGCGCTGTAAACATGCGGCCGCTAGCGCCGGCAGCTTGGGCTGGAGCTTCAACCCAGAGTCCGCGGATGATTCTTTACGTCTTTATATCTTCTTCATCACCAGTATCCTCAAATGACGTCTATCTAACCTGATAGACAGCCAAAAGTGCACAGCAACAACATCCATGGATTTCTTTCATGGCTTGGCGGTCGATCTCGCGACCAGCCGCTGCGAGAAGCTCCAGGCGCCAAGTTACCTCAATCTCTCCCTCTCAATGTAAGCATACTACATATCTGTGAATCTATGGATCTGACAGTCCTACAGCTTGATTCTCCTTGGTATTCTTGTATCCTACCTCCCACAGCATTACCGAATCATCTCTCGAGGCACCTCTGAAGGAATTTCCCCGTTCTTCATTCTCTTGGGCACAACCTCCGGTACTTGCGCGTTCGCAAACATATTAGTTCTTCCTGCGTCTCGTGCAGATGTCGCGTGTTGTAAGACGGTTAGCACATTTGAGTGTGCTGCCGGGCTTCTAGGCATTGCACAAGTTGGGGTACAATGGTTTTGCTTTTCCATAATGTAAGCACGTGAGAGAAGACGGACCGTAACTGGTTTGCTGACCTCTTTGGACCACAGCTTGCTTCTATTCCTTGTATTCTTTCCCCGAGGTCCAACTCTGCCGGTCGATGATATTGAGAAGAAATATACATGGCGCACTGCCCTTAGCGTCGCATTCATCTGCCTATTGCACGGCCTCGTTGTAATTATCGTTAGCGCAGCCTTGATTATGACACGACCACATCATCTTGGAACATGGGCAAATGTTCTTGGAATATCGGCTACAATACTTGCTGGCATCCAATACTTCCCTCAAATCTGGATGACTTGGCACCTCGGCCATGTTGGTAGTCTAAGTATTCCAATGATGCTAATCCAGACTCCTGGTAGTTTTGTTTGGTCTGCTAGTTTGGCTGCGAGACTAGGTGTAGAAGGATGGAGTACTTGGGGCGTGTTCTTGGTGACGGGGTGTTTGCAAGGCTGCCTACTTGGCATGGGGATTTACTTTGAGATAAAAGCTAGAGAGGAGAGGCGGTCAACAGAAGGAGAAGCTGTGAGTTCGAACCAGGAAGAAACTTTCGTTGACCAGGAGCTAATGTTTTGCCAGCCTGCCAGGTGCATTGTTGGATATATCCCAAACCAAAATTCGGAGACGGATGACGAAGGGGGTGCGGTTGTAGAATCCGGATTGAGTGAACGGACACCACTCATTAACGGGAAGAAATCATCTCGTGCATCAGCACATCAATAGACAGATTCCTCTATTGTTGTTTGGTTATTAGAGCGAGGACGGGAAGTAAAAGCGATTTTCGATTATGAAATGTACTTTTTACAAACCCGTTTCTTCTGTTACGACTCTCGAATTGAAGGCTGCTGGAGTCTTCTACTGGGAACGACGGATATTACTCATTTTAGGAACGATATCACAGAAAAGTCTGGCTTGGGTAAAGCTTTCATAGTCATAAGCGTGGTGTACTATATGAGACTACTATACAATTGATGTACTCCTTGTCAAAAATAAGATGCTACTTTGCCGAACGTAGAGTGGGTAGACTAGTTGAATCTATTGTTCTTTAAGTGATGACGAAGCTGTCTTACAGACAAAGTAATGTTTCGGAAATTTACAACAGCAACGCTAGCACTTCTTGTCTTTATTTTAATAAAAGGTAGAATTCAATTTGGAAGAAATACCACGCACGTTTGCTCTCAATTCTGGTGGTTAAGTATAATATTATTTCCATTTCACCATTTTGGTTGATCAATATCTCAATATCAAATTTCTCTGAACTCCTCGAGCCAGACATCTATCTCCACCCAGAGCCGAAATTTCAGTCGTTTAAATATTTTGATATCTGAATTTGTGTCAGCTTTTGTCACAGGGCTTTGGAAGTCTGTGATTTAACTTTTGTGTCTCAATCACATGCGCCCCAAGCCATGAGAAGGGTAGCTAATCCCGAGCCGCACCTCAGTCCAGATTTACAACAGATAAAGTGCACCAGCGGCTGCGCCAGCGGCAATAGCACCTAATGATGTCACACCACGTTTGACAGCACCTGAGTGACATGCTCCAAAATTAAGATCGCAGACACCTGAGGGGTCGAGACAACCAGATGCACAGTAGCAGCCCCAACCTTGGTCTCCCTCATAGTAATTGCCAAATTTGCAGGGATCAACAAGATTATTTCGACCGCTCATCGAAGAATCGCTGGAATTGTGTAGTGGAGTGGCATCAGCAAGGGCGAAGAAGATGAGGAGGGTAGAGATGGTAGTAGAAACGAACTTCATGTTGGTGCTCGCAAGAGGTTTAGTTGGTGTAACTTTATGAGAAATAAGAGATATTTTTGAAGAGGATGTAGAGAAGGAGCAGTTGCAAAGTGTGTTAAAGTAACAATAAGTCAGTCCAAATCTTGATAAAAGTGTGGCAATAGGAAAAATAACTGCTTGATGATTGGCGAGTACGTTACTAAAAGCTGGATTTAGTCTCCTAGTCTAAAACCTAGGTTTAAGAGTTTTTATAACAGATAATAGAGGTACTTTGCAAAGCTGACTGTTCTAAGAAATGACTATAGGTGACTGGTCATAAATATTATTCACTGAATATTACTTTGGCTGTGTTATAAAGAGAGAAATCAACTTAGTTAAAGTTATAGAAACGATATATATGAACAGATTATGGCTTATCTTTAATGTAACAGTTAGATATAATGTTAAGGTCTTCGATCACGTGAGGCTTTAGAACAAAGTGAGCCATCGGCTAAGGAAAGGGGGGAGCAGCATCTTTTCCCTTGGTTTCTAACAACCAATTTCAAGAAAATTCTCGTAAAGAAGTTTTCCACATAGCTCTTAAGGTGTAATTTCATTGCCCAACAGCTTTCCAATTTCCTCTGCAATTGCCATAATTCTCTCCTCGGTCAATCTCCTACCAATAATTTGGACCGCAACTGGTGCACCATGATACGCTTCAGGGTCATCTGCAAAATTTTATTAGAGATATTCTCCTGGTCGGATTTATGAAACTTACACTCGTCTTGTACAATCTTATCCATAGCGTTCAGCGGTTTGTATGCCTCGTCCTTCAGATCCACACTCTTATCCGCAAACATGACCGGAACAACCACACTAGTAAAATCTAACAAATTAATTGCACTAGCATATCCATAGTATCTGAACTGATCATGCCTCACGGCTGCTGTCGGCGTAATAGGCGCGATAATCGCATCGATCTCCTTACCCAGCTTTTCTTCCATCAGGCGGAATTGCTCCAGATAGTCGCATTGATACGCCCATTTTTTGAGCTGCACGTCCCAGAGGACATTCATGTCAATTTTGGGGTGGCTGGGGTCGATTAAATCGGCGAAGTTCGGGATTGCTGGCTCCCCGGATTCTTTGAGGGTGGTGAAGATGTCGGATCCGCCATCCGAGGCATAGATTCCATCAATCATTTCCACGGCATAGGAATGTTTGTATGGTGTCCAGGGGAAAACAGTGTGTCCAGCCTTTTTCACGGTAGATACCACTGTTTCGACTCCACGTAGGATTGGCGGGTGAGGGAGGACCTGAAGGTGTTAGAGATTTGAATGCGTGGTGAGGAAGGGAGATCACACATTTCCATCACAGTTATAGAATCCTAGAGTCAAGCCTCCCGAAGCAAGTTTACTTTTAATGGCTTCTGTTTCTTCTTGCCTCCATGGCATGGGAATAACTTTTGAATCATATTTCCACGGCTCTTCAGCAAGAACGGAGGTTACAAAAAGACGCATGTCTATGGTTTAGTCAGTATATAAATTCCACTTAATACGAAATTCCTACCTTCGACGGAGTGTGTCAATGGCCCACAAACGCTATGAACTGTCTCTTGTCCTTCCATGGAATTTGCCATCTTGCCATACGGCAGACGCCCATGTGACGGCCTCAAGCCATACAGGAAATTGAAGGCAGAAGGAATACGAATGGATCCACCTAATGAGTCTGTGAGAATATATCCCTGGAGTGGTTTTTAAACATTACAAACCAATGTCAGTTCCAACTCCAATTATACCGCCTCTGAAACCAACCATTGCACCTTCTCCTCCCGATGAACCACCACATGACCAGTTTTTATTGCCTAATGGATGTTAGCAACAGGCTCAACTGAGATAGAGAGCTGGAGAGCCTAACGAGGATTGACAGTCCTCCCAATAACATTGTTAATAGTTTCACAAGCCATCAAGCTCTGGGGAACACTAGTTTTGACATAGAATACAGCCCCAGCTTTAGCAAGTAAAGTTACCATAACAGAGTCGCCAGTCTCATATTTTCCAATCCACGCCACATATCCCATAGAAGTTTCAAGACCCTGAATCATCAGCTCAGGAACTTTCATTGAACAAAATTGGCAAGGCATACCTTGATTCGAAACTGATCCTTCAGAGAAATTGGTAGGCCATGAAGTGACCCCACTGGTTTCCCCGTCTTTTGTAGATGCTCATCGAGCGCCTTGGCTCGTGCCAGTGCCATTTCGGGGAAGAATTCAAGGGTGCAATTCAACTATTTAAGACATCAATGGCATTCAAATCTCCGAGGATTTTGACAACTCTACCAGTTGGTGGGCCAAAGCAGCTCTCTTGCAGAATGCCGTTGTAACAGCAACTGAGGAGAGCTTACCGGTAGCTAGTTTCGCTACCAGATCAGTTGCGGTCGACTCAGTAATGGCAATTTCTTCGGTAGTCATTATCCCACTCTCCTTTGGGTATGACATGACGGAGACACCCGTTGGGGCGTCTTTGATGAGCCATTCTTTAGGTATGGAGGCCGCAATGCGGGCTTTCTTATCTGCTGCCTTCTCTTGCCAAGCCATGATATAGGTATTTTCCACGTGGTAACTGTTAGGAGAGCGATTTCTTCCAATATGGAAATGAAAGGAGTTTATACGATTGCAACTATATAATAATTAAAGGCTATGAGTGACTCCCCACGGAGTTGTGGTGCTTCTGATATCTCTAGAGATATCCCTTAAATAGTAGGTAGTCGGCGTTGATAAGGAGAATTTGTGGCTAGCATCACTTATCGTATTTGGTGGAGTGGTCGAACCATAGAAACAAACGACTTGGATCAAGCTTCAACGTACAAAACCAAAAATGATTGGTAATATGAAGATCATTCCTATTGATAACGGATCCAGTTTCCTAATTGATCTGCCCTGTCGAAAGCAAGGCCGTTGAGCGCGGGGAAAGGTGGGGTGACAGAAAGTAGTTTAAGTGGCGCACTGTTCAGCGATGGATTTTAGCTCTTTAGACTTGTTCACTTAAAGATACCTTATTCCAACTTCTTCTCTAATACAGAGTAGCACGAGAGTCTGAATTGGCATCTGTAAAAACACCTTCAAGCTCTTAAACCAGAAAGCATTCTTGACTATATGACACGAGCTGTGTGGGGTTTTTTCCAACTATGAATAGCCCTTGCAACGCCTTTGGAGCACCACTCGACATAAGCCAGAGAGGCATTAATTTTTGTGACCGCATACTCTTAGCCCTTGGCGAACACCAGCATATTTTGGTATATACTGTCTTGGCATATCCAGAGTTGTTTTCAATCAACCTTAGTAAAGCCAATGACTCTGAGAGATATCCACTCGATCAAGTGACCAGCGTTCGATAATCTCGTTGGATCAGAGAATATGTTTAATAGTTGGAGGATGCGGATGTTTTTTTGAATGCGTCAAAACTGATATATTTCTTCTTTCAAGCTCATATATGTACCCAACTCACATTTTCCTAAATTTTTTCTTTTTTTGGAAACCATTTACATAAAATCCACATTCTGCTAGCTCCAACATTATTTCACTTAAATCGGGAGAGATATTTCTGGGTCCATGGTCGTCAGCCTCGTCAGGCTTAATGCAAGTAATAAGGCTACACAATTGTACATCAGACGTGAAACGAGTTCAACGGAGTCTGATTAATAAATTGGTGATGATTTGTAATATAGGATGGGGGTGGATCTAAGGGTTTTAGGGTAGCCACCAATCAAGTGCGATAGCGGTCTCATGACGAAACAAAATGCCTAGAGGAGAAATAGAGGCTTTCCCCCCAAGACTGGATAGGTTGTTATTGCCTACACCTTATTATTCTCCGTACAGAATATACTTATTTCCTATTTTAGTCTCTACCCTTAAAAAAACTAAAAGAGCGATCATTATGGCACCTCTTACTTGGCTAGTAACAGGCTGCTCCACAGGAATCGGTGAAGAGTTTGTTGTACAGCTCCTTGCTCGGGGAGAAAAAGTTATAGCTACTGCCCGAAAGGGGTCGGAACGCCTCCACCATCTCAAAGACCTTGGTGCTTCGATACTTGATCTCGATATCACTGGTTCACAAGCAGATTTGGATGAGAAGATTCATGCAGCAATAGGGATATATGGTGGAATTGATGTGCTGGTAAACAATGCTGGAGTTTTTGCATGGGGTCTTATAGAGGAATTAAGGTGAGTGGTAGTTTGAGAGCCACTTGGCATAAAGGGCTCTAAGAAAGAGATCATAGCGAGGAGGACTGGCTCAAGACGCTTAACGCGAACCTGTTTGGAAATATCAAGATGGCGAGAGCCATTCTTCCTTATTTTCGTCAAAAGAAGGAAGGGAAGATTGTGGTTATGGGTTCGCAGAATGGATGGGTGGCCGGTGCTGGGTCTGCGGCCTATTCCGTGAGTAGATTTGCGCTGGAAGGTCAGGAAATCCATCCTTGTGTCAGATGAAATTTAACTTCATGATAACCGCAGGATTTGTCGAAAGTCTCCAAAAAGAAACCTCACAATTTGGCATTCAAACGATTATTTTTGATCTTGGTCCTTTTCGGACCGGGGTTCTTTCATCAATTCAGCGAAGTGCACTTGCAGATGATCCGGACTATAAAGCACAAGCAACCATGATTGAAGGTGCACTGAAAGCAAGTAATGGGAACCAGTGCGGTGATGTTCAAAAAGGCGTTAAGGCCATGATTGACGTGGTGACCTCCACGGGAATGGCGGCCGGTCGAGTCATGCCAAATCGGCTCCCACTGAACAGTGACGTATTAACTGCGATTCGAAGAAAGTGTTTAGATACTCTGAAAATGTGCGAAGAATGGGAGGAAGTTATTGTCAGTGCCGATGTGAAATAGAAAAGTACGGATGAGTCCTTAAGCTCGTATTAAGCTTCAAAATATCATCAGGCCTCCATATCATTCAGACTTCTTTGTATTTTGGCTTAGACCATTAATTCTCGAGGTATGATTTCCTAAATATTGACCATATTGCACAGTTGCACTTTTGAAAGATTAGGTAGCTTGTAGATGATATGTGAAAACGCTTGTTCCCTCAGATTTATTAATCTTCCTCGACTGGAAAATTGAAACCGCTATTTATAACGATCTGACTCCCAGGCCAAGACTAATAATGCCTGCCATGCTAGCTATAGCACGCGGGAAGAATTCGATCACACGTCGAATGTTTCCTCTTCCGCACGTCATTCCCGTGTCTACGCGGTGGTCAGTGGAAATCTCAAACCCCGCTGCCCATGTGACTGGGTGGTCGTCTGCTGGAGTTCTGATAAGGCCCTGCATATTTCCAAACGGAATATCCAAGAACCGCTCGGTGGTAGGGTGTCATATATACCTCTGTTTCCACTCCCTGTGGCGGGCTCGACCCGCTATTGGACAGCGAGGGGAACTTATCTATCAGTGAATCCCAAGTAACTGGTTCCACTGGTTCCCGGATCGCAGGGCCTCCCGCTTCCATTGGCGGCCCCATGGCGAACTGGAAAGGTGATGGTCGGTGTTGGTCGGTGTTGGTCGGTGTATCTTTGGCCCCGGCATCGTTGTACGTCAGTTGGATGTCAGTCTGTATGTCAAGTCCTGTATATATTTCGGCCACGGTCACTCACACGACAACATGGGATTCTCTTACTTTGCTTTTCCCGCTCCATCGCTCCTCCATGCATGCCAAGACGAGATAATAGTCACGTGTCGCATCGCCCCCCTTGGCTCTCCTATCCGGACGTTGGAACTCAATTCGGTCTCGAACCTTGCAGCACCTGGCTCCTTTTTCCTATTCCTTTTCCTTTTCGACTAACTCACTGTACCGGATTATTATTCGACCAACCCCGCCAAGCTTTCGCCCTTCCTATCGCACCATGAACTGCTGCTGAGGGCCACCCACGTGCGGCGGATGATACGCTGAGGACATTTATAAGGAATCGGATAGAGCCCAGATTCCGCCCGGCTCGAGCAAACTTTGACTTCGAATTAACAGAATTTTCCGTCGTCGGCCCTCCCGACTGTGGTTGCCAATCATAGCGGCAGACAATATACTCACCTGCAGTACCCGGTATAGTACAGAACAGTGCCTGCCCTACCTGTATAGTGCTGTGCAGTAGGTTCTGTACAGCACCAAGTGATAGGCAGCACATGGCCCGACACGTGCCCATCAAGCAGTGGGCGCACACTATTACCGTTGCAGACAGAATGAATGCCGTTCCTGGCTTTAAGACAAGTGCGGGTGAGTATCGTGTCTTCTAGAATCACAAACATTTTGTTTTTTGGGGTGTTATATCTGTCCTCTGGTTGCTTGCTTTGGTTTGGCAACCCCATTATTTGTTGATATCTTGGGGGGCATTTTGGGATTTTGAGATTTGGCTTATCGCTTTGATTTGCCTCACAATTCCCAGCAACACTCTTTGCTTTTGATTTTCTGATTTCTTTTGGTCTTGTAAAGACCACTGATCTTTAATCTTCCTTGAGGTACAGTATGCCATTGCGCTGATCCCGCTGATATTTCATTTTTCTCTGTTCTTTTGGAAACTCGGTCATATACCAGCGCAAAACTTCTTTCCTCTTGAACCAACAGCTAACCTCTCCAATTTGCGTAGCCTTCTTCACTTTCTTGCGCGCCAACCTCGTCCTACCGCCATCGGCCGTGAATTCGACCACTTCGACACCCCTCCTTGACCCGTCTTCCTCGCAGACTCTTCCACCTCTCTTACCATCTTCTCTTGCCACCATGACTTCCAATGCGGAAGAAGAAGTGGTCCTCCCACCCAATCCACTTGACGGCGTTCCACCTCTTGTAACCACAACTCTGACCGCCGAGGACGACAAAGTCGCGGCTCTCAAGCTTATAGCGGACTCGATCGCGCAACAGCGCCAGCAAGCCTCTCGAGCTATCATCTTCCATCCTCTCATAATAGCTGTGTATATTGGCCTGATGGCCCTCATAACTCAATACTTCGGCCAAGACATTGGGCTTTTACTCTCAACATGTGCAGGTGCTACGATGGCTTGTTTAGTTGCGGTTCGTGGTATTTCAAGTGGATATATCAAGCTCGCGGAGGACTTGAACTGGGACTTCGCGACTAATGAAGACGGTGAACAAGATATTGTGATTGGCTCTAGATACGGAGACGAGATAATGGGCGCGCTGATTTTGCGCCTTGAGAGAAATGGAGGTGGAGGAAAGAAGAAGGCGAAGAGTGCTAAGACAGGGGGCAAAGGAATTGTCAGAGCTTGGATGGTCAGATTACGATATAGAGGGAAGGGTGTGGGCACGGAATTGCTAGAGGAAGCAGTCAAAATCACCAGGGAAAAGCTCGGAAGTTCTGCGGAGATTGGATTCGCGGCCGAGCACGCAAACAGCCAGATGATTCTACCAGAGATGTTTAATGGGCCCTTCAGAAGGGGCGAGGCAAGGGCAGCAAAGGCATTAGAAGGAGTGGTTGAGAGAATGGATGCCAGTAGTAAGAAGAGGTAGAACCGTGTAATAAATAGAATGGGATAAGACGAGTTCCTGGGCTGGAGGATATGCTACCGCTGGCTATCCGACGACAAGGACATCTCTTAGAAAATTATAATGATGGTTTATATCTAAGAACTAGCACGCATTACCAATTGTGATCTACGACGTAGAAATGATGGCCCATGGTATATTTACAAGCCCCCAAAGTTACTTACAATTTCAAAAATTCGATATGGTAGAATAATGTCACGTGCATTTATTCTTACCCCTGGGCCTCGCTAAGAAGAAACGGCCGTCATCAACGGAACATTCTTTTCATCTTGTCTGCTTTTCGTCCTTCCTTTCAGCTCCAACAACTACGTCGACAAATTCCTTTTGGAAATACGACTGCATACACCAAACCGAGAGTTCGCACTGCTAGCCTTCACCTGCAACCTCCGCCGAGAATCATGTGAATCCGTTGCAAGAGGAGCGTCTTCGTGAAGCTCCAGATTTGAATGCCCGTACCTAATCCGATCTGCGTCGGCTTCGGCTTGTCGGTTGTACCCCAGGTCATTAGTTTTGGCCTGAACCTCCATTTCCCCACGCGCCTCACAGCTATTTAGTGAACTGGAAAACGTTCACTCAGCAGCCACCCGGGTCATTTGTTGCAGCACTCAGCCGGATTTTCCAGTACAGGAACAATGAGGTCAAACGTTCGTATACCAGCGCCTTTGGTGCGTTCAATTCTTCGATCTGCTCAGCACAGAAGCTTCTCGGCTTCCACTGGAAGACAGGCACAATGGGGATTTATAGGTCTTGGCCAAATGGGTATGTTCTTTCTCATACGATATAATTTAATTGATATGTTCCTAACCGGAAGACAGGCTATAACATGGCAAAAAATCTACAAGCAAAGCTCCCCTCCACAGATACCCTTCGAATCTATGACATCAATACTGAATCCCTCCACCGATTTACAAACGAGGCGAAGGCATCGTCAAGTGGAGCTACCGTTGAGATAGCCTCTAACGTGCGAGATGCTGCTGAGGACTCGGTGAGACTCCTTTCCAACGACCCCTCCACGCATGCATTCTCCCTTTCCCCGCTTTTATGTGATGAGTTTGTTCCATGAATGATCTAAGTTGGGGTCACCCGTCTTGGGTGATCTTTGTATGATTTTATTTTTTTTACAACAAAGCCAATCCTCTGATATGTTTTCCCTCGAAAGATGTGCATCTGTCCTCTGGTAATTCTTAAATTGGCTTAAGCTGACCGAGGTCCCATAGGAAACTACAATTACAGTCCTACCTGAGCCATCGCATGTAAAGAATGTTTTTGGACAAATTCTTACGCCGCCTCTATCCACCAATGTTGTTGCCAACCCAGATCGTCTGTTTATTGACTGTTCGACGATCGACCCCGCATCCTCAAGAGAAGTTGCCAATGCGGTCCACGCCACGGAGCAAGGCAGATTCGTAGACGCCCCGATGTCAGGCGGTGTTGTAGGTGCCACAGCAGGAACATTGACGTTTATGCTGGGATCTCCAGACTCGTTGGTCTCGCATGTCCAACGGATTCTGCTGATGATGGGTAAGAAAGTACTACACTGTGGCGGTCAAGGTGCTGGACTCTCTGGCAAGTTGGCAAACAACTACCTACTGGCAATCAACAACATAGCCACGGCCGAAGCTATGAACCTGGGCATCAAGTGGGGCCTCGACCCCAATACGTTGGGAAACCTGATAAATGTCAGTACGGGCAAGTGCTGGCCGAGTGAAGTCAACAACCCCGTCAAGGGTGTCGTCTCCACCTCGCCCGCAAACAGGGACTACAGCGGTGGGTTCGGCATAAGCTTGATGAAGAAAGATCTCAAACTTGCCCTCCAGGCGGCGAAAGAAGCCGACGCACGTCTCGAGCTCGGTGACAGGGCGAGAGAAGTGTACGAGGCCGCCGAGCAGCAGGAAAACTGTAAGGGTCGGGATTTCTCCGTTGTCTACAGGTATCTGGGCGGAAAAGAGTAAAGCCCGTGATACGGTTTTGTCTTAGCATGGAAGGCGTTTGAGTTTCCTTGCAAGGATATGCATGGACGAAAAGCCTCCTTTGGGTCTTGTTCACGAAGAAGATACCTAGAAATACCTATTCGATAAATGGCTAAATTGCCAATTCTATAACCTTCAATTTTTCCCTGATTTGGGTGCCGCAAAAGTGGCGTTGATGCGTGACTAGTAATATGTAATTCTCGTTAATGTAATAATGCCGCTAATGCTCCTCCCCCCTCGTCACTGCATGGCTTTTATAATATTACACGAGTGCTACTGAGAGCCTGTCTGCCGTTTCTTGATTTATCGTTTATCATTTATCAATGCATGCGTCTCAACTCCTCGACGATATTCCTTACCTCCTCCGCACTGGGTCCTAATCCCTGGCAAATTTCTTCTTGTACCTTCTCGTCTTCAAGCAAAAAGCGCTCGATTAGTTCCCCATCAACGAAACGGAAGGGCTCGCCCGTCTCTCGTTCGGCGTTTTTGAAGCCGCGGTAGGTATTGAAGTCCAACTCGCCGAGCCCGAGGAGGATTCGGGACATTCTGGCCTGGAGTCGCATAAGGAGATCTTGGGAAGAGGGCACAATGGTACCAAATAGGTAAATGGATCCTTCAGTCTATGATATCAATTAGTAGAGTGCCTGATGATGGATCTAGAGGAAGTGGGGACATACAGTGGCCAAGAACGCCTGTGGTATAACCATTGCAGATGGCGTAGGCTCCACGTGGATTTTCTGGATCTTGTTTACCATCTCTCCAAGGTTCATCTCGCCGATGACTTCCATTCTCTTCTTGTCTTCTCGTGTCACCCCATCTGGATTGTGCCTGAGAACTAAGAGATTCAGGTCATGATCGGACTCAAGATAGACATTTGTTTCAATGTCTGCTACCGCGGTGGCCCAGACAGCTTGCTGATGTCGGGCTATCTCCTCGAGTGTGTCTGGTAAGCCTCCTTGGCCTGGTATATATTCAACTAGCGACACTGATTTCATCAAGTCAGCAACTGCAATAACGTTGCCGGTAACAGCGATATCGATTGGGACGGTTGCCGTTCTGAAAGTTGCCAACTTCTTGAATGTCGCTGCTTTGGCAGTCGTTTCTGTATAGCCATATACGACCACTGTTTTGTTAAGAGCAGCAACTATCTTATTATCATCAAGAATCGCAATTTTCCTACAAGCCCCTTTTAGATTTTGGCTTGCCACTAAATATGGCGTTCTCTCATTGTTAACACCAAAGACGAGTAGGCGGCCTTTCCCATCTCTGTCTTCGTTTTCATCATCAAGTAAACTTGTGCCTACAATGAATCTTTCTGCGGGTAAGTTGTCGCCGTGAGAAGTTGGCAGTTGAGCTCTGATGATACACTCAATTATTTCAGGCTCATCCTTCTCACTGAGCAAGAAAGGTGCCCCAAGCTCCACAAATGTCATATCTTCCACCAGTGAGAATGAGCTTGTTATAATTTCTTGTCCTTCTACTAGCTCTCTTTTCACGCATGCGATGCCAAAGGCTCGCTCATGTGGTGAATGGGCTATCCTCCGTACCGTCTGGCCTTTCTTAGACGTTTTAACGTGTGTCTGTCTTTGGGTATCAATTTGAGAAATCCTAAGCTCATCAGACGTGGCAACAATAATGGATCCTGGATAATCTTTGTTGTCAAAGGCGCAGACGGACTTGGCAGTGTCTGCCGTCACAGCAGAATAAACAATACGACCTTCTGTGGTGTACACTAAAGAAGGATGCTCTGCAGTTGCAAAAAAGTTAGAAAGCCCATTTTCTTGTGGTAATATATGAAACTGAGCTTGTTGTGTTCCTAGGACTACACTCTTTCTTCCGTATAATGAGTAATTCGATTTGTCAACACTAAAAGTTAACACAATTCCATCTTCCATAGCGACAAACAATGTTGGGCCAGATAACTCTTCCGGAAGAATTTGTATCATTGCGATATCTCTTGGAATTGAGGCGTTATTATTCCTACGCAACTCCTCTGAATGGAGAATGTTGCTAAGGTTTGTAAGCTCGAGAATAGAGATCGATCCTGATCCCCAAAACCCCACAATTCCAATGCCATGGAATTTACTCGGGACATGAACACAGGCGATTTGGTCATCGCCGCTATTCTTAGAGAGATCTTGAATAGAAACTTCCTGTAATCCATTTTGAACATCCAGGGAGACCAGGATCACACCATTTGCAGAAAGTAAAACGTGAGACTCATTGGCCGAAACAGCCGTAATGATACTGTCCTTCGGAGGCCTCCATCGAGAAACAACAAAGGACGGTCCGCGGCCCAGAATTAAAACCTCTTTATCTGTTACTTGCAATATCAGTCCATTAGGAAGATTCATGGCTATGAGAGTGGGGCTCGTTAATGAAAGTCCTCTGAAGCACTCTACTTCTTCGACTTCGCTATTGGTGTCAAACGTAAAAACCCGTGTGTCGGTGGGAAATGAGACAACAATAGTATCCTTTCCATGGGAGCCCTCGCTTGACTGTAAAGAGTAAACCGCTTGAATGTCTTCCATCTCAGGAAGAATTGCCAAGTCTTCTAAGCCAACGCCGCTTCTAACGTCCCGTACGCTGCCCTCTTGATACCCCCCGGAGCCAGTAACGAGACGAGCCTGCCCCGATGAATACTCATTTGACTGGGAGTCGCCTTCTCGGCTGCCCATGTCCATAACCGCAAAGTCCAAGATCGGTGCAATATTGACCATGGTTTGCGACACAGACACCTTTTCGGTTTCTGAGTCCAGGTCTAAGAGAACAAGCTGAGAATCCCCTTCATGAGACCCAATGAAAAGCTCGCCATCTCCTAAATAAACCAGAACAGTAGCTTTTGTAATTTGGCCGATTTTGGTCACTTCTATACCCATAACATCGGCATCTTCAACGATAATCGTCATCAAGTGAAGAAAGCCGTACTCATCTGCTAGCAGATACCGAAGGTCATCATATCGTTCCCATGCAAGAAATATCGAGGCTTCGTCGAGGGCGCATTCAACGATAGCTTTGCTTTCGTCGTCTAAATAGGTCATCTTGGTTTCGCCAACCACAATAACTCCGCCCAGTTGCGCTCTTACGGCTCTATCATTCCGAACCATGTATCTTTTAGGAACACCTTCTGCTTTCGGGACAGGAATGAGGTGACTGGAACCCATGCATAAATTACCGATATCATTCTCTCTATCTTTTGTAGAATCGAAAAGTGCGTACTGTAGTTTTTCATCTACCAATCGATATGTCGATAGTCGAAGATCGCCTCCAGCTCCATTCTCGTAGAGGAATGCGATTTTGGGTTGCTTCGTCTCAGTATAAAGGAAGGTCGTTGCACGCACTCTAAGCTCTGCTATCCGAACTTGTTGAGGTGCCTCAAGATGTTCTTCTCTCCCTTTTCGAGGTTTGAGAACCCTGACCAGACTCAACACCCCCTCAAAGAGCTCGAGAACCAAATATTTCCCAGTTGGATCTACTAGGCATAAATCCCGGCTCTGAGAGTCCCGCATGTGCTTTTCGGACATATCCACATAACTCTGAGCAGTCTCTAACTCGTGACTCTCTGCGTTCCACCCCACAGTAAAATATTGAAATCGATTCGTGCCAATAAAGAGAAGGTCGAGGTCGGATCCTGGAGGGCGAATCTTCACAAGCATCGCCACTCGACCATATACGGCTTTCGTAGAGTGCTTCACCAGCCTCCCTTCGTCTGATCGATTCCATATCTCTATGCGGTTTGCCTTCCTAAGTTACAGTGAGCACGGGCAGTACCAATGTAGAGAAATGGATTCCATACGCTAGGACCAAACACTCTTCCGTAGGATCTAAAAGATGTAACTTGATGGCATCGCGTACACTGCTTGGCCTATGGATAGGCGCAAGGTATGCCATATTGAGTGTCTACGCTGATGGAAGAAGAAAAAACAACCCGAGATTGTGTTTGAGAGCTGTTGCATGTACTATGAGCTCCTGGTAGCTTATTGATAAATAATCGCTTATCGGACTTAAGTTAACTAATCCGTCCGAGGTCAGATAGCTAGCAGCATATCGCTCTTTCTTAAATGAAATCATATAACTCAGCGATATAATAACATCTGAATGATTCTGACCAAAATATAGGTTTCCCACGTCCTGTTAGATTTTTAAAGCGAGAAGGCTGTTATTACGATGGTACTTTTCGATTATCTGAAAACTTATCTATGCGGGGTATCTTTCTCCGAGAAAAGTTAAATACAAGTGGGAGAACGCCATTTATGCATCAGTCTATCACGATCAAGCCCGTTTTCACTTTATTATTTAGCACCCGGATCTGATAAAGTACTTGACGTATCACTCTCAGCTCCATCCTCTTCTCCTGCCTTCCCCTTCCCCTTCTTCACTTTCTTACTTCTTGAAAGTTTTGCTGCATCCCGCGGAGCACTTATAGTATCCAGGTATTCGGCATCGTCCAATGAACTCATGAGTTTGGGTAATTTTGCTAATAGCTCCTCGTTATCCTCGATATTAAGCTGAGAACCAACAAACAAATGTTCATGGTATGCTCCCCACGCCTCATGGCTATCCTCGTCAACGTATCTTTGTGTTTTCCATCCTTCAGATTGTGCAGCTGAGATTCTTACAGCCATGGCATCGGTTGCTTCTTCTTCGCCATCTATATTTGGTTTGACAGTCATATGGACAGCTCGAGCTTCTTGGACTCGTGCTGCCATTGCCGGATCTCGGGCTCGGCCAAAACGTTCTTGTTCCATATATGCGTCGATATGATGGAACTGGGGGCGCATTTGGACAATGTTATCCACTGGCGTGAGATGAAGCTGATCTTATCTACTGTTAGCTGGAAGCTTAGGAGAATGCTTGGATATAGGGCATACTTTTCCGAAATGTACCAATCATGTATTGCGGATTTGTATCTTCAGTTGGAAGACACTGCCCGCCCAAAGTCTGCTTCAACAAAACCTGCTCTCGCTGAACAGTTCCCGCATAATCGTCTAACAATGTTCTTTGAGAAATTTCTTCTTCCTCGTTATTCGCTCTTGCTCTTCCTCTTCCAGTAGGTTGTGCACCTCCAATGCCGAATCCACCTGGCATACCATGACTTCCTCTGCCCTTGGTCAAAGTACTTTTTCTCATTGCTTCACCCCATTTGACACCCTTCTCTCTATCGTAGTTGTGCCATACATTCATTGGAACGTCCATTTCCACCATACCAGCGTTAGGTTTAATTCGCATCTTGAGAGGTAGTGCCTGGTGTGCCGCCGAATAGTGTTGCTTTGGGTCACGATTTGGAAACTGGAGAACGTAGACTTGTCTACCAGCGGAAATATGCGGCTTGATGTAGACATCATAAGAGGCCTTGATAGGGTCTGGGTCATGGCCCATATTGGTATCGGCGTCTGCCATTTTCAACTTCTCAAAACAATTCTCTATTGCCGATGTGCTATTAAATAGAGCTCGGTTTTTTTTTGGCCCAGCCGAGCTCCTGTAAAATTGCGTTCGTTTCTTTATCGATTAGCATGGGAGGGGGTATCGGCAGAACTAAACTATTTCGGATACTAGATCACGCTAGTTTGCTCCGCCGCCACAGGTGACGACGTGACGCAGGCAACAGAAGACTTTGCGATCACTCCTCTCCTTACTTTAAAACGAATCATCGCCCAAACTTGTCCCTCCTTTCGAACCGTACAATATCACGATAAAGGCTTGAAACGCAAACGAAGAACTCAAAATGTGCTCCCCAGACATCTTCCTCGGCCTGATCGCCATTCTGTTCCCACCTCTTGCGGGTAAGTATCAACTGCTCAGCCCCTCCAGTGAAGATGATAGGGATACGATGATAGAATACTTGTGGTATTGATGCTAACATATTTTATAGTGTGGGTCAAATGTGGCATCTGCTCGGCCGATTCCTTAATCAACATCTGCCTATGTATGCTCGGATTCATTCCAGGCCTCCTCCACGCCTGGTACATCATCGCAAAGTTCCCAGAGAGTGATTACGAAGCCATACCTGGAGATGCCGAGACCGGCCGTGTGAGATACGTAATTGTTCAATCTTCAAACGGTGAACGGCAACAGGCCCCGAAAAATACCACAGCTCCATCAGCACCAGCTACCCAAGGGTATGGAACGACAGCTCCAATGGCTCCACCAGTCCATCAAGAACAAAATGGGACGTGGAACAACGATGCAGGGGGAAGCAGCAGCGCAGGGGTACCACCGACATATGCCGAGGCAGTAAAGGGAGACAACAAGGTTCAGACTCAGGATTAAAGATTGTATCTGGCTAGTCGATGGTATTCGGGACGGAAAATGACTTGGACGGAAGGAATTTTTACTGGACATATTAAACATTGAACTGGATGGGGTAGGTCTGGCGTTTCCGGTCACTATTATGTCTGCACTATAGTAATTTTTAGAAGGATGATCCGGGTTGTTGATAAACTGTAAAGGTCTTCCAAAACAACGTATATCTCTCTTGTACTTTTAGTTGGATCATTGATTTTTTGACACTAGTATTTGTTCGTAAGTCGTATGACCCACTAGCCTATTATACTTAGGGTTGCTTCTGGCCAACTGCCCCATATCAGCGGCCTATCTGTAATTCTAGAAGTCATGGGCGCGAGAACTTTCACTATCCTCTTTTTGTCATCGACTTCAGCTACATATACGAAACCCATAACGCTTGCGTCCCTCACTGTTTCCTCTGAGTCAGTTATAGATGCATACATAACGGCAAGAATGCAATGCAGCATCGTGACACTTGGCTCAAGTTTTTCATATAAATCCCCATTGTCATCTTCTTCGCCGCCGGGCATAAACGATAGAGTATTGGCTGTAGCAACAATCAGCAGGAGCTTGTGATTAGAACATGAAGGACATACCTTCTCGGATCTTGTATATGGTGAGATCATCAAAATTGATTTGCTGAGTATGCGGACTGAGAGTAGTTTTCAAGTCGCCGAAAAAGTACTCTTTAATTATTGCTTCCCTCGACCGTTGCATGAATGATTCGTCTCGAGGGACACAACCACCCGACTTATCCAGCTTAACAAGAGTGATAGGTTCACCAGTACTTATCCTGTACGATGAAAAGCGACGTTGCATTTCACTGTGTAGTCGCTCTGACCCTAGTACGAGGATAGTAGTTACTGCAATTATTAGCAAATAAATCTTCTACTAGGTGAGGTCACACTAACCCGAAAATTCTGCTACAATATGTGATATCAAGTCATAACCGCCTTTCCCCTGACTGATGACACCTGGGGTATCAATAATCATCCCCGTCCCCTTCACTTTTGGATCATCAGATAGCCTGCTTGTTGCTGCCAACGCCAATCTTGTCAAAACGGGTTTGAATAGCTTTGTGCTGTCTTCTGGGCTTGGTAATCCATAATAATAACATAGAGGTAGCTTCACAGGGACAGGACTTGAGGTGCTAGTGGGGCTACTACCCCATCCTTGCTCCACATCAATAATTGATGCGAAAGGCGTGACAGTCAAACTTCCTGGTATTGAAAGTATTCCTTCTCTCGAATCAGTATTTATGACCATAGGCTGCCGTCCCATGCGAATCGCATATGCTGTCAGCAGCTTCACCAAGCTCGTCTTCCCTGCGTCATTCGGTCCAACCACGAGTACTCTTGGTCCCTCCATGCCATTTTGCTTAGCTTCATCCCGTAGCTTCTCTAGAGCAAAGTGCGTGTTGACATATTGCGTCATTGGGGTCTCTTCCGCTGTATATTCTTCGCAAGATCCTGTAACCTCTATTTGACAGCCGTGCCATGTGAATATCGACGATTTCGTTCCTCGAAAACTGTATGTATGATTTAATGCGAGCTCTGTTCCAAATATTTCTGCCGTTCCTGAAAGAACCTAAAGACATTTTCAGCTCAAATTTACAGACATTTGAGGGCCATACATACCCTAACCTCAATGCTCTGTCCGATTGCGACCTCGAAGCGCCATTCTGAATTTGGCTGAAGCTCATGAACGGCAACGATACCTGCTATTGTTGGGGCTGAAAATGAAGGCTGCTATTCGTCAGTAATATGATCTCTAGCGGAAAATAGACGATCTTACTATAGAAGCAGCTTGTCCAAGCCCTGGAATTGACATAGTGCTTTCTCTCGAATTGTTGTTGAACCTCGAAGCTAGCATCGTGGTGAATAAGCTTTTTAAGGTTTGTCACTAAGGCAGAGCAGGGGTGTTTGGATGTCAGCCTTGCACATTGTGGGGACCAGGCTAGCTTTATTTATTTCCTTCCTAGAACACCTTGCGCCTCTTGAATTCCAACCAGGTATCAACATAGAAGCTCGTTGGAATTTAAAATAAATTCGGAATCTCAACTTGGCAAAGGCTCCATATTCACCCAGATTATGCCTAGCGCCATACGAGATAGGTGAGCCAACCTTTCGACGAGAAAGCAGCACAACCAAACAAGAAGCAGCAACTGTGAAAAGACAAATGGAGAGGGAGATATCATCGAATGAGCTTAAGGAAGTCCGTTAACGAGTGAAAGATATGGGCCGGGAGGTTTTCGAATTTGAGAGATATCTGGCACTCTGCGGCCGACTCTCCACACGCGAAGATTACATAGTCTTTATTTTATTATTTGTACATTCTCCCACTTCCAAATTCTGTTAGAAGGGGATAGTTACTTATTTCGGTAGACTTATTGTCACAAATCTAGGAGTAGCCAGCCTTGTTAACCAAGGCGGAAATCGAATAGCCGTAAACAACGAGTGGATTTTTATGCAGCTCCAGATGGGTATCTAATACACAGTAATTGTATGTTCCATCTCCAAACCAATGTCCCACAAACTCCAAATTTATGATCGGTTCACTAATTTATTCTTCCAATCAAGCCTTCCCTAGATTTTCAAGAATTCTAGCGACGTTCCTAACTCCAAGCAGCGAGTTCTCGTCCGGACCCTTTCCCGGAACCCAAGTTGCATGAGCAAAGTCTATGAGCTTGACAGTATATATCTTGGGTCCTGCGTGCTCATCCTCATCTTCTTCCGAATTCTCGCCGTCTTCGT
This sequence comes from Haplographium delicatum, assembly GCA_037952705.1. Lineage (NCBI taxonomy): Eukaryota > Fungi > Ascomycota > Leotiomycetes > Helotiales > Hyaloscyphaceae > Haplographium > Haplographium delicatum. The sequence goes on from JAPZPC010000006.1 coordinate 175,222, forward strand.
TTACTAACGTTGCTGGAGACCTGCTGGCTTCCTCCATAGCCAGTCTCAGAGCAGATCCATCGCCCTCAAACACAAATAGGAGGCTCGATGAGTACATACGGCTTTCGTGGCTTTCTAATACATGTTGGATTCGAAGCACATCTGCGTGAAATGCCTGCGCCACTAATGCTCCCAGTTCCTCGTCGATTCCAGCCGACTTGGCGAATATGAAGTTCCTAAATGCCTCATGAACATTGTCATTATGCAATGAAAAACGGCCGTAATCCTTGTTATAAATTTTGTATCCTTCTTCATCTATTTCTGGACCCTTAGCGCCATGACCTTGCCAAACTCTCATGCCAGCAATCCTAAAACCAAGGTCTTTATGTGTTGTTTCTGCTGTAACTTTATTAAAACGTATCTTCTTTTCCTCTGCAGCATCATCTGCCCAAAGTCGAACGCCCAACTTCACGTCCAGGATATTGGGCTTCACAAAACCATGCGAGGCATTTTCGAGGACAACCGCCTGACTTGTGACAATCCTCCTGCCTGTCTTGATAGGGACTTCGGGAGCATTCTGCTTTGCGATCAAAGCAGCACCGACTTCCTCGATCGTGGCTCCATTTGGCTGTTCGTCTAGACTCAGGGTGCCCAAGAAAGTGGGCATAAATTCCGCAAATTCGGGATGTGACACTGCGGAAGCCTCGTAGAAGGATATTTCCGCCTGAGTGCAGGGTTTTATAAACAGCTCGCCGTCGGCATCGCAAAGGGTCCCATCACTGGTCGCATGTTAGTTCCAACATTTTTATTGCTCAAAGGATTAGGTAACATACTGCCCCGCCACAGCATAATTGTAATCCACAAGATCTGCTCGCATGGGCAGAGGTCGCGCCATTTTCGTGACTGGGCTCGAGTCGCAAATACTATGACTCTATCATGGTGGGGAGAAGCGGTCTTAAACGTGGTTGTCTGGCAGGATTTGCTGACTTTTCGTAAAAAGAAACACCAAATGAGGGAATAAGGCTGAGTAAACGGGATCACAAAGGGGGGGCGTCGTTTGGCGTCGTGGCTTCAATAATATGATCGAGGCAAATAACGATGGGCCGCGATTCTGCAGAGTGAATCAGCGTTTTTGTCAAGGCCTAAAATCGAATCTTGCGCAGCGGGATGAGCCGTGATTGGCGACGGATGGCGAGCGGTCCAGAATACAGAGGCGGTGAGGAGAAGCGAGCGACGGAATAATACAAAAGGCACGCGCTGCGGATTTCGACAATTTACAACACAGCCACGGCCACAACCACAGTTCGGTTTGCTGAGTGAGCACAAGCGTGAGCGTGAACGCGGGAGTAAGGAAAGGCAGAATTGAGGGCAGATCATTGACAAACAACTTACAACCACTTACGCCTACTTACCAGCACTCGGGAACGCAACAACACCACGCTAGGGTTGGCAACTGATTGCCAAAGCCAGAGCCAAACCCAACTCGGAGATCTTCTCTCCGCAATTCAATACTCTCCATTCAATACTCCACTTCAAGTTACAAGGGTACCAGGAGTGAAGTTGGTTTGCTATCTGTTTGCTACTCTCCAGAAGAGCCAACCGGCAGAGGAGAAACTCATCTAGAGCAAGGAAAGACAAACGGACAAGACCCAGATCCCACAGGCCCTTTAAAAACTCCTTTGGATCAGAAAATCAAAGTTAAGTCGGCTCACTCTGGGAAGTGCAGCTCTTTCCTTTATCCTCTTTATGGTCGTGTGTTTTAATCGGCTGCTGTATTCTCTTCACGTCCTGTTATCTCACTTTCCGATTCTCGCCCATCTCGGCGACTGCGCAGCTCATGTGTCTAAGATAGACAGCTGATCTGATCTGATCTACCCTTCTGCATCTGCAGCTCACAAGACATTCACTTTGAATGTTATTATTTCCGATCTTCTCATCGAATCATTCACTTCTGGCCCGAATCAGTCAGGTACCTCTACATAAATTGCACAGCCTGCTCCAACTTTACTTTCCCTTCCATCATCCAATCACACATTGTGTGCACCTGTACCCTTGTCTCAATATCAAGAAACTCACAAGATAGCTTTCTTCGTACAGCGCCAATAAGAATTTGACTTTGCCAAACCGACCAATACGGATTCGAGACGAGACGCATCCTCGCAAACCATGCCTACAGAGGAGTGCCACCACAAGTTGTCTGGAGCTCTCAATGAGATTGATCAAAATGCCGGGCCTATCAATGTCCAAGCAGGGGCAGAATCCAGACTTCGCAATTCGATAAATGAGCTCTTCAAAGTTGAACGTGAAAGTGAGAAGAATGGAAAGCAAGGCGAGGTTTCTGAGTTTGGCTCGCCTCCAACGGAAGGAATTGTGACCCCTCCTAATTTTGCTTGTCCTAACCCGCCTCCTCCGACTCCTGCCTCTCCTGAAGGTACTCTTAGTCCAGCAGATGCGGCTCAAATCACTGAAGGTAAATCCCATAGTGTTTTGCCAGAAGCTGAGGGTGAGAAGGAAGTCAAGAAGAAGAAGAAAAAGAAGAGTAGTGGTAAGAACAAAAAGGCTACTGCAACAGGATTTGAGGGTATGTGCTCTTTTCATGTTGAAAATCGGAAACTAAAACTCTCAATCAGAGTTTTATGCCGATCCTCCCGTCACTCTGGATGAGTATCAGGAAGAATCGGATATATATCACTCGTAAGTTACAATATAATTCGTCACGGTGAGCAATGCTGACGCATCTTCAGTTCTCGACCTTTCCCTGAGTAAGTGCCCACTTTCGAAGAATTTTGTCAACTAACGCCTATAGCCGCATTCAAACGTGCATTCAAAGATACCGAGCTCGTCGTAACCTTGACGAAGTACGCTCTAACATCTTTGCCAAGTATCTCATGCTTGGTGGTATTGAGGCGACGACTAAGGCTTTCACCGGGGGGCTTGATCGAGAGACTCTAGAGAACTCCACAGCTGCAGAGATCGCCGCTATCCAAGCCACTGACTTTGTCCGCACTGGAGCTCCAAACCCAGACTCCAAATACTATGATGGCTCTGATAATTGGGTCGTTGACTTCGAAGGTGTTGCCAAGGGATTTTTGTGCGTATTCTACCTTGTATAATTGCGATACAGCTAACAATTTCTAGCTCCTATCGAGTTCCAAGAATGTTTCCCATCGGCTCTGAAAAAGATGTACAACTGTACTGTCTCGTCATTCGAAACTTTCTAAACTACGTCCTTCACCATCGCGTCTGCCCAGAATACACTGAGGATGTAATGGCCGCCCGGAAGATCTGTGACCTAGCCGAGGACGAACTTTGGGCCATTAAGAGGTTAGGACGACGTTTGCCAGGCGACTTCAACATTGCGGCATCAACTCTTCATGGCGGTCGCTATAAAGGCGCTTATACAGCCGCGCAGGAGTGGGGAGGCTTCAACCCTAATGTCGATGTATATGATCCCATCATCCATGGGCTGGCCGACAACGAAGCCGAGCGAATTTTTAAGACTGCCATTGCCTTTGCCGGAAATGATGACCTCTTTCTCGAGGCTATGAAAGCTGATATCCATATCATAAAGTCCGAGAGAAAATTATTTGAAGTTGTGCATATTGATCGTGCTGATATTCAGACGATGGAAGAATACGCATCTGTGAAGAATCACAAGGGAGAGACTGGCTATATCAAGGCTCTGGGTGTCATCAAATTCAAGGCATGGGAAGGACCTCAGTCGGAGGAGGAAGACTGCACAGACGACGAGGGTAATGGCGACGATGTAAAGCTAAATAAGTCTGTAATCGAATCGTTCTGGCTCGAGGACGAAATTTTACAGTTGTGTTTCGTCGGATTGAAAGTTGAACTGATGGTTCACGAGCTGAATATCGGTATCAAGTTCTTTGATACCGCCCTAGCTGTGTATTGTTCTTTCCATACGGTTCTTCCGAATGAGAAAATGGTCCTTTGGAAGGCACCTGGTATGTTTGGTAATCTCAAAACGGACTTGAGACTAACATCTTCTAGTGCTGGGAACCCGCCCGCCACCCACAGAGGATAATCCGGATGTTGAGGAGAGCGTGATTGATGAGGCAATGCAAAGGGAGTTTAAAGAAGACGAAAAAGCATACGAAAAGATGTGATAGAGAATCTGCTCCTGGCGTCAAGCAGAGGGCATGGGTACGGCATCCATTCCATCCAACTCGCTATCTTCGCGGCGTTCTATGTTCTTATGATACCTAAAACCGGCATATCGATCGCACGGCTTGCCGGCAACGTATCCGACTTTCGGGCCACTTTTGCATTCCCTCTCGATCCTGATACCCCTCTTTGCTCTTATTTTCCGGCATATCAGCATAGCATAATTTTCCTGTTTCGATGTTAGGTTGGGAGGGGGGGGGCATAAAACATTAGGCAGACGACGTACTAAAGGTCAGTCCATAGAGGAGACTCAATTATTCGAGACAAAATAAAAAACATAAATATCCAATATAGCCCTCCCATTGGCGAGATTCATGGATGTTAAATAAATTCCCGACAGGATGGTAATACAAGAGGCCAAGTTCTCCACTCACACACGATACCCTTGAAATTAAAATCAGAAAGCGCAATATAACCGACGCCAACGCAGTGCCTCATTCGTCAGATTGAGATATAGAATTTTGATATTGGAGCTTCTAAGACGAGATAAGCAGTCGATGATAGATCGTGGTGTGTTCCGGTATTGATTCGGCTAATTTAGGCGGTGCCTCCTTGATGAAGCTGCAGCAAATGAGAGGGCGAGTCCCAAGTCAGGGGAAGACGTAAGTGAGGAGAAGCAAGTGTGTTGTGCAATAGTGGTTTATATGCGATGGAGCGGTCGGTAGTTGGCATCAAGGAGCCCGTTGACAGTGTTTCCTTTGATAGCAAAGCAATGGTAATTCTACCTTTGCGAATTTTCTATGTCGGGATGACTGATTTTGAAGTTAGGGTTACGCAGTTACTAACAAACAAGCCCTATGGTCAGCTATAATTGTTGCGATACTAGGAATTTGGGTATCTAGCTATGCAGGCCAGTATCTCTCAGCAAGTCTATGGTTCACGAGATGGAGACCTTCAACTTTTGTTTGTCGACCGCATCAGTACACCACAGAAATTATATCCATCGATCCTTTAGTCATATATATCAAAGACTTTGTTTCTGCTCAAGAGATAAAAGAGTTGATTGAAGCCGGGTAACTATATCTCTCTCAAACTTTGGTTCAGTCCCAACTTTGTATATGTATCTTCGCTGAAGATGACTTACTAAGTGTATTGTGATAACAGAGCACCAAACCTCGAATCGTCCTACGTCTACCTACACGGTAGCAAACGACCCTCAACAGAACGCACTTCGCAATCCGCTGGACTAGAGGCCTCCCTACCCGTGGTATCATGCGTTCTCGCTCGAGCTCAAGCCTTCATGGGCTCTTTCTTCCCTCACAATGGAGATTTTGGCACCCCACAGCTGGTACGCTACCAGAAAGGAGAGAGATTCGACGTCCACCATGATTGGTACGATGAGCCGCAGATTTTACGAGATAATAGCGAGAAAGCAAGAAGCGGAAAGAAATGGTGGTTTAACAGAATAGCGAGTTTCTTCGTATATCTCGAAGACGAGTGTGAAGGCGGAGAAACATGGTTTCCACATATTGAGGCTGGAGAAGAAGGAGACGGCAGCTGGAAAAGACATGAAGAGGGAGGAACTAATTTCACACCAAAAAGTGGAAATGCCTTGTTTTGGGTAAATTTGTTTGGGAATGGGACAGGGGATGGTAGAGTTGTGCATGCGGGACTACCACTGATTGAAGGGAGAAAGACGGCGATGAACATCTGGCCGAGGATATTCTATGGCCGTGGAAGAGGAAGATGGTGGTGATCCTCAGATAAATTTAGCTTGTCATTGATTGAGCGAACTATCGAGTTGCAAATGTTCACCGGATTATATTTACTTTCCGCTTATGCGTAACTGAGGTAGAACCAGCGAAGCAAGAGAAAGATATAATAATTTTGGCATTTTTTACTGGATTCGTATCCTTTGATAACTTTTATAGTAGACTTTTGGTAGAACAAGAAATGATTTTCAAAAGACAAACGATTCAAAACTGCAAGATTATCCCCGGTGTATGGAACGTAATCGAAAAATAATATAAATAAGATAAACAAGAATGCAAATTTTTGGTGTTGGAAGTTGAGTTTGAAAAACATCGGCTCTCCAAACTCGATCCACTTTCTTGCCAATAAGAAACAGAGATAGAACACCATCGATTACAGATCTATATGTATATAAATGTAGAGTAATCATATTTCAAAACCCCATGTCTAAACACTAGTGCAGATTTGGGCATAATCAAGCTTATTTTCAGTAAGAACACGGCCGCTTGGCTAGCTCATCCACCTGCGGGGAATATCTATTTACTGCATATGCAGAATCAAATCGCAATTGGCCCTCGTGGTTGTATTCGATTACAGACAAGTGTAATCATAACAAGGAAGTGCTCGGTTAATTGCGGGGTTGGCCAAAAGGAGAGGTGGGGTCGCGGGCAGCACGGAAATAAAGAAAAAGCTCTATGTTCGAATTAAGGTAAGATTTCAAAAGTGGTGGAATACCAATTAATACATCTGATAGACGTCACATCTTTGATATCATATCCAAGAGAGTTGGATTTAGTTGCGAATATATCTATTGCCTTCAAAACAGGGAGTATCCTGTATGTTTTCCCGCCTCTTCACTTCCAACCTCAAGCCAGCAAGAAGATTAGACCAATTGAACAATCATTTCTCACGAGCACGTACAATGGCGACCTCAATTCCAACTAAAATGAGAGGTATCCTCATCGAGAAGACAGGTGGTGTAGAAGTTCTCGAAAAGAAGACCGATCTACCCGTCCCTACATTGAAAGAGGGACAAATCCTCGTCAAGAATGAATTCGTCGGTGTCAATTTCATCGATACGTAAGTTATTTGAACTCTTAGTCCCCTCACTCAGTCCCCAGAGCAAATCTAACGTGCCTCTTAAAAAAAATAGCTACTATCGCACCGGACTCTACCCTGCCCCGAAACCCGAAATCCTCGGCCGTGAAGCAGAAGGGACCATTGTCTCCATCGCCTCCTCGGGAGAGCTGTACAATCTCAAAGTTGGCGACAAGGTGGTCTGGATGAACACTGGCGCATACGCAGAATATACTGCTGTGCCCGCAGCTAAGGCACTGGTGATTCCTGCGGCCATCGAGCCGGGCATCGCGGCCGCCTCGATGACGCAAGGCCTCACTGCCATAACCATGATCAAAGAGTCGTATGAGGTGAAGAAAGGAGATTGGGTTCTAGTCCATGCCGCGGCTGGTGGTGTGGGCCTGTGGTTATGCCAGCTCCTGAGAGCTGTGGGTGCAAAGACCATCGGGACGGCGAGTACTAGTGAGAAGCTTGCGCTGGCGAAGGAGCATGGTGCGGACTTTGTGGTTAACTATAAGGAGGAGAAGGATTTCGTGGGCAAGATTATGGAGATTACTGGTGGTGTGGGAGTTAATGTTGTTTATGACGGGACCGGAAAAGACCAGTTCGAAAACGACCTGCAAGTGACGGCTAGGAAAGGGACGATAGTTTCTTTTGGGAACGCTGTAAGTTCTCCCTCTTTTCAGCGCAAGAAGTGAGTAAGCTGAACTAACTAATATTTGATAGTCCGGTGCTGTTCCACCTTTTGCGATAACGAGACTGATGGCAAAGAATCTGAAGATTGTCAGGCCGATGGTGTTCAACTACCTAGCTACTAGGGAGGAATTTGAGTACTATTGCGCCCGACTCTTTGACCATATTATCAAGGACAAACTGAATGTTAACATCCATCACACTTATCCTCTAGAGGATGTTGCGCAAGCTCATATGGATTTAGAGGGAAGAAAGACCACAGGGAAAGTACTTTTGAAGGTGTAGATAGCAAAATTCATGAGTTCAATATAGAATAGTCTATCAATTCTGGGTTCTTTTGATCTGCATGCAAGTATATGTTCAGGCCGGAGATACAGGGGTTAGTAATCTCATCTACTAGAGTAAATCTATTTCTTGATCTCTTTAACGGCCTTGATTAAGGCTTCGGGAGGATCCTGACGGTATCCCTGCGGGTTATTGCTAACCCATCTCCAAAGATCCTCGCACGCATCTTCGAGAGTGAGCTCTGTCTTCCAGCCAAGTTCTTTGTTGGCACGAGCTGGATTAGCAGTGAGATCCAAAACGTCACCTGCTCTTCGGGGAACCACCTCATATTTAAGGGGGTGGCCAACCACCTTGGTGAATGCATTGATCATCTCGAAAACAGTGCATCCGCGTCCAGAACCGAGATTCCAGGCCCTCACACCTGGATTTTTTTCACGGAGATGATTGAGGGCAGCGAGATGACCTTTTCCGAGATCAACTACATGAATGTAGTCTCGGATGGCAGTACCATCTCTAGACGGATAATCTGGATTGTTGTTAGGATTGGCGTTGAGATATATGATTTTACTTACCATCACCAAAGACAAAAAGTTTCGCTCTTTTTCCTGTCGCAACTTGCCCTAATAATGGCAGCAGGTTAAAGGGTACACCTAAAGGATCTTCGCCCATGATGCCACTTGGGTGAGACCCAGCCGGGTTGAAATATCTTAAGAGCGCCCCATTCCAGTGTTCATATGGCTTCCCCGCCTTCTTCAAGTTGTTGCGCTGTGCCTCAATATGATCAGTAATGATTTCTTCAATCATACTCTTGGTTCGTCCGTATGGATTGGTCGGGCCAATTGGGCAGTGTTCAGGGATCGGTATCATATTAGGAACTCGAGTAGCGTCTCCATAGACAGTGGCAGATGAGGAGAAGACGATATTTGGAACATTATGCTTGGTCATGCACCGTAGCAGAGTGATGGTTCCAGCGACATTGACACGGTAATATTCGAGAGGAATTTCTGAAGATTCACCAACTGCCTAACAGGAATGGAGTCAGTCTCGGCAGACTTGAATAATTTGCTGAGGCTGTACCTTCAAAGCTGCAAAGTGTATAACGCTGTCAATATTGGGGTGCGCAGCAAACACCTTGTCCAGCGCCTCCTCATCCGTAACATCTACCTGGTAGAAGTCTGGTCGCTTTCCGCAGAGAAGCTCAATGCGATCCAAAGACACTTTCGAGGAATTGTAGAGACTGTCAACGATTACGACCTTGTAGCCATGCTCGAGGAGGGCAAGAGTGGTGAAGGACCCAATGTACCCGGTTCCTCTAATTATTCAAATATCAGCGACAGATCTTGGAGGGGAACATTCATAGCGGGGTATGGACAAAGCGTCCGCTGTGAAAGTTTGTATGTTATCGAGAGGCAATACGTTGGGCTGGTCGGTGCGGCCTAAGTTTTCGGAGAAAGTTTGCACTTACCCCGTAATAAGAACAGTGCCGACAGTTGTCATTCTTGCTTTACTGGAAGAAACAGAGCTTGGGAAGACAGTTCAGGCACGCAAAAGGTTTAAATTTCTCATCATGAAAGGGGTGGGAACCGTCGGGGTTTAGTCAAAGTAATCCATAATAGGGACGGGATCACTTCCCCAAAGGGTCAAAAACAACGAACTTTTAGACCGGCGCAGCTAAGTATTTACGGCGATAGCAACGGGCACAGTTAAGAACGTTCAAAGATACTTATAGAGCAAACAGCATGTAGCCTAAGGGTCTGAGACCAAAACCGGGCATATGTATCAGAGTGAGAGCAAAAGAAATTTCACCGCCCTGCAGATGGTTGGTTGGCGGTGCTATGATCGTTGTGGCTCGATCAGCCTCATTTGGGGTCACCAGCCTCAGTGGAGCTTGTCCGTATTTGTGGCACTATTGATGGCCTATTTACTGTCATTGTCAGAAATATAATTTGGTGTGTCCTTAGCATTGTGATACTTGAGAGATACCCTTGAGATATACACGAGATGTTTTGCAGGAGTTGCAGCTGCCATTCCTACAGAATACACTCACCTTGTTCTTGCCTTTCTTGTAGCATCATAGCATCATCCCGTGACTTGTGATTTCTGGCGTATTCCACTGGCCAATCGGTTCATCATCGGCTAATCCTCCCAGGCAGGGAAGAGCTATCTGTCTTCGGTTGCGTGCCTGCCTGCCACAGTGGCTTGGAGTGGCCATCGGCCATCGGCAAATCTGCCCTCGACGCGACTTTCCTAGTTTTACTTGAGGAATGAAAACAATTCCTTTTGCGGACAACGTCCAACATGAGAAATGCACTGCAACCGCCGCCAGATAGACGCACGCTGATAGTCAACATTATTGTGTTCGTTGAGGAATTCACCGGCGTTGCTACTCACGGAGCAGCAAGCCCATAGCAATAAATGGCCTCCCATTGTCCTGCACTTGTCGCGCCCTCGTTCCGCGACTCGAGGTTCTCTACATCAGCTTGCGATCGATCGCAGAACAAATAATACAATATTGCGCATGGTTATTTGATGGGAGTTCCTTGGGCATAGTTATTTGCCCTGTGAATTGGAGCGTACAGCTTGTCTCTGTCTCGGGTTTTGTGCTCGCAGAAGGCAGAGGTCCTACCTTACTATTGTTTGCTGTTGCGAACAATTGTGAATACCCTCAATACGATAGTAAGTGCACACACCAGCAACAAGTAGTATTGATACTACCATGAAGCTTCCTATGCCTTCTCCCGCTTCTTTCTTCTATTTCCCTTGATAAAATTTATGACCTGGTTAAGATGCGCTTTTACCTTCTAGACCTCGTTATAGAGCAATTTTCTCACACCCGTTAGCTGCATTGTAATCAACTTTCGAGGATTCAGAGCTAACCAAAGCCAACCAGATATCGACCCAAACTTGAGAGACTCCGAGTACTTCTTCGATAATCATTCCGAATATTCCCTTGCTAGCCAACCACTTCCCCAGGCAGCACACAAGTCTCCAAGAGACAACCCCCCTACAATGTCTACTCGTCGTACCACCCGTGCTACCAGCAAACAAGCCAGTAGTCGGGGAGCTTCTCCAGCCATATCTGCGAGTGATATTCCAGCAACACCCCGCCGGGCTACCCGCCGTGCTGGAAATGCCCCGCTTCCTGCCGTTGGCTTGCGCACCAGTACCGCCTACGGTACGAACAGCATCCAGCAGGCTGGTCGTGTCGCCGGCCCTCAAGTATCTGAACAATTAGACAATGTTTTGAGCAATCTTCTCAACCCAATCCGTGAGAACGAAGCTGCCAGCCGTGAGTTCAGCGAACTTTGATAGTGAATACTGCTGATACCTTCTTTTCAGACGCTAGCTCTCAACATGGCGGTAAAAATGGCCAGCGAGCAGAGTCTACTCCCCTTATTGATCGGAGCTACCAGCACGAGAGTGGTATTTTTCGAGCTGCTGGAATCGAGTCGTCAGAAATTAATGAAGAGTCGGATATTGAAGACTATTCAGAATCATTATCGCCAAGCCTCGAGGATCAACACGAAAAGTCCCAGGTAGAAGCTCTTCGCATGCTTGCCGAACAGCGGATTGAACAGGCTCAAGTCTCTCAGGCCGCTGATAATTCCGCACTTGAAGATCTTGTAAGAAGTATCAAGACATTCGCAAGTTTGGTGTGGAAAAAATTTAGATTGTAAGTCGTATCTTAGTTATGGTTTTAAAGGCCTTCATAACTAACCCTCATCCCAGAATTCTTAATCCTTTCTGGTTCACTATCGCAGCTATCGCACTGGTCGCAATTGTCATAATGTCTGCTCCAGGAAATGGATATCACTTCTACGGGTTTGATATCAAGAATAATATTGGCCAATTCATTCCGTATTCTTTATCTCATCCCCTTGATTACTTCAACAGCGAGGATATTCAAGATATTCACAAAAGGTTGAGGAATTTAGAGTATGAGGTTGCGAACATCAAAAGTTCCACATCGGGGATAGACTCAAAAACGATCACGAAACTCCACAAAATACTGCCTAATTTGCTTGTCGTCAAGAAAGACAAACGTGGAAACCTCGCCATCCCTGATGATTTTTGGCATGCTCTCCAAGACAAGATTCGAACCGATCACACGATCTTCTCAGATCAGGTTCGTGAGACTACTAAAGGGTCGGGCCAGACTACGAGCATCTCTATACGAGAAATTGCTGGGGAAGTTTGGGAGAAATATATTAAGGTCAACCTCGCACAGATGGAGAGTTTGTCCGACGACGACCTTACTCGCAAATTTCCTCAGCTTCTAGAAAGAAATCAAGTGGTCTCAAGAGATGATATTATCCAAATGATTCGACAAAATTGGGATGATAATCAAAGCGAAGTGAAGTCCCAATTTCAACAATTGACTAAACAGTTGGAAAATGTCACTCGTCAGATGTCGAAGCTCAAGCATGAACCCGGCTCCCTCTCAACCAAAGAGAAAAAACAAATCGCCGACAGTATCTCCAAGACAGTCTTGGAATCAGCACAGTTGCAAGCTCTTGCAAAGGCTAATTTACAAAATACTATCAACCATGGACTCAAGCAAATCAACCACTTTTCGAAAGGAACCGGCGCAGTCATCGACCCAAGTCTCACCTCTCCGGACTACGTTTTCCCTAGCATGAATGTATGGTTCACTACCAGATGGCTACGGTCACTTATACTCAACCCTATTCCCGCGCCTAATCCTGCCGATGCTGCTCTCACAAAGTGGGATGAACACGGTGATTGTTGGTGCTCTCCAGCTAGAGACTCCAGAGGCTTTGGCCCCAGTTTAGCTGTCATCATGAGCAGCTATATCTATCCCGATCAAGTAGTCATTGAACATATTGCATCATCCGCAGCACTAGAGCCTGGGGCAGCACCAAAAGAGATGGAACTACTTGCTCACTTCCCCGATCGTAAGACTTATGCCGCCGTCAAGAAAGCCTCGGAAGAAATATTCAAAGACGAGACGGCAAATGAGATTGAATTAAAGAAAAATTTTGTACGCATTGCAACTTGGACCTATGATATCGACTCGCCATTTAACGTACAGTCCTTCCCTGTACAGTTGAAACTAGACGCTACGAACAAAGTCATTGTACGAGCGAAAAATAACTGGGGCGGTGACAAGGTGGATTATACCTGCTTGTATCGCGTGAGAGTCCATGGCGACTCCGCCCCGCCTCCAAGTTTATCTTGAAGATTGATTTAATTATTAGTTATAGGATTGTTTTTCCTGATTGGCGTTCAGAGGGCAGATACCCTTTCTGTATTTAAAACGCAATGCACGTTTTTTATTTGAGATACTCGTATTATTTTTCCATCTCCCCTTTTGTAACTTCCAGCTATCACCATGATCTCGGCCCCAAAAATAATATCTTAAATGGCATACGTCTCGAAAATCTCTGTTATCACCCACCAAAACGTGAATAGGTTTAAAATCGAAATTCCTGTCAATACCTTTACTAGCTCGGCTTGACTGCATCAACTCTCCAGCCACCTTAATCAGGTAAACTTATGTTGATGAAAGAAGACATTACTGAATAGTCTCAATCTGTGTTATTACTCTCCCGGGAAATTCCAACGTACGCGGACCTATATCGTGGGCCATTGTCGCTGATGTGCCCCCTTATTAAGCGAGATGACAAGCGAGAGGAAGAAATAGGTGAGAGTTTGGGAAGTTCAAACCGTGATCTGGAATATGGTAAATAAAATAAGGCTTCGAGACCATCCACAACGTCTTTCTCTCTCTCTATATATATGTATTAGCTACTGACTGTAAATAAACACGGTACAGTATCAGTTGTCTCAAAGGGTAGCAGTAAACCCATCCTGTGTTAAGTCCAAGTGTTCCTACTGTACATAATAGTTTCAAACCTTGATATTCACACGATCGAAAGTCAATTCATTCACATTCTCAATGATTCATTACTACGTACCTAGTTTTTTGTTGCCTGCCTGCCTCCATTTCACATTAACATTTCGAATAGCTTACCTCTTACCACCTAAATAATTTCACACTGAATAAAATTCTTCAATATCTTCCCTCTTTTCTCGTCTATCTTTTCTCTCTTCTAAATTCAAATTGCCTCAACCCCTCCCTGCGCTTACATTTATTTCCTCCTATCTTGAAAAATGGAAGACTTTCATGCTGAGTCGGCTCTTATTGTTTCCAGCCCTTTAGCAGGAGAAAATGTCCTATGCGACTTCTGCGAGCAATATTTCCCCGGCCTGTACTTTCCTGAAGCCAACTATCTCGATCTATTCCACTGCTGCCCCACATATGATGGGTTGACATTCGACGACACCGTTGATGCCAGGTACTTGAGTCAAGTTCCTTTTCGTATACAAGTTGACATTTTGATAGGTTTTTTGAAAACTTTGCAAGACTGCCCTTAGAGCTCAGATATCATATCTATGACATCCTCACTTTTTCACTGCCGGTTACGCCACGATCTGTACAACTTTAGACTGGATACAGTCAGACGGTGTCCATATTCCAAAGGGGGAAAATGCCCCGAGGTCATATCCAGAGAATTCCAGTCCTCGAGAGTCTGAAAGGCGACGAATATCATAACATCATCTGTTTGATACACGCCCTAAACGAATTTGAAAGACGGAACGGCATTCATACAAAGAAAGCTCAGGAAGCAGAGGGCCAAACCACCAAAACACATCAGTACAGTCTGAATCCTCTTGAGGACTTTATGTCCTGGGTCTGGGATAACATCTCATTAAGTGTTGATTACGTGACTGCAAGTCATCGATGTGGCAACACCCCTGGCCAGCATGTACGTACTCACTTTTCTCACACCCATCAAGCAGACTTCTAAACTGACCTACTCTTTAAGGAATTCTGTAATTGGCCTATCGAGCACTTACGACTTCATAGCCGTATTACCCATCTTACTATATCCCTCAAATCATCCGGTACGAAGAAGAACAAGACTTCATGGACCGTTGCAGGTTCATAACAGGACATATCCCAAATCTACTGTCCATACACCTTAGCCTCACTTTAAGCTCGAAGGAGACCAGTCGCCTAGTTGACAATCCGAGGCGGCATGCTTGGATTAGAGTGTTCCCTAAATTGCCTATCAGGCAGGGTTTCACTTTCAATTTGGAGGTGGTGAACTCGAGGGATTGGCTCGCTTTTACAAAAGACCTGCTACAAGACGAATTGGATAGAATGGCGGGAAGGGGCAGAAAAGTGCTGGCGGAATTATTGGTACCAAGAACTTTAAAACATCATTACTATGACGACAATGATTTTGGACTTAGAAGGCTGTTTATGGAAGAAAATTCATGAATGGTAAAGGGAGAAATATATTAGTGATTAATTGAAAAGACAGCTGGACCGTCATAGATTCACAGGAGATTTTTAAGAAAATCCACTAATATACAGTATGATATCTGCCTATCATTGCATGATGGAAAAAAATTAGACGCGTAGCATGTGCGGCAGGGGGTATCAAATTTTATTTCTACGGCTTAAGACATCAGTTGAGTAGGCCTGCTGCAAGAGCTTCAAGATCCTCCAGTGTCTCTGGCTCGTCTTCCACCTCGACGACATGTCTCTTCTTAGATGTTTTCTTTTCATCCTCTGAATCATCCTCAAACCATTTCTTAGCCCTCTTCGCTGGTCTCTCTTCTTCATCTTCAGCAAGTGGCAACGAAGCCAAAAATTCCAACGGATCTTCCAAATCTTCTGTTGGAACAAGTTGAGGTGCTTCATTTCCATCAACTCCGGATCTCTCTGCTGTTTCGCGAGCTTTCTTCTTTTCTCTCTTCTCTCTCTTTTTCTGTTTGGCAAGTTGCTTGTCGTCAAGATCTGCTTCACGAACTCTAGCAGTTTCGATTTCTACGAACTTGGCTCTCTGAGCCTCGGTAGGTCCTTGTCTGTGGAATGCATCTTCATCTTCCAGCTCATAAACTTCATGTGGATTTCCTTCATCGTCGAAGACAAGTTTTGATCCCTTCTCCTTAAGCTTTGCGAGTTTCTTTTTAGACTTCAACAGCTTCTCTCTTCGTTTTGAATCGATTACTAAAGGTTCTTTGCCAAGACCATGGATCACTCTTGGCTTTGAGCCAGACGGTACATCTTCTTCTTCGTCGTCTTCATCGTCCTCATCATCAACAGGTACCACTCTCCTCACTGAGAAGAAGTCAATATCCTCATCAGCATCCAACTGTGGGTCATCTTCCTTATTTAAATCTTCTGCGATAAGTTTGGAATAGTGTCCTGAAAGAACGTCCTGATTACGGCGTTCGAACATTCGGTCATATTTCGTTCGCACCTCCTCCTTTTTGGGCTTCCCGGCTCCTGTTTCCACATCGCTTTCCTCGTCGCTTGATAATGCTCCTCTGGGGGCATTCTTGAGAGTCTTTGCATCGTTTCCTCTCTGAAACTTAATCTTCGGTGCACCTGGCAGACCCATACTAGCAGCATACCCTTCGAAATCATATTCATTTATTTTGAATATTTCTTTGTCTTTCTGCACAAATAATGATCGAGTATAGCTGACAAAGGCCTTTTGTCCAAGGTATTTGAGCTCAGGATCCTGGAAACACATGCTTTGTAGCTGATTCTTAATACTCTGTTGCTTCTTCTCTCTTGGCTTGGTCCGTTGAATTGGCACTTTCTTGTGCTCCAGTCTCTTCAACATTCCTTCTTCTTCACTAGGGTCTAAAAATAAAACCGCCTTTCCAGCACTTTCATATCGAGCGGTTCGGCCAACTCGATGAATGTATGTGTCGGGATCTTCAGGACAATCTACTTGAATAACCCAATCAACGGCAGGAAAATCAAGACCCCTAGCAACAACATCCGTTGCAAATATACATGAGTTTTTGGATGCGGAGAATTTGGATGTAATATCAAGCCTAGCCGCCTGCTTCTGGCGGCCGTGAAGATGAAGAAGAGGTATGCCAGGTTGTAAGTGGCGAAAGCTTTCATAGACAAATCGCACTTGCTTACCCGAGGATAGGAAGACCATGATCTTGGATTTTAGATTTGCTCTAATGAAGCTGAAAAGAGTGTCAAGTTTATCAGAGATTGGCGTGAGCACATAAAATTGCTGCAATGTCGATGGGGTAGCACTTGACGCAGCCTCGTGAACAGCAACATATTCCGGGTCTTGTAGGCTCAATCTAGCCAGATCAGAGACTTTCTTAGTTTGCGTAGCACTGTAAAGCATTGTTTGTCGCTTTTTCGGTAAATGCTCAATGATTGCATCGACTGAGGCCTGGAAACCCATATCCATGATTCGGTCTGCTTCATCCAATACAAGCATCTGCAAATTGTCCACCTCAAAAGCAGCCGTTTGATCCATGTGCTGCAACATTCGCCCTGGTGTGCAAACAAGTATATTCATCCTTCCCAAGCGTTCTCGCTCTTCTTGTAAACTCCTACCGCCGATGACCAATCCCGCCGAGAATGTATGGTAACGACCAATCTTGCGCAATACTTCGAAAATCTGAATAGCCAATTCACGGGTTGGAGATATTATAAGCGCCCCTAATCCATCTAGTTCGGTCCATTTTTGTCTGTAAAGATTCTCGAGAACCGGAACTAGAAAAGCAAGAGTCTTTCCACTTCCAGTCTTCGCGGCACCAAGAACATCCCGCCCCTTGAGCGCAAGAGGCAATGCCTTGGCTTGAATATCTGTCAGAGTTTTGAAATGAGAAGCTTCAAGCCCTGAAGAAGTTGTTTGGGATAGTGGCAAGTCGGAAAAATCTTTTATCTCTGCTTTCGGGTCCTGAATGGTGTCAGTAAAAAGTTGACGGTAGAATAATAATTTCTTACAAGATCTTCAACTGATATTTGTAGTTTCTTAAGGTCTTCAACATCGCGCTTCCTCTTGAGTAACCTCGAATCAGTCTTAGCTCGTATGGATTTTTTGGGCCTCCGCCCGGTAGCTGGAGTACTCATATCTCAAGAGCGTTTATTTTGTCGTGGAATAATTTTTTTGAACCTTCCAAGATATGTTCACGCAGAAGCGCACTCGCGGCCGCATTTCCGATATATCACGTGATCTGGAGAGGCTTGGTTAAATAACCAGACGAACTGTTCCCTTAGCAAGTTCGTCAGTTCTACTATATAACTTAATCATGTTACGAGAAAATATGATTTAGTCCTGAGAATCCTTCTAAGTGTTGTCTACTAGTGACTATACAAAGATAAGAATAGCCCCGTTACACAGTTATAATTTCCCGTCTCTCCTCTCCCTCCAACATTATTCTCCCACCTGTAAACATGGCGGTGGTAACGGCACAGGCACCACTTAATATCGCTAGTGACCAACCCACTGTTCCCAAGCCTCCCTTCTGAATCACAAATCCTGCCCATAATGGCCCAACCAATGTTCCTAATGCGTAGGCCAAGTTAAAGAGTCCGAATCCCTGTGCAGCAGCTCCCTTCTTCCCAAAATTTTTAGGTCTCCTCTTTTCTTCTAGAGATACTGCATGATCCAGGTCCGCCATCAGGGGAACAATGACAAGTGTCAGACACATCCCGATTAAGAATAGGAGAGCACATAAAAGAATCTTTTGGCCTATCGAATTGTGCGTAACAAATCGTAAGAGAACCCATAACGGGATGCCTCCTAGAAGTCCAAAAGTAGTAATCAATCTAGAGCCGTATTTGTCTGAGAATATTCCAACAAGCGGCGAGAAGAGGGATGGGATAACAAGCGATATAAAAATCAAGCCAGCCCCGGTGGACGTCCAGGAAAAAGTGTTTTTGACGAAGAGAGGAAGTACACTGTCGAATGAAGCCAGGGATGCAGAGCTGACGATACATCCAAAGAGAGCAACGATAATCCGAGGGACGCTTAGGAGGGTTATGAGAGGTGGAAGGCGTCGAGTCCAGACTGGTGGAGGTTCAGTCTTCTCTGATTCAATAATTCCGCCAGTATGCGGAACTGGCTGAATCTCGTCCCTTGTAGCGGTTTGTTGGGATGAATCGCTCCCATCGGGCATATCATCTGGTGTTGCCCATTGCTGAGCAGCACCTTTCTCCAACATCATTAGGCGTAAGAATATATCCAGAGCAATAATTGCAAATCCCATGGAGAATACAGCGTAGTATCCTGCATTGGCGTAGACAACACCGCCCAAGAGCGGCCCGGCGAGTGATCCTATACTCATCGCTGCTGCGGTATATCCCACTTGAGGAAGTTAATAAAATGACCTGCAACTTAGAATAGGGCTGCCAGCAAGTAGCCTGTATTTACATATGAAATTTCGTAAAGGAAACTAAGGCTTGAGCTTGCATCACCCTATGAAAGAGAGAAATAATACCTACTTGCAAGTCCCATCTCCTCCTTCGGCATAGTATCAGATAGAAGAGCAAGTCCGACCTGTTTGTAAATCAGAATTGATTCAGGTGAATTTATGTGGGGAGGTATACAGTCCATACGACACTCGCCGAGAGTCCTTGAAAGAAGCGCCCAGCTATCAATAATCCGAGCGATGAGCCTGCACAAAGCATAGCGGTAGCTCCGCCAAGAGCAAATAGGCCTAAAAGTAAAGGAATCCGACGAGATGTTGATCTGTCCGCAAACCAACCAAAAATAGGAGATCCTATGGCCAGTGCAGCGCCATATATACTCAGAAATATAGATGTCCATCTTTGAACTTCATTCTCTTTAACTCCGGCTCTGACAGTCAACGCAAATGGAAGGACAGGGACCACTAATGAGTAGAGGAACATATCCGTAAACACGGCAATCGAGACGGTTGCAATGATGAATATTTTTGATGACCGCAATTTCAAAAGAAATGGTGGCTCAGCATCCCCAACTCGAGTGCCATAAATGAACGTATAGATGCTGTTTCTCGAAAACATTGTGATGCCTTTGGGTGCCAAAATGCAAAAAGGGGGGAGGGTTCTTGCTTTTTATAGTTCTATCCCACTTCTATGAAAACTCGCACTAGACTAGTAAAGCATTTGTGAGCTTAGGAGTTCTAAGGTTGGGAGTTTACGCCATCTTTGATAACATCTGAATATAACGAGGATATATAAAGTACAAGACGGACAAGCGGTGATGTTAAAGAGGTAGAGAGTCAAATATGCTACCTGTAACCTTCATAAGGAGGTCGAAGCACATAATCCCGACTTCTCCGCTCAACGCCTTAAAATCGGCTCGCACTTTGTAATCTCACTGGTCAGCAGGCTTGGCATGGAGAAGTGAAGAGGGAGGCGGTGAGAAGAAAAACGGCAAAAAAAGTTCTGGGTGGGTTCGCCAAATCGATAAGACTTTCAACCGCAAAAGTTTGGTACAAGCAGCACCGCAAATATGCCTCACCGTGCAGGCTCACCTGCCATCTCTGAGAATGAGTTCGATATCACAAAATCGCTGTTTCAAGATGAGAAAGATGAAGAAGACGAAGGGGGCTTTAACCTTCGCACCAGCAAGGAACTTGGGACGCTGGATGCTGGTGGGATATTGGATTTGGCTCTCGAGAGCGATGGAGACGGTGATGAAGCATTCATTGCAGCTCAGCAGACTGCTTCAAATCGTAAATCGTCCAATTTGAAAGGCAAGAGTGTTAAGAAGGGTGGGGGGTTTCAAGCTATGGGTACACACATCCTGCTAATAACAAAAGATTCCAACTAATTCATGCACAGGATTAAATCTACATCTGTTGAAGGCGATAAGTAGAAAAGGTTTTTCTGTGCCTACCCCTATTCAACGAAAGACGATACCTCTCGTTCTTGATGGCCAAGATGTAGTGGGCATGGCAAGGACTGGTTCTGGCAAGACTGCAGCTTTTGTCATACCAATGATTGAGAAGCTGAAGGCCCACAGTGCGAGAGTTGGAGCCCGGGCGTTGATAATGTCGCCTTCTCGAGAGCTTGCACTACAAACATTAAAGGTTGTTAAGGAATTTGGGAGAGGAACGGATCTCAAATGCGTTCTCCTAGTAGGCGGGGACAGCCTCGAGGAGCAATTCGGCTTCATGGCAGCGAACCCTGATATTGTTATTGCAACACCAGGACGTTTCTTACATTTGAAGGTCGAAATGTCTCTAGACCTCTCATCCATGAAGTACGTGGTCTTCGATGAAGCTGATCGCCTTTTCGAGATGGGATTCGCGGCCCAGCTGACTGAGATTCTTCATGCGTTACCCTCTTCACGGCAAACGCTTTTATTTTCAGCCACATTACCGAAGTCATTAGTTGAATTTGCAAGGGCGGGGCTACAAGAGCCTAGTCTCGTGCGCCTAGATGCAGAGAGCAAAGTATCACCAGATCTTGAAAGTGCTTTCTTTAGCGTGAAGAGCGCTGAGAAAGAAGGAGCTTTACTCTACATACTCAACGATTTAATTAAGATACCTACTGGCCCTACAGAAAATTCTCAGAAGGCTCCAGAGGCTGGCAGTAAGAAGCGGAAGCGGGGAGTTGATGGTTCCAGCCTCAAGCTCAAACCTACAGAGCATTCAACAATCATTTTTGCGGCGACTAAGCATCATGTTGATTATCTAGCCTCTCTATTACGTCTTTCTGGCTTCGCTGTTTCACACGCATATGGCTCATTAGACCAAACTGCTCGGAATATGCAGGTTGAAGAGTTCCGTCAAGGAATGACCAATATCTTAGTAGTAACTGATGTTGCAGCTAGAGGTATTGATATCCCTATATTGGCGAATGTCATTAATTATGACTTTCCTCCACAACCAAAGATCTTCGTTCATCGTGTTGGTAGAACAGCAAGAGCTGGGCGACGCGGGTGGGCTTACAGTCTTGTACGAGATACCGATACGCCATATCTTTTGGATTTGCAATTATTCCTCGGTAGGAGATTACTACTTGGTCGTGATAATGGGGAATCACCGAGTTATTCAGAAGATGTTACAGTTGGGGCTTTACCCAGAGATAACTTAGAAAGCACAACTGAATGGATCAACAAGTTGATCAACGATGATGATGATCTCAGTGCTCTTCGGACTGTTGCAGGAAAGGGAGAAAAACTATATATTAAAACCCGAAATTCAGCATCAAATGAAAGTGCTAAAAGAGCAAAGGAAGTCGTTTCATCGGAAGGTTGGGTGCAGTTACACCCTCTCTTCAATGATGCATCAAATGGCGCCGAGCAAGCGCGGATTGAAATGTTAGCCCGAATCAGTGGGTTTCGGCCACAAGAGACTGTCTTTGAGATTGGCACTCGAGGAAAATCAGCTCACAGTGAAGCCGCAGAGATGATGAGACAGCGAAGAGAAAAGATTGTGCCTCGCAGGCAAAAAGAAGAAAATGAAAGAGCCGGCGCAGATGCAGAAGTCGCTGAGAAAAATCTTGTTAGAAAACAGGCTCTGTCGGCAGAAAGCGATGACGACGATATGGAAGTGACCGTGACAGGAGGCGATGACAACATGGAAGAAGCCTCTGATGATGAACTTGAAGTAACATTTTCCAAAGCTACACAAAAAGGAAAAGGACGTACACTGTCTTGGAAAGACTCCGAGAACTTCATGTCATACACCCCAAAAACTATCAACGCTGTCGAAGAACGTGGCTATGGAGTCCATTCGGGCTCGTACAACACAGCCTCTCAAAACTCCAATTTCGTCGAAGCCGCAAGAGGCTTAACCATGGACCTCACCAATGATGATGGTGCCAAGAGCTTCGGTGAGCCGGCAAGAGCGAAGGGCATGCGATGGGATAAGAAGAATAGTAAATATGTGGCTCGAGCGAACGATGAAGATGGTTCTAAAGGGAAGAAAATGATCCGCGGTGAGAGCGGGCAAAAGATCGCTGCAAGTTTCCAAAGTGGACGGTTTGACAGGTGGAGAAAGGCACATAAAGTTGATAGATTACCAAGGACTGGAGAGTCCGAAAGAGAAGGTGTTACTG
This sequence comes from Haplographium delicatum, assembly GCA_037952705.1. Lineage (NCBI taxonomy): Eukaryota > Fungi > Ascomycota > Leotiomycetes > Helotiales > Hyaloscyphaceae > Haplographium > Haplographium delicatum. Next base: position 197,987 of record JAPZPC010000006.1, read on the forward strand.
GCTCTAGTGGGGGTGTGGGAAGAGGCTTTGGGACGAGATATAAGCATAAACAGGAGAGGGCACCTAAGGAGGCCGACAAGTACCGTGATGACTACCACGTGAGAAAGAAGAGAGTCGAGGAAGCGAAAGAGAAGAGAGTTGGGAAGTGGAAGGAGGGATTGGGAAAGAAAGAGGTCAAGAGCGTGGATGATATCCACAAAGACAGGAAATTGAAGGAAAGGAAGACTGCGAAGAATGCACGGCCGAGTAAGAAGGGGAAAAGGTGACCAGAGTAGGTCCTCAGATACCCAATGCCCTAACAACCGATTTATTTTGAGCAATTTTCTATCACATGCTATTGCTGAGCAATGAGCTTTGAACAAGTGTCAACGTATCTATAACAAACCAAGGGAATCGATCATGTCAGATCCAAATGCCATGCTGTCCCAACCAAAGAGTTCTGTTCGCCTCTTCCCATGAACGCCAAAACCAAACCGCCTTGAGCTGTCAAGCGAAGTGCCCGGCTCCAGCCACATACGCCCGGGTATATCCAAATGCAACGCAACCGATTTGACAAATTCTCCTAATCCCTTGCAATACCCAATAGTCTACCTGTCACTTGATTTTCGCACCTGCAACTGAGTTGAATTCTTTTTTCGAAATTTCGGTTTCAATTGGCACCAATAGCCCCACTTCCGTGTCCGCCAGCTCCTCCACCATCTCTCCTCTGCGTCTTCTTTCTTTTCTCCTCGTCTGTAGACCAAGACCTCCGTCTCCTTTTTCTTTTATTTGATTTCTTTCCATTCTTCCTAACCTCATTTTCAGGATCCTTACCTTTCCCCATCTCGTCTAGCTCCTTTTCTACCTTATCTGGGTGTATCCGTTCAGGATTGTCGGGGTAGGTAGCTCCTATCCCTACTAGGTCTTCGATTTTTCGTTTGCGATGTCTAGAATCTGTAGGAGCGGCCTCTGGAGACCAAGGTCCCGAAGTGGTGGAATAGCGATCTATCGGGTCTATGTCCCTAGTCTGGATTCGCGGAACTCGTGGTTCGGATGGCCCTTCCCCATTATCCAAAAGGGTGGAAGGTCCAGAATGGAGACTTTTAGCTAGTAAGAGTTGTCGTCGAGGCGAACTACTTGAGTTATCGTCCTTCTCTTGATGCGCTTGGCCATCAGTGTCTTGGCTTAAATCTGAAAGTACTCGACTTGAGAAGCTTAGTTGGCGAGATTGGTCTTGTCCGCAGAGGGTTTGACCGCCTGACGATGCGTGTTCAGAATTCGAGGCGGCATAGTCTCTGAGAGGTTCTTGGGAAGCATTCGGAGAAATACTAAGTAGAGCAAAGTTAGAGAGGGGCTTTCCTCATCCAAGTCCTTGAGAAAATGAACCAAACTAACTTCGTGGAGAGCTGAGAACCCCGATCAGTCTGCGTAGGTGGGTTAATCATATTTCCTCCTCCAGCCTCGGCGGCTTCGCTTCCCCAACTCAAGCCACTTCGTAAAAGCATATGGGATAGGGTTCAACTAAAGCCGGTTCGCTTCATGTCTAATAAATAAGACATTATCAATGACAAGCATAACGCTACGAGGGGAAGAGGCAGCCTTTCTGACTTTATACCAGCTCTGTGGAACTAGAGTGTTAGGTTGGCAAGTATCCTTTTGATTTGCTCATCTCTAATGCTCAGAAACGCTCACACGATCAAATACACAGCAATACACCGCCTCCCATAAAATGTCTTCACCGAACCCCAGGGGCTGCTGTTGCCTTATCGCCCGACAGAATGCGCTGTACAGGGCAAAGCAGAGATATAGACAGCTGTTGGGTCCCAGCCCGGCCCGGTCCAGCCCCGGGTTTGGCTCTTGCTCACCACTGATTGGGGTACTCCCCCATAAGACACAGGAGGGAATAAGGAAAGCTTTCCCTTTTTGCCCGGACTATGAGAATTCTCTCTAATATGCACTGCATCATTAAATCTACTTGACAATTTTTTAGTTCGGAACCGTCAGATCACCAGATTCAGGGGGTCTGTCGGTGAGGCGATGTGGAGATGTGAAGGGGTCAGGGATTTGAGTGGCGCTGTCGTCTTATTCAAGAGGAGCCCCACGGAGAATTGTGAAAAGCCATGGGTCGATCCCCGATCTTCATCTACAGGTAGATATTTCCGTTGTGGTTCGCAATACTACAGACTTGCCCCGGGCGAGGCTGGTGGGCCGAAAAACGAGGCGGACTGCCGCGCAAAAAGAAGTCTTTCTTATGCAACTTGCTGTTTACGGCCCATTTAAAATATCTTTGAGACATTTGAATGAAGACGCTTTCTGTTGAATAAAATTACTTTCATTTGGGTGCGGGGGATTTCGGCGCCATGAACAATTCAAGTCACAGTTGGCAAAGCAGAGAGACTGTGATTGCACAGCCTCGTTTTTGGTATCAATTCAGCCTTGCAGCCTGGCAAAAACCCCCGTTCAAGCGGCCAGAATGGCCTTCACACCGGCCTTAAAAATTCTTCAACAATAGCGTCATCGTGGCTGGTTGGGTTCTAGATATCTCTAAAGGCCCGGACCGCGGATGGAATGTGGTTGGCGTCATTGAAGATCTAGTCCCAGGTTGTTAAGTGCTTGTTTCGATTTCCGCAGTGCTTTCCTTGAACGTACTCAACACAAATTACCTCTTGAATCATCGAATACTGTGAATCTGCCCTATAAAGTACATCATGCGCATATAAGATACCTATTTATCTAGGCAGGTTCCTTTCTAAGATGTTGGTGGCGTACAAGGATAGAGGTACTAAAATAATGTACAGAGGCTACAACACAGCCTAAGTAAAGGCGGAAGACAACAAACCTATAGATATCGCTCATGAATGATCTCCTTGGATTCAGGGGAACAAAATGTCAGGGATACTAGATATCTGTAGCCTCTCGCGAAGGAACAGAGCTCTTCTCCGGCCAGCAATAAAATATGCTCAGGGAAAGAGTAGGTAGTGTCACATGCCCTCTTAATCCAGCCCGAGGAACGCGGAAGTATGAATAGTCTTGCATAAGAAGTAGTGCATCAAAATGCGGGTATCGCGACCTCTAACGGATCCCTTGCCGTCTCCCACGCTAACCAGTCCGACCTTGTAGTTCTGTGGAGAAGTATCAGCATTGCTTGACCTAATTTTCCATGTCAATACATACGGTAATAATCCCATGCCATTAACTTTCCAAACCCCTAAACCCAGACTCAAAATTTGCATTGCCACGTAAACCGCCTTCACCATTACCAGTTTCGCCTTCATGCTCTTGCTCTCAAACTTTTCAAAGGCCTGGTTTGTGGCCACCAAGCCCATGATCGGGTTCTTGAACGCCATAGCTACCATCATAATACTGAATATCTGCAGAGAGTTGCCCGACATGTACATCATGATTGCGGTCATGGGTAGTTGTTTGACAGGCGCCAGAGCAACCTCCCATGCCTTTTTCAGCTTCAGGGTATCGGTTTCTTCAGTAGTAGGAGGTGCGCGGACGGCAGTCTTGGAGGAGGAAGACTGCTGCTTCTGCATATATGTCAGTCAAAGGGGTCTCTTTACTTAGGAGGAGATTGAATGGGTACCTTGCTTCCTGTGGCTGGAAATCCCGGGGGGTCAGGGATTCCCGCTGACTTGGGTCTCGCAGGCGGAGGCGAATTGAGATCAACAACCCATTGAGGAGGAGAAGGGACAGCCGCCATGTCGGAATGAATAGCTTCGACAGTACTTTGGAATTACGGATGTGGATGAAGTAGGTAGATGTCGTTGGTGGTAGTGATACTCGATACAGAGGCGAGGTAGCCGTAACTAACGTGACGTGACTTACGAGTACCCTTACCGCTATAGTCAGCAAGCCAGATCCCGGTTCTTCTCCTATTGATTGGGCTTGCGAAAAGCTTCCAACGACTGACGATAAAAAATCCAGGAGACTCCGGCGATGCCCTGAAAACCCCAAATTGATGGACTCCTATCTGCAACGATACCAAAAGCCTTGTTGGAGGTGACCGTGGCGCATGTGACAGCTTCTGCGCGTTCCCGGTCTGCAAAGAATCGATTCCCGTTGGTCAAGATATCGGAGAGGAGGGGTATACACACACCAGAGGCCTGATTGATCGTATCTCATCATGAGTTCGGGCGGGGGAGATGCGAAGCTCTTTGCAAGAGTATGTAACAGTCTTCCTTTCTTCTTTCCTCTGCAACACATGCTCTGGCACTGTGCATGCCGTCGTACGGCCACAAGTCTGCATCTACGATGCTCCAACTGCGCACATAGTCAGGCCAGCTTCAATCTTAGTTGAGCTCTGCGTGCCCTCACGCGACAGCTCATGAAGCGGGTCTGCTGCAATGTTTCTCCCTCATTATATCCCGGCTTCAGGCTATGGCGTTCCTGGCTCACTATATTTTCGTTCTGCACAGGGCAAGGTCGCCGAGCTGCGGATGGAGTTGAACAGCGGCGGGAAGAAAGACAAAAACCACTCGGCCAAAAAGATTGCTTTGAAGAAGATTGTAGCCAATATGACTATGAGCAACAATGACATGGTAGCCTTGTTCCCTGATATTGTTGCTTGTATGCAAATACCAAGCTTGGAAATCAAGAAGATGTTAGTATCGCTACGCTCTGGCTGGTAAAAGGACTTGACTGATAAAGAGCCAGGTGCTTTCTATTTCTGGTTAACTACGCACGTATGAAGCCAGAAGTGGCTCTTAAAGCGTTGCCTACTCTACAAGATGTAAGAACTCTAGGGGCCTTTATCCTATTCCTATTAAGAACCGCCATGTGTAGGATATGAATGACTCGAATCCATTGGTAAGAGCGCTGGCATTACGAACAATGTCATACATACATGTCCGAGAATTCGTTGAAGCAACTGTACCTCCTACTAAACAACTGCTACGAGACTCAGACCCCTATGTTCGCAAAACTGCAGCTTTTTGCGTTGCAAAACTATATGACCACGATAGACATCTCGTGGAAACCTCGGATCTTATTGATAGGCTAAATTCGATGTTAAGGGATGATAACCCCACCGTTGTAGCTAGTGCTCTGGCAAGCTTAATGGATATTTGGGAAAGGAGCGATGCTATTAAACTCACCATTGACTATGGCAATGCTTCAAAGATGGTCCAAATTCTACCAGACTGTTCGGAGTAAGTGTATAGTGACTCTTTAAAGGTATTATACTAATATAAAACTTTCAGATGGGGGCAAACATATATACTTGAGGCTTTAATGTCTTATGTCCCTCAAGAGTCATCTGAAGCCCTTCTACTTGCGGAGCGAATATCCCCACGCCTTTCGCACTCTAATTCCTCTGTTGTGCTTACTTGCATAAGAGTAATTCTCTACCTAATGAATTATATTGCAGATCAAAAGCATATATCAGTACTTTGTCGGAAACTATCCCCGCCACTGGTAACACTACTTGCTAAGGGACCTGAAGTCCAATATCTGGCATTACGAAACGCGTTATTGATATTGCAAAGGCGGCCTGAGGTATTAAGAAATGACATAAGAGTCTTTTTCTGCAAATACAATGACCCAATCTATGTAAAGGTCACGAAATTGGAATTGATCTTCATGCTAGCTACCGAAAAGAACATCGAGGAAGTCCTTACGGAACTTCGGGAATACGCAACTGAAATTGACGTACACTTCGTGCGGAAATCTGTTCGAGCAATTGGAAAATTAGCCATTAAGATTGAACCGGCAGCAAAAAGGTGTATCAACACCCTGCTTGAACTTGTGGCTACAAAAGTCACATATATTGTTCAAGAAGCAACCGTGGTAATACGAAACATCTTCCGAAAGTATCCAAATCAATATGAATCTATTATCGGGACTCTATGTGAGAATCTCGATTCTTTAGATGAGCCTGAAGCTAAAGCAGCCATGATCTGGGTCATTGGACAGTATGCGTCACGTATTGAAAACTCGGATGTCTTGCTTGAAGACTTTCTCTACTCGTTTGCAGATGAGCCTGTGGAGGTTCAACTTGCTCTTCTCACCGCCACTGTGAAGCTTTTTATCCAACGGCCTACTAAAGGACAGGAGCTAGTGCCGAAAGTTCTTAAATGGGCCACCGAGGATACAGATAATCCCGATCTGAGAGACAGAGGCTACATGTATTGGAGACTTCTCTCATCAGATATGGGAACCGCCAAGTTAGTTGTGATGGGCGAGAAGCCAGCAATCACCGCAGAGTCCGAGAAACTCGATCCGGTAACCCTGGAGGAAATGTGTCTGAACGTTGGAACGCTTGCAACAGTCTACCTAAAGCCAGTGCAACAAGTCTTCCGTTCTGCACGACCGCGCAAATTGATTGATAGCCCTGCCCTTCAGAAGAACACCTTACCAACAAGCAACGGCCTCGATACGCAGAAATCTCTCTCAGCTTTCGGTATGGGAGGTCAAGCTTCGATTCGACCGCCGCAGAGCAATGGAAATGGGAATTTGGCTGCAGCTGTGGATGCTGCTGATGAATTTTTTGCCGGTGTTGGCAATCAACAACTGGCAGCTATGCATATCAATGGTCAAGACGACGGCTTTGGTGGTAGTCCCACAGTTGGGAGAGGAGAGATGCAGTACGTGGTTAACCAAAATGCTCCGGAGCAGGTCTATCAGCCTGCTATGGGTGGTGGTTCGAACGGAGATCTTCTTATGCTTTAGGCATTGTCTGCTGAAAGCAATAGGTGTAATGACTTGGAGAATTGTAAATTGTCTGGATCTGGAAATGGAAAGCGTACTGTTTATAATATTTGGCCAAAGCATTTTCTTGGAAGCATTGAGTGGTGTAACTAAGCAAGTGAGATCATAGATTGATTAGGACCTTGTGTTCGTATCTGCATTTGAAACAGTTTTATATAAATGCTTCAACTCTTTTATGGCTCTCCTCCAGTGAAATGATACTATTATGTAACAAGTCTAATATTCTTACTTGGCTTGATATTATATTTATGTCGTTTAACTACTACGCCTATTATTGTATATCCGATATGAGCGACTATTGAAATATCTAAATAATGAAAAGTCTTAAGCATCTTTCTAGCCAAGCACAGTCCAATCTAATAATAATCTAGGTCCGAGTACGGACGGCATGTTCACAACATTTTCACCTAAATCATCAAGCCAAGCCTTGTGGAGGAGCCATCCCCCAGCAAAATCAGATTTCTGCAATTAAGGCGGAAGCCCGGACGTGGCTTCGAATAGCTGGCGCAACCCTACACCGCTATACTAGCTTTTTCAAAAGCTTTGCAGGAACCCCACCAACCAGAGAATCTTTTCCGACATCCTTAGTAACAACGGCCCCGGCAGCAACTGTAGTTCCTCGGCCGATTCTAACTCCTGGTAGGATAGTAACCCGTGCACCTATCCAGCAGTCATCCTCAATCCAAATAGGTTTTGCAAATGACCGACCGCTTTCCTGCCGAACAAGAGCGTCGACATCATGTGTACCTGTACATATGCATACTCCAGGCCCAATCAGCACGCGGTTTCCAATTGTGACTGGGGCGTTGTCGTATATCGATACGCTTGCATAGCATCGTGAGTAAGTGTGTTATATAATTGTTTCCTTAGTAGATGGTTACCTACTCACGATTGATATATACTCCTTCACCGATGGATATATTACAACCCCAGCCACAAAAGAAAGGCGGTTCGATGTTTACAGAACAGCCGAGCGTTCCAATCATCTGTTTAGCAACAGTCATACGATGAACTTTCAGAGACTCGATAGTACTGTCATTAGACAGAGCCTCGTCGTTGAAAGAACGGAGCCGTTTTAGAGTTTCGAGTCTGTGAGACTGCATGGCCGGAGAATTCGAGGCGCTGAAGCTTTAAAATGATATATGCCTTTAGCCATAGCGCAGAGTTAGAGATGAGAGAGACAAACTTCATTCCTGATATCATGTGCTCAAACTCTTCGCACCAAGGAACTTGCACGTCACTTCTTTTAACATGGTTTATCAAGGACTGGTCTATAGACGTTGATGCCATCATATTTTCGTATAAAATGGTAGCGAGAAGTAAAGATGATGGGAAAGATAACAATTGCCATAATTCATACTTATACAAAAAGTACAACCCTTGTAGAGAATCACGCGCCGTTTTAAGGAAGCATCAGCTTAAAATAAGTGGTCGCGGAACTGCGAGACTGTTCCGGTGCCACTGCACAGACCGCAAGCCACGGAAGACCTTTCCCACAGATCTAGGAAGAATTGTAAGATCTGTCGAGCCTTGCGTAAAAGTTGAGGCGAAAGAAAATATGATATAATAAAATAAACAAGCATTCCCATCAAAATGCCCTGCTTTAATGCTTTTAGTTTCGCCCTCATCGAAGTACGTAGGAAATAGCAATGGTGGAAGAGCAAAATAACTTATTAAAGGTTGAGAACGCAACCCTTTCAGCAACTTCAGAATACAAATAGTCAACGAGCGTTAAAAAGTGGTATTCTATGCACAATTCAGAAAGTCGAGATTTGCCCTAAAGCGCCACGCTACCCATATTTACTGGTCATCTTGGCTCACCAAAAGACTCAAACCTTATAACTCCTTATCTTTCTTATACACTTTTTGAGCACGCTGCTCTAATATTTTTTCTCTCCCAGTAGTAGGAGTATCACCAACAGCCTCCCTTCCGCCAAAAGTTTCAAAACCTTTATGGAAAATCCACTCCACGGCCTCTTCGACTGGCTTATCGAATAAGAAAGGTAAGGCTGGAACAGCCGCCAGGCCTAATCCGATAGGGCCCCAAGTCCTAAGTCGTGGGCTCTTGACATTTTTCATTGCCCTTCCAGAGTAACGGACAATGGAGTGGATAGTAAATGCAGGAAGCCCCATTGATGCAAGACTTTGAAATATAGCACGCTGTGCCATGACTGTTCGGTAGTCATTCAACGGTGTCACTTTCCCAGGCGTCAACGAAACGCCAGCATCGTGTGCTGCGGTATCTAAGTCTGTCTTTGCGTCATTGTATCGTTCTTGTACGGCTTCTCGAGGCAGATTAGGGTGCAGGGTTCTCTGGTTGCTACAATATGCTTTGTAGCCTTCATGTGTCACATCGCCGATGAGATACGCCCAAGATATTCCGTAAGCCGCTCGGATGAGGGTTGGAGATGCGACTGGCCGAAAGGACTCGCCGATATCCGAAGTATAAGCTACATATCTCTGTGCAGACAACAGAGCTGTTCGGATACGAGTAGCATATGCTGCATATCGAATGCTACTTTCTGTTGACTCTGGGGCGCTGTTAGAGGTGTTAGCACGAGACCACAAATAGAGAGGGGCGAGCCGGAATTTGAAGTGATAAATATTCGATATAGGACAAAACATACGTTCCATCGTAGAGCTCATCGTAGAAACTCTCCTCCTTGTCTGCCTTATCTATAATACTTTGCAGAGCCGGGGGGAGCTTCTCTGGTTTTGGTAGGCCTGTTGGAGGGGGTCCTCGCGGCTTGTCTGAGTCTTTCTCAGGCATGTTCTCAAAGGTTCCGGTAAAACAGACAATTGAGGTCCAAGATTGAGACGCGAGAGTTAGAAACGAATCTCGTAGGCAGACGACTATGCAACATCTAGTAGGCAAAGTTGTCGCCCCTTGGCCTTGGACGGGGAGGGCTAACAATCGGCTTGAACCGGGGAAATGACGCTCGGCCATGGAGCTGATGATTACATAAGCGCCAAGGTCTTTGGACTTGTCCTTCGAGCTTCAAACTGAGGTTAAACACACGACGAAGCTCAATTCATCCGCGCAATCAACATCTGCAAACCTTCCTTCTCCTAAGCTCCTTAACCGCCAAGATGGTTGCAATGTACACAATCGCCGGTCGCCAAATTGGGTCTCATTGGGTATGTGAAGTTACTTCTTCTCTCGATCCGAAGCTTGTCAAATTTTCAATCGAGCCAATTCGTTGATGGCTAGAGGTTGAGATAGTAAGGGGCTTATGCTAACATTTGGGTGATTCATAGCTGGCTATATTTACCCTTGGATCAGTTGCTGGACTCAGTGCAATGTCAATGGGAGGCTCATCAGCAAAAAAGGCCCAGGGGCCACCCATCAAAGCTGGAAGTCCGGACGAGGAGAGTTTTATCAAGTACGTCCACACGCGCAAAGGCCGGCACATAATTCTTTCAAACAATGCGGCTTTTTTTTTCCGTCCTAACAGATACTAGGGAGTTTTTGAAGAATGCCGAGGCGGAGGAAAAGAAAACAGCGCCCGCTGATGCTCACAAGAAATGATTCTGGAGGAGATTAGAACGGTATTATGGAGGGATTAGTGGATTCGAAAGTCTTTTACATTAGAGCGACCTTCGATATGTATATATACTGCATGATTGGAGGAATCAGAAGCATGAACAAGCCATTGCAGAGTATCACCCAACAGATCTAGAATTGAGTGTCTATCCCTCTCGAGCTATTATTGATTCTTTCAAGCTTTCTGTTGGCCCACGTCTTGTTTTAGCTCTTGGTGGTAAGATATCCGGCATTGAGAAGTTAGGCTCCTATAGGAAAGACATAAAGGTAGCACAACTCCTCTCATTCTATCAACTCCAAGAGATTATATTGCATATTTGCATATGTTTTAGATGGACGTATTTGTCTCGCAGTGTAGCTTGAAGCATAACTTCTTTTGCAATATCCTTATTTGATATGATCTTGCGATACACTGTTGAGCATTCCGGCGGCACTATCCTCAACTTCCATAGCTTTCTTGGACTTGCGTGCTCTTAGAACATCCCTCATGCTCAGCATCATAATAAAAGCAAAACTCGGCTTACTCAAATACAGCATGTTTTACAGGCGTCTATTTATGTAAAGAGATTGCATTCAAGTTAAGGTATCAGAAATCTGATTCCCGCACGTGACTTGACAGCTATGCCCAACCGCAGCAGACATTACGAGAACGAGTTCAGGTATCTGTATGGTAGGTTACGTCAACATACATCATTTATGTACCCCATCCAAGTTTGATTTTGGGTTTTCTTGTAGGTTTAATTTTCAATAACACCATTTCAGTTTCATACTTCTTTCTTTTTAATTGGCTTTAACCATTTCAATTTTCTCAGTTTGTTCGCAGTAGGTCAACCCCGCAAGTATGACAACCATAACCAACTCTGATATCACTGCCAGTCCTACGAAGGTTCAGGTACAAAACCCTCAGTGTGTCAACTCTTGGCCCGGTACTAAAACTTACAGACCATTGATCGTTTGACGGAAAGCAATGGAATGATCACGTCAGTCACTTCTTTCGAAAGCCAAGTCAATCTTCTGATATTTCCTCCAGAGCATCTTCCAGCCCGCCTGGTCAAGTAAGCCTTTTACAATATGATGACACTTTCGGCGAACTCATTGGGAAGTCTCCAACACACTCTCTCCTACTCTCGACTACTGGCACATCGAATAGCCCACTCTTTCACGAAGCCTGCGTCTTTCTTCCCGATCACGATGAGCTATACATAACATCCAATCTTCTCCAAGCCACATCATCTGCCAACTTTCCTACGATTCTAATCTCACGAATCAAGTTACAGCGTGCTAAGGATGCTGAGGATAATGAGGTGCACGCCGTGGAATGGGTCAAGTTGCGACCACCCCCACCTATAGACATGCCAAACGGAGGGGTAAACTATGAAGATGGGATTCTATTCTGTGCGCAAGGCTCAGCGACCATAGGAACTGGAGGCATATACTATATGCCCCGAAAAGCGCCGCCAAAGGCAATGGTAACAAATTTCTATGGAAGAGATTTTAATAGTGTAAATGATGTTGTGGTGGCCACAGATGGCAGTTTCTGGTTCACCGATCCGTCTTACGCGAATGAGCAAGATTTCCGACAAAGGCCAAAGCTTCCAAATCAAGTTTACAGATTTAACCCGAAGAATGGGGATTTGAGGGTTGTTGCGGACGGATTTGGAAAGCCAAATGGGATTTGTTTTGATCCAGACGAGAAAATCTGTTATATTACGGACACAGATTGTGTCAATGGCGATGGAAGCGTAGATCTACTCAAGTAAGTCCTTACATAGACTAGATTCCTGTAGCTGACTATATGAAGGACTGCGAGTATCTCTGCATTTGATGTTGTTACTATATCCGGTGCACCATTTCTTGCAAATCGAAGATTGTTTGCTTTCGCAGCCGTGGGATATCCGGATGGTATTAAATGCGATGTCCATGGTAATGTTTACTCAGGTTGCGGAGATGGGGTTGAAGTTTGGAATCCTGCTGGTACAATGATTGGTAGGATCTTGGTACCTAGTGGCGTAGCCAATTTCTCCTTCGGCAAAGAGGGGGAGATGTTCCTCTGTGCTGAGCAAAACTTGTGGAGGTTACAGTTGGCGAAGACAACAAAAGGTGCTCTGCTTAAAATTTGACATATTCCTCAACTGGTTCCTTTAGTCGCTTGTTAATATAGTATTGAAACCTAGGTCAAATTTTTAAGCGTAGTAAAATGTATGAACTAATACAGGCAAAATCCGTAGGGATCTATCTAGCTAGGGCTATCAAAATATCGAAGCAGTGGAGTTGATCTCAACTACCCTGCTATTGACTAAGTCTCACTAATCAATTCATAGGAAAAGCAGATGTATTACAGGTGAATTTGAGTCTCAAGCTAATCGCCTCGGAGAAATAAAGTATGCCAGCAATCCACGCAAATCGGACTGAGTACTGAAGCACTTCCGCCTAACACTGATTACTATACAACACAGGCAATTAGTCATTTAACTGCCGTATATCAATTCAATGCAGCATTCGCTAGGATCATTGGAGATCGGCTAGGTGAACATCGGTGCTCAGAACTCCGACTAACTCCATCCACAGTGTAAAATACAAATCTTTAACCACGAAACGGAGGTAAGCAAGTTAGTAACTGCGGGATAGATTGATACTTAACAATTGCATCTCTCTCAAGCGTTAGAAAATATAAATTAAAATTCACTCTGAATAAACTCTTGACAGGCTGGAATTGTTTTTATTCCCTCAACACATCTCATACAACGTTTGCGACGGCTTCAATAGCCATGGCATCAGCCCAAAAAATTCTAGTTACAGGTGCGAATAGAGGAATCGGGTTTTCAATCGTCCAAGCAGCAGCACTCCGCAACCCATCAGCAACCTACATCCTCGCTTGTCGCTCTCATTCCTCGGGGGCCCAGGCAATTGAAGAATTGCAGAAAGTAGGCGTCAAAGCAGTATTAGATGTTGTAGAGCTTGACATTACCAATGATGCTACAATTCTTGCAGCCAAGACCTATATCCTACAGAAGTATGGGTATCTTGATGGTTTGCCTTCCCCCCTATCTGTAATCGGCATGAAAACTGACAATAATTCTAGTATTGGTAAACAATGCGGGTGTAGGTCTCATACCTAAAACCCAAGAACTGACCGAGTTGAGAGACAACTTCAATACAACATTTAATGCCAACATTACCTCTGTGGTAGCCGTAACAAATACGTTCCTCCCACTCCTTCATCTCTCAACTCAACCTAAAGTGATCAATATCTCCTCCGGACGAGCCTCTCTTTCCAATTCTGCAAATGGAAATCTGCCACCCACCCAAGCTGTTTCTTATTCTGTCTCTAAAGCGGCATTAAACAGCTTAACGATCGAGATGCAGAAGACGGAAGCGGCACTGCTAGGAAAAGGAGGTGACGAGAAAGAGGTGGGAAAAGGGAAAATCGAATTTTTCGCAGCTAACCCAGGGTTTTGCAAAACTGCTTTCAACGGGTATAGAGGCACAAAAGACCCCTTGGATGGGGCGGAAGTGGTGGTGAGATTGGCACTGGGGAAGAGTGGAGAATGGCAGAAAGGCGGCTTTTGGGAATTTGAGGAAGGTGGGATGAGAGAAGTCCCTTGGTAAAAGTGGTGGGGCTCTTTTGGACGCGTGTGAGAGGGATTAAATCAATACCCATGATAAGTTAAAAGAAAAGACTCTTCTTGTTAATATCTGATAGGATATATCATCACAAAAAATACCAAGTCCAATTTTTACCTCCGAAACAACCAACCCTCCTATAAGTTAGAGTTTAGATAAGAGCTAGCAGTACACTCAACTTTAGTTTAGGCCCTCCAACACTCTAATCTGCTATTTTTAAAAAGAGTTAAGTTGCTCTACCAAACTTAAGTCGTAAGAAGCATAATTGAATATCTGAATTGCCTATTTGGGTTAGAATACCAGTATACAAACCATGACGATTCATTGGCTTAGATCCCGATTAGCTCAGAATTGAAGGACCCCGGTCGCGTCTGCAAGGCTACGCAATACTTCAACGCGTCTGCGGCATAGAGCACGAGTAATCCATTTCGATCCTCGACAACAAAACCTTAACAATGGCGCCTTCGATGATGGAACCAGAACCCACTGCTCAGATTTCGCTGAAGAAAGCTGAAGAAACGTCTTTTGGAAAATCTCCAGCCGACGAACATGAGGAACACCAATATCTCGATCTTATTCGCGAGATTCTGGAATCCGGGGAGCATCGGCCAGACAGGTAATAATCGCTGACTCTTTTGACCTGTATTCTCTGCTGATAGAGATATGCAGAACAGGAACCGGTACCCAGTCTCTCTTTGCCCCTCGGCCTTTAAAATTCTCCCTCTCGTCACCATCAGGTACTCCAATTCTTCCACTCCTTACCACGAAACGCGTCTTTCTACGCGCCGTAATCGCAGAACTACTCTGGTTCATTTCTGGCTCTACTTCATCCCTTCCCCTCACGGCTGCAGGCATCAAGATCTGGGATGGCAATGGATCGCGTGAATACCTTGACTCAGTCGGCCTTTCGCACCGCGCAGTCGGCGACTTGGGACCTGTGTATGGTTTTCAATGGCGACATTTTGGCGCTGAGTATGTCGATGCGGAAACGGATTACACCGGGAAAGGAGTAGACCAACTTGCGGAAGTGATTTATAAGCTCAAGAACAATCCGTATGACCGAAGAATAATTCTCAGCGCCTGGAACCCAAAGGATCTAAAACTCATGGCATTGCCCCCTTGCCATATGTTTGCTCAATTTTATGTTTCATATCTGAAGGGAGAGAGCGGGAAGAAAGGTCAAGGTAGACTTCACTGTCAACTGTATCAAAGGAGCTGTGATATGGGCCTGGGAGTGCCATTCAACATTGCAAGTTACGCATTGTTGACTCATATGCTTGCTCACGTGTGTGATCTGGTTCCTGGGACATTCACACATACCATGGGAGACGCTCACGTCTACCTCGATCATGTCGAGGCATTGAACGTCCAGCTTACTCGGGAGCCAAAACCGTTCCCTGAGCTTGAAATTTCTAGGGAAAAGGGGGGCAGTATTGACGGGTGGAAAGTCGAAGACTTTATCGTGAAGGGCTACGAACCTCATAAGAGCATTGCTATGAAGATGTCTGTATGAGCTAGTTCAAGGTATTTGGCGATAGGGATGATATGAACAATGCATGGCGTTTGGGGATTGATTACTGATCTTAGAAAAAAAAACTACAAAAACTGCCAAGTAGGCTCTATAGAGCAAATGGAGCAGCTTGGAGCGTGGCTCATGAATAAAATTTTACCAAATTTGGTCGGGGAATATGAACTTGAATGAGAACGAGCCATAAAAACTTAAGAGAGGAGATTCATTTCATGCACAGCTTCTGGCTGGTCAAAGTAAAAGATACAAATAAATCTCGACCCCCAACCACAACCCTCTCTATGTAAATTCACCTGCGCTCCCCCCTGAGTTTCCCTGATATGCGTGTTTAATACATGTATGGTACATTTTCGCTCTTTCTCTCATAAGGTGGCCGAGTCGTCATTTATTCGTTGATCTTTGCGAGAATACTGTGGATATATCAGCGATTGATCTTGTGACTGGACCTTTTATGTTGGAGCTTACTCATGGTCTCGGAAGAGTGCATATTCCTCATCTCCAACTTTGACCGGCGATCCTCCATACTGTACAACAATGTTAGTCTACGCGCTTATATTCTCTTTCCCTAAGATAAAGGCCCCCAAAACTTTTTCCTGATTCTGCTTTGCGAATACCATCCAAATATTGACGCGATTGCAGCAGAAAAAAAACTCAACTCACCTGAGGAATCAAAACTTTGTCACCAGGTGCTACACTGCATTGAACTCTCTTGCCATCTTTATCAAGACCGCCTGGCCCTACAGCCAAAACTCGGGCCTCGTTAAGCTCCTTCACGCTCGACTCGGGAAGGAAAATGCCAGAAGCAGTCTTGGTCTCGGCCTTGATGCGCTGAATAAGGACACGGTCGAGAAGAGGAGCGAGAGATTTGATCGACTTGAGTGCGGTAGTCTAGTGACAAGAATATATTAGTCCGGATTGGAAATAACAGGTCATAAGCAAGGAGAGCCGTATGTTGATTGTACACGAAAGTGTCATAAACATGAAGTGAAGGGATGATAGAGCTTTCGGCTCTTCGAAGAAAGATTGAAAAGACCTACCATCTTTATTGGAATATAGGTAGGACTTGGTGATTTGTGAGGAAAGAGAACTTATGTTTGATAAAGCTGTGAGAGTTTGCGAGTTCTGCAAAATAAGTTAATTCTATTCAAAGCTTCGAAGAGCTTCTAGGAACTTTTTTTTAGCCGAGCCGCAAGTCGCAACAGGGGTGTCACCTGACTTTCCGAGAGCACGGCTCCTTTCTCTTGAGAGACTCAATGGCTGACCAAGCATTTGGAAGAGTAAGTTACAATTGGCTTCGATTCTAAAGTTGTCTAAATAGATGTTTTGGAACGAGAAAAGGGGCACGCATTTAGCACATCAATGATTCCTACAGAAATGGCAGCCCAGCAAGAAAAGTAGAGATATTAAAGATTAATTTAAAGATTAATTTTAAAAGATTAAACTTGTAATTACAAAGTGTAATGCGGTTATAAAGAAATTATTAGTGTAGAATACAAGGAATATAGCCTCATATACATTTTTATCATATGTAATACATGTTATATATTAAATAGTAAACTTAGTCGGCGGGAAGCGTGAGGAAAAGGGAAAAAGGTAGAGGCTAAGAATAGCTACGCTCGATCATGTATTATAAGGGGATTTATTCATAAGGACTTGCTCAAATCCTACTCTATCCCTACAACAGTCCTAAAGACTCTAGAGCCTTTTCCATTCCCGGATATACAATTTCTATAGCGGCTTCTCTGCCCTGTTGAAACTCTATCGACTGCACTAATATTGGCCAACGAACTGTAATCCAACTAATACTAACTCAGATAACCCATGATCCCGAACACCACTACCCATCCCAATGCAATCCGTAAATCATCAAATTTATCTACTTTGAAGGCAAGAAACCAATCATTTACCACTCGCAGGGGCGGGTTGTGCAGCCGGAGGCTCTAGAGTGTGGGTATGGCCCTCAGCTCTCACTACTTGCCCTGCTAGCTCTTGGCGGCAAATTGTGGTTCCGGAGACCCACGGATCATCAAGAATTTCAGACATGGTAGCTCTATTCTTTGGATTGAGCTCTAGCATACGGCCGATGATGTGCCTGCTCTCTCTCGGTAGAAGGCGAAGTAGACGCCATGGGCCTTTGATTACTTCTGGCTTCTTCTCAGCTTCTGTGGCGGAGCCATTTGCGCCATTTGTTGATTTTTGTTCTGATTTTGGTGCCGAAGGCTGCGAGCTAGGAACTGCATCCCTTGCTGGTGTATCCAAGTCAGTGGTTGACTTAGATGGTATATCAGTAGATATTCTTCTGATATCGGTTCCCGGTGTCGGAGGCGACGCAAATAGTTTATACGAATTGTCGGTCATTCGTGGCATCTTCCAAGGGAAACGGCGCAGGGACATGCAGCAAAAGATAATTGCGAGTGACCAAATATCGGCCGGCTGAGGGTCATATTTTCTCTCGTCATACACTTCAGGAGCAAGATACGGATCAGATCCAACGATCCCTAAGAACGGTAAGCAGGCAAATTGGGAGGAACTTCTTTCATTACTTACCACTTGCAAGCGTGATACCGTTTTCAAAAGGGTATTTGAAAACGGTAGCACTCCCAAAATCGATGATCTTCATAATCCCATGGTCGTTTACCACAACATTATCGAGTTTTAAATCTCGATGTGCCAATCCCATACTGTGTAAGTACGTTACACCACTAAGAATTTGCAAGAAAGAGCAACTGATTTCCTCTCTCGACATTTTTCCAGTCATAACAATGGCGAACAGGTCGAAAGGGGCATATTCCATAACTTCGTACCACTTTCCCTTCTCCTGTATAATGTCCAGTGTTTCGATGATATTGCCATGGTGCAATGTTGATCCCACGCAAAATTCGGCTGTAACTTTTTTGGAATACTCTTTTTCAGTCTCATAGGAATGCCTGGATCTAAACTCTTTCACTGCAAAAGTTGTTCCATCACTGCTTCGCTTCATCAAACGCACCGAGCCACCGGCACCAGCTCCAAGAACCTTCCCAAATTTGCCATACTTTGACACTAGTCCGTGATCTTCACCAAAGGGCAGTTGCTGGGGAGTCTTATGATGAGGTGGTGTCTTGGTCCCAGATTTAGCGGACGGTGTTGGAGAAGAAGACCGTTTCGCTTTGTGATGGCTACCGATCTTCAAAAATCGCTTGAGCTCTGACATAGATCCGTGCTTGCTGTTTAAGGTTGACGAGCTATCGTCATGTAGGTGAGAGAGATGCTCCTTGTGGCCTCCACTAAAGATATGAGAATGTTTTTTATCGGAGGAGTTGACATCAACGGCACTTCGTGATGACCTTGGTAGATTTACAGAAGATGAACTCGGAGACGCCCGGTGTTTTGAACCAAGAGCGGTGAACTTAAATCTCGAATCGATTGCATCAAGATTCTTGACTTGAGGAGGCCGTTTGTGTGCAGCATATGGATCATTCGCATCTCCTGAAGGTGTGAAAGGTCTGCTGTATGTAGACGATCGATTTGGACTTGTATCACGGGAAGCCGGTACCGATGAATCGTGGGTTGCGGGGCCGATTGAGAAGGCTTCGTGATGTTTTGAAGGCACGCCAGTTGATTCAGTAGATCGGCTCGTCGGCCGTGTTGTTATTTGACCTGATGAGCCAGGCCGGGAATCGTCGAAATGTGTAGTCGAGGGAGATGTTCCGGGTGGTGATACTTGTGGGGTCACCGCTGCTGGGTCTTCACTCACTTTGTCCTTTGGAATAGGTTCACCCTTTGCAATCTCCTCTGCTGCATCCCGCGATATTGTTGCAGCAGGCGTGATCGGCGGTGAGTGCATTGAAGATGGTCGAGGACTTTGGCGAGGCGAAGGCCTGCCAGATGAGTTCTGGGTATTATGTCGACTGGCCTCGCGCGAACTATCTTCGTTTGAAGCAACCTACAACATGTATGAATTAGTCATATGTCAAGCAGAAACTTAAAAAAATATTTAAAAAGAAGAAAGAAAGGATATATAAAGAAAGATGGAGGGGGTGGGTCATCCCAGCAGGCACGCCATTAGCGCGTGGGGGTTGGATCTTAAGATCGGTGCATATGAATACACGATACCAATATCGTTGGGCAAACTTGGGAAGGCCGGAAATTATTCCGCAAAGCACCATATTGCACATGAGAAACACCATTGATGTAGCATTTGCATCTTCGGATATCTCGGTTTGACTTGAGAAGTTGTGCAGACATACCCTTGAAACTGGAAGAGACACTGGCTCGAATGCGAAGTGGCTCATTCGGCGTTCTTGTAGATGTGATCCCTGAAGGGATTTTGACAGCTCTTTCAACCTGTCTGCATCATGTCCAGACAACTCCTGTTGCGACGGGGTATCATCAAGGGATTGTATGATTTCTGGCTCGATTTCTTCGTTGGTGGCTGCAAATCGTACAGTAGGAGAGGATTCAGCGGGTTTCTTGGGATCAAGTGTAGAAACCGTGTCTATATTGGAAGCTGTGAAGAAATATAATCAGAAAAAGGAGCTATTATTCATCCGATCGACCCAGAGACGTTGTGTGATTTGATCGAAGTGGATAGTAAACATTTCACTTACCAATCGACCCCCCTTGAGGCATATTCCCTTGTCCGGCCATGGTGGAAGCCAGAAGAAATTAAACTAGACCGTCGAGAAAGGGATAACAAGGAGTAGGTGGTCAAGTCGTTGCAGATGTATTGAGGTATGATGGTGGAGTTGGATTCGCATACGCAAAGTGGTGGAGGGGGGTAAATTGAATGCACTTGGAGCGGATTTAGCAAGAGTGGATGGACAAAGCCCGATAAAGAAAAGGAACCAATTGAAGGAGCCAGAGCAAAAGAGAATAAGGCTGAAGATGAACGATGAACCTGGATCTCTCGAGAATCTACGAGGATAGAAGCCTGCAACGTTGGCGAGCTGGAGATCACAGCTCACCCGTGGTGGGCAAGCTATCAGTGTCAGAAATGGAGGATGATGTAGATGTAGACGGGGTCGAGTCGTCGCTGTATCAATCTGTTGGCGGCATCCAGCGTAAAGCGTGAAGCGTGCTTGCCGTGAGCCAAGCGAGGACCAGTTACTTCCGGGTTGGGCAAAGGCCGTTCGTCGGAAGTTTGTCGGACGTCGAAGGGGCCAATCAGATGGCCAGGGGGGTCGTCAACGAGATCTCGATAAGTGGATGAGTAAGCAGCCCATGGGATTGTCTGTGATGTAGATATGAATATATCCTACAAAGAAAAAAAGAAGATTCTTTACAGAGACTTTCTGTACACAAGAACACTCGGCTCACACCCGGGGTTTCGCCACTCACGAGCGGGAGATGGTGACTCTCAGCTCAGCACCTAATCATAGCTAGAGATTCAATGTGATTCGGCCGAGGCTAAGTGGAACACGCCCTAAGGCAGCAGATGACAGAGTTTTCGGCATGTTCGGCGCGGGCGTGAGCGGAACTGCTCGCACCAACATCAATCTCTTGCCCGTCTGCCTGTTCGCCTGTCTCGTGGGTGACGACGTAGTTCTGAGAAGGTTTACAGAGAAGAGTCATGGATGGGGCCAACGCTTTCGATAGAGCGAATAGCAAAGCGCAGAACGCCACCTCCAACAGATTTGACCGGAGCTACGTGTTGAGGCGGTGTGTTCTGGCTTTCAACATCTTTCTCGAATCCAGATATTACGGTCTAGAACAAGCCTAGTACCGATCTAGTACCTGATAGCCGGAGGTAATCCATTCTGAGAAACGGTTTAATTCCATACTCTGATTCTTTGTTCCGTACCATACCGTACTGTACTCCATACTGTACAGCTTTCAGACTTCAAGAGGGCTACGTTACAATACGATACCACGGTTGTACGGTGAACGCTCCATTGCTTATCAGGCTTTCTTGATTAGGCATTCCGTTGCTCCTAGCATCTGCACTAAGTGCTTGTCTGGGAAGTATGCCGAAGCCGCGATCCGGTTCCCGCATGTAAATCGTATAGCCTAGAAAACAAAGATATAACTTTTGGCACGTGATAGCTCACCCATACTAAATATATCGTTTTGACAACGTAAAGCAAAGGATATCTATAATCTGGTAGATGAAAATGGTCAGGAAATTTCTACGAGTAGAGAAGTCGGAGCTTTCAAATTCTACAAGGTTTGACCTTCATACAGAGATCCCTATATTGTACAATGAGGCCAGCTTTGGCATAACTCTTTTGATATATATACAACCTTCTCTAAACGCCGCCGCAATGCTAATGGAACAATTAACACCCACACCAGTTGGCTCTTAGATACTCTTAATGCCAAACTATATCCTGCTCGAAAGTCTCCATGCTTGCTCACCAGACACCTCTCCACAAGTGCATACAGCGGCGTCACAACACCAATCCAATATCTTACAGCCATCAACCTTTGAGACTGTAGTTTAACAGCACGATAATGGCAATCCCAATCTCAACCGCCACCTTTTTCGGTATCGATTCGGAGGTTAACAAGGCTCCGCCCTTCCTCTCATCACCTCATCATCCTTAGCTGCTATAACCACATTATGTCCATTATGGCTTGATCGCAACTCCTACTGTTTTTGCTTGAGCGATAACAGTCTTGCAAAGCCCTTCCAAGCTCAACCCACTTAATCTCAACTCGGACTGCTTAATCTTCGCAATCTCATACACGTGCTTCAAGCTGATCGTCCCCACAATCTCATTCCCACCAGCTCCTTTCAATTTTCCATGTACCGCTTTCACTCCCGCTGATTTGAGGAGTAGGTATGCGGTGGTAGGCGTGCGAAGCTCGAAGTGGAACGAACGGTCAGGTCGGACAGTTACGCGTGCTGGGATAGGGACACCCAGAGTCATGTGGGCAGTTCGCGCATTGAATTCCTAAGAATGTCTCAGTAAATATGCTCTGGGAACCGGGATATACTAATAAGAGGGATTGCGCAGCTCAATGGAATAGGGTTTCAAAAGTGCTAGCTCAGCTCACCTTGCAAAAATCCATCGATTTCACACCCTTACTTCCCAGAGCGGGACCAACTGGGGGGCTAGGGCTTGCTTGTCCTGCCCCCACAATCAATTTCACAATCTGATCTGTTGCTGCGCGTGCTTTCGACATGGCGAATTCTTGTGCGTTGAAGAGCTAGAGTGCTGGCCTTGGAACGATATATTTTGATATTCGACACTCAAGAAATTCAAGCGTCCGTGCACGGTATAGTCACGTGCACCAAACTCCGAATAAAAGCTCTGGAAAATAGATAGATCAATATCCAGGTTGATTCTTTCTTACTGCTTTTCCGATCTTGAGAATTGAATTTCTACCTAGCTATTTTCCTACCCTCTAGGCGGCATTCTTTGAAGAAACGTTAAAATCCGGGCCGGCCAACTAGGAGAGTTTAGGAATCTGATTTGAAAGCAGTTGATAAGTCCTGCTCTCCGCAATAGTATCAACGCCTTCCATCCACCGTTCTGCTCAGTATCCAGGATCACCTGGATTTCTGCTATTTCTGCAACTTGAATTGAATAAGAGATTTAATATTTAGCAAATCTAAGAAAGAGACGTCCGGAAAATCGAGGTTCATTGTTATCTCCCGAAGAGAAAGTAGTAGATAAGCTGTGGCCGGGAATTTTATTCTTGCGTACATATTTCTCAAGATGGGAGGACAAACTGTCATTGTAGGAGCTAGGAAGATCTTCGATAATAACTTTTATTTAACAGTTCTAACCCTCTTCAAATAGGCTATTGGCCAAATGTGCTCTACATCAAGTATGAGACACAATCTTGATCAAGTTCGGATTCTTGTGCAAAAAGCTGTCGTTGCTGGCGCTAAGGTGAGGCCATTATTTCTCATATTTTAAATCAGGAAGCTTATCTATATCTAAAAATCATAGGCACTTTTCCTACCCGAAGCTTCCGATTACATTGCCGGGTCTGCGGAAGAGGTGCTTGCTCTTGTCAAATCAGTAGAAGATAGCCACTATGTTAGAGGACTACAAATGGAGGCCAAAAAGTACAAAATAGCGATCAATGCAGGAATTCATGAACCAGGAGAGAAAAATTCAAATAAGGTAAAGAATACTTCCATATGGATTTCGGAAGAAGGTGAGATTGTAGAGAGATATCAGAAATTACATCTCTTTGACATGAATCTCAAAAACGGGCCACAGGCCCGAGAAAGCGAGTAAGTATCCCCTTTTGATTGAGGTTAGACTAGCTCAACTTATGATTGTAGTGTGGTAGAAGAGGGTATGGAAATCATACCTCCCTTCCAGACTCCTGTCGGCCGAATTGGGCTTCTGATTTGTTTCGATGTAAGAAACCTGGGTTAGAAACAAAGAATATACGGATTCTAATATGCAACGACAGCTTCGATTTGCTGAAGTCCCTCTGTCATTAAAACGACAAGGTGCCGAAATAATTACTTATCCATCAGCTTTCACAGTCCCCACAGGCAAAGCGCACTGGGAAATACTTCTTCGTGCCCGGGCTATTGAAACGCAAGCATATGTGATCGCAGCTGCACAGGCCGGGAAGCACAACAAAACTCGAGTATCGTATGGTCATTCCATAATCATTAGTCCATGGGGAGATGTCATTGCAGAGCTTGGAGGCGATTTTGAGGGCCCGGAGATAGCTACCGCTATAATCGACCTTTCAACCGTAAAAGCGCTTCGACAACAAGTTCCCCTGCGAAGGAGGACTGACGTTTATCCAGAACTCTGAGAGAGTTTTTGAAATACTGGACTAGAAAATATTTTGGATATAAATAATCCTCTGTAGACACCGTATAAAATCTAAGAATATCAGATTAAACAAACAAATATTGCTTGGAAGAGTAACATTAACTCGCTCAATAAATTTGAGAAACCCCTGTCTTGATTTTTAGAACAAGCATGTTTGTTTAGGTTGGTGACTGAATTGATGTCGAATGAGCGATAGACTTCGCTAGGAACACCCCCATGCAATTTGCTGACTGAACCCTGACGTAGTCAGGCGCTGTTAAGTCGTGGCGGTGGAGGCGGGGCCTATTTCAGAAAGAATTCATCCTTCTATCAATATCTTCCTCGATCGACACATATTTTCAATCCCAAGATACAAATTCAAGATGATGAACTGGGCGAAACAACAGTATGTTTTATATCCATTCTGCTAAATATGAACAATTCTAATCAGTTTTTTGGTGCGAAAAAGGCTGGCCAATGTGGCCGGCACCCAAGAACCTATCTATGGACCCTCTGCGATTCAGTCCATCGCAAAGCAAACTGAAGCCACTCCATATACAGAGCTTACAAGAGAGGATTTGAAGTGGGTTGCTATGAACTCAACCAACGTGGAGACTCAGACTTTCTACTTGATGGCGGACAATGGATATTTGGGGTCAGCTCAAGTTATCTACAGCAACGTAGCGTATGAACACTCGAAGTTTCTACATATGATAAACCACTGATTTGGTGCAAAGTGGTATAAGAATAACAGCCCAATTCAACACAAAAATCTGGTATCCGAAGAACCAAGGAAAGCCGAATCTCTGGTCCTCTGACCCACTTTCCAATATCGAGTTCAGTGAAGATAAGAACAACTTTTATGCGGAGAATTGTGCCATGGAGCTTTCAGAAGATAACAAGACCTTTACGATCAAGTCTATGACTAACGAAAATTCGATTGTCAACCTGAAAATCACTCGAGTCGCTCCAGGCTTCAAAGTTGGACAAGATGGTACGACATATTTCGGCACTGATCCGGAGGCGCCCTGGGGTTCAATGAGGCATCTCTTTTGGCCTAGGAATACATGCGAGGGAACAATTGTGACTAAGGATGGGCCTATTGACTTCAAAGGCAAGGCACTGTTCATTCATGCTCTTCAGGGGATGAAACCTCATCACGCCGCCGCAAAGTGGACCTTCGCAGACTTTCAGGGCCCAAATTATTCTGCGGTTATGATGGAATTCACAACACCTCCTTCCTATGGCTCCACAGTTGTCAGCGTCGGGGGAATAGTCAAGGGTGACGAGATCATCATGGCCGGATCTTCCAATACTGCTACGCATACTAAAGTCAAAGCCGACCCGGAAAATGGCTGGCCGGAACCGGAAACTATTAAATTTGAATGGACGGGCAAGACCAAGGATGGAAAGCCAGTTGAAGCTGTTCTCGAAGGGCCGTTAGATGAGAGACGTGATAGAGTGGATATCATGGCGGAAGTGCCAGGCTTCGTTAAGACAATTGTGGCTGGGGCTGTCGGAACCAAGCCATATATCTACCAGGTACGTTCTATTCTTGTTTTACAGAAACATAATTTCTGACGATTTTCAAGTATTGCCCACACGAGCATCCCATTTCATTGAAGATCAAGATCGGGGACGAAGAGGCGACCGAAGAAGGTGTCCTCTTTTCAGAAGCTACCTTTATCTCTGCATGATTGTGATGAGCGTAACATATTGCATCCTTGGTTAATGACAGCGGCGTTGAGTAGAGAGGCAAACACATTCGTTGGGTACCCACAGTAATGCAAGCTCTGGTAGCGCGATAATAATAGAGTCTTAAGATGAAAGACTTAATTCAATCAAATGTCCTCAATATGAGTTAGTTCTTGATATAACATATTTTTATTTGACTAAAGTGCCAACCACCATTTTATTCACTGTAAGATGCCGAGTAATGGCGCATCCATTGTGTAACGCAAGAGCTCTGTTTACAGTTTCTAATCGCGTTACCGAGTTTTGGGAATGCCCCGCCATTCCAGCCTCGAAGGCTTTCTTTAGCCATCCACCTGTCAACAAAACCATAACAGATCAACAAACCAACAAACCCACAAACTATTGCAATGCCCCCTTTTTCTTCGCCCTACAACTCAACCCCGGGTTCGTCGCGTCGTCCAGATGGCCGTTCATCACTGGCTGGCAAAGGAATCGCTTTCGCTGGACGGGGCAAAGGATCAAAAGGCGTCGGAATAACAGCACACAAGCGCATGAGGTATTTTCCTTTCAAGTCGCTCTTCTCTTCCTTCTTCTTTGTTTACTTAACTCACCTCACTCTAGAAAGTTGAGAAAAGATAATATCCAGGGTATTAGTAAGTAATGACTCTCTCAAATTTGAGTTCAATATGCTAATGCCTATTCACTATAGCGAAAGGTGACATTCGGTAAGCTAAAAATTCACACACCTTCCCAGCTTCGCAAGCCTAAAGTATGGAGCCAAAACTTGCAAAAAGTTTCTGACAATTAACTCTTCAGACGACTTGCCCGGCGTGGCGGCGTCAAAAGAATATCTGGGACCATCTACGAGGACACCCGAGGCGCCGTGAAGGCCCGCCTAAGTGAGGTGAGTTTCGTGGTGCCTCGTTTACCTCTCAAGCTAACATAGCTAGATCTTAAGACAAGTCGTAATCATAACGGAACATCAGAAGCGTAAAACTGTAACCGTAACAGATGTGAGTATTATTTCATGGTAATCTGATGACAATGTTAATGATTGGGAAGGTTATATTCGCACTCAAAGGCCTGGGCACTCCGATTTACGGTTTCGATAACCCTTTGAAATAAGATATCACGATCCACCTGTTACGATGTCTTTAGCAATTTTGCTTTACGTTTCAACCTAGACTTGACGCCAGTCGGCTTTCTTGGAACGTGCGATGCGTACTTTCTGTACAAAACATGATGATACAGCGAAGGAGTTCAAGGTATGATGCTATCCCACATTCGTGGCTGTACTCCTGAAGGATTTTGAGTTTTCTGGCTGGTTGTTTGTTTTCAGTCAACACAGATTGATATGTCCGGCGATACCCACTGCAGTTACTTTGACAGGAGTATATTGCGGATTCCAGAGGTTGGGGAGACGGTAACGGGGTCTCGTCGGGAGTGCGTTTATGCTCACTTAAAACCTGATAATAAACAAATTCTGATTGGGAATATGCTTCTTCGCTCGGGAATCAAAAAATGAAATATATGCGCATGAAACTTCCTGGGGTTAATATCGTTACAACCTCCAGCCCTTCACTTCTGTCATTCCCCTCTCACCAAAACCAGTCGATTCCGTATAACTCCGTCCTCTCGAAACCCGCTTTCGCTTCCTTAGCTCATCCTCCTGCTCTTTTACTAACAGCTCTCTAACCCTTCGATTACTTGCCCCCCCGTTCCATACATTCTCACTGTATATACCTGTCTTCCTCCCTCCAGGATACCGTTCTTTCCTCACCTTTCTCTTGCGATAGAAATAAGTGCACGTTATGTAGAAGCCGTGTATGTGGCCTGGGATAATCCCAGCCAGGAAGAATAAGGTGTTGATCAGGCAGTCGGGGCCCGGTCCTGCAATCTGCACGGTGTGAGATTCACGAAAGGACCCAAGGGGGAGGAGGAAACTGACGAGCATGACTGCGAGAGGTGGGCCTCAAGGACGAGTTAGTAAAGGAAGGAAACCCCTCTCAAAAAGGACGGAGAGTTAGATTTTTGGGTGAAGAGAGGAAGTCTACGAACAAAATATATTCACTAAGGAGACCATGATTCGTTCCATCATCTTGAAATGTGATTTTGAGTACACTCGCTACTTGCTACAGTAGAATTGTGACTCCAAACAACCTTCAAACAAGAAAAGAAAGCTCAGGATATAGGAACACAAATCAAGAGCTATTTGATTAAGTATGACATTTTATTAAACTTCAGCTTCTGGTAGATTGTATACATATATTTAATATTTTGGCTGCAGCGATGACGCTGTTTCTGCATTAACCTTAAGCAAGAAATCTTGGTACGGTACAACCGACATGGTAGATCCCCCATCAAATTGAACCCCTGTGAGCCTCACACGTGACTTCGTGTGTAAGAGCAGGGATCCAAGATCTTATAAACATAATGCGCGCTGTGTCAACTTGAGCACACTTCTACGCGAATACAGCAGTATACACCAAGCCCAAATTAACTGACCTGGAGAGGAATTCGTCATGGCAAACCTTGGGAAGCGCTCTTCTGAATGGATCGACCTTACTGGCGAGAATTCTCCGCCCCAGCAAAAACAAGCGCGTGTTGCATTCAACCGGCAATTGGGCTCTCAGCCCCACCCAAGCCAATCGTTGACTTCACGCGATTCTTGGAGTGTCGTTGAAGCCAATGAGGAAAATGACATTATTGAACTTAGTCAAGATGTCGACGAAGGCTTTGGATGGGTCTGCCTTGGTTCAATTGATGGCAAGATCGTTGGTGTTCGTTATTACACAGGATATGCAACCCCAGGAGAACAAGCTATGGTCAGAAGAGAGCCATCAAATCCATATGATCCTAATGCAATTAGAATCGACAATGTACAGGGTGCTCAGATTGGCCACATACCTCGCAACTTGGCTGCCAAACTGGCTCCCTATATGGTGAGTGCCTATGCGAATATCCATTGGCATGAAGCTGACATTTGATAGGATTCAAAGCACATTCTGTTAGAATGCATGCTGACGGGAGACAAAGGCGCATTTGACTGCCCCATCCGGTTGAGAGTCTTCGGACCCGGTGAGCCAGTTGCCCGTTCTCAGCTGGAAGCAAAAATGAAGACAGACAGGTTGCCAATCAAGAAACAGGGGATAGCAGCATCAAGACAATCTAAACAAGATGCTCTTTCAAAAAAGTCAATGGGATTTCAAAGCTCTGGATCCCAACCTTCAAGTAGCCAATCTACGCAAGTTCCAGAGCTCGGAATCGAGCATTTCGTTCAACATAGCGAGCTCTTTAAACCTCGGGATGTTGAACAGCTTGTTGAGGAATGGGGAGTTGGAGAAGATGTCTTATCAAAGTTACCCATGGCCAATCAGCCGCAAGGATTAGTTTCAACTCTTCTCCCCTATCAACGTCAAGGACTCGCCTGGATGCTGGAAAAGGAAAACCCTATTCTTCCTGCTCCCGGATCCACAGACATTGTCCAGCTGGTACGTGATACTGACATCATATTCTCTAGACCCCTTCCATTCCTGCTCGTCTTAAGATTCTCCCAACATGTTTAGTTTTGTCTACTGTAAAAACAAAATATCCAAGGAAACAACTAACTTGAAATAATTAGTGGAAACGTTCAAAGGACAATATGAATGTTTTCCGAAATATTGCTACCCAATTTAGCACGTCTACTCCTCCAACTCTAGCCAAAGGGGGGATTCTTGCTGATGATATGGGGCTTGGAAAAACCCTACAAGTAATCAGTATGATTCTCGAGGGCCGTGCAGGTACAACTCTAATAGTTGCACCTGTCAGCGTGATGTCAAATTGGGTCCAGCAAATTCAGAGACATGTCAAGAAAGAGAATGCATTGAAAGTCTTGACATATCATGGTAGTGGTCGTAAATATATGACTGCTAACGAGTTTAGAGAGTATAATGTTGTGATTACGAGTTATGGAACCTTAAGCGTTGAATATCAGCCAAGAGGTAATGACAAGCCCGAGAAGATACCACGTCAAAGGGGCCTTTTCTCTATGGACTGGGCCCGCGTCGTTCTCGACGAAGGCCATAGTATTCGAAATCACCAGACCAAAGCTGCTGTCGCATCGACGAGTCTTCTCGCAACTTCTCGATGGGTAGTTACCGGAACCCCTATTGTCAATGGCCTGAATGACCTCTATTCTATTCTGAAATTTCTTGGCATTACAGGAGGATTGGAACGTCTGGAAATATTCAACGCCGTTCTCACTAGAAGACTAGCTTCTGGAGACGAAAATGCAGAACTCATCCTGCAGTCTATCATGAAAACCATGTCTTTGCGCAGAAAGAAGGATATGAAATTTATCGACTTGAAATTACCAGAACTTACTGAATATGTTCATCGCATTACCTTCCGTAAAGATGAAAGAGAGAAGTACGAAGCCTTACAGTAAGTTAGCTTGTCTGATTTATCCCAAACAAAACTGACTGAATTTAGAGCCGAGGCCAAAGGAATGGTCAAGAAATTTCAAGCTGGAAAATCCAAGAAGGGCCTAGACACTTATCGTCATGTGCTCGAGGTTTTACTCAGAATGCGGCAAGTATGCTGTCACTGGAAGCTCTGCGGATCTCGTGTTACCGACTTGCTAGCCATTTTAGAGTCCGACGATGTGGTGGCCCTCACCAAAGAAAATCGTTTGGCACTTCAACTACTTCTGCAGCTCAGCATTGACAGCAGAGATGAATGTCCTATCTGTCTTGAGGAATTGCACAATCCTGTCATTACGGCATGTAAGCATGCTTTTGGCCAAGAATGTATAGAGCGGACCATTGGACTCCAGCACAAATGCCCAATGTGCCGTACCGAACTTGTCGATAGTGACTGCTTAGTCTATCCTGCACCCGAAGAAAAGGCCGAAATGGATGAAAATCTTAACATCGAGACGAAGAGTAGTAAGACAGAGGCTTTGATGAAGATTCTGACAGCTAGTCGCCGCGACCCGAAATCCAAAGTAGTAATCTTCTCCCAATGGACGAGCTTCCTGAATATTATTCAACGTCAGCTCGATGAGGCAGGAATGGTGTATGCTCGCATC
Source organism: Haplographium delicatum (assembly GCA_037952705.1). NCBI lineage: Eukaryota > Fungi > Ascomycota > Leotiomycetes > Helotiales > Hyaloscyphaceae > Haplographium > Haplographium delicatum. Next base: position 228,850 of record JAPZPC010000006.1, read on the forward strand.
GATGGAACCATGCCAGCTCATGCCCGAGATGCCGCCATGGCAGCCCTCGAGTCAGATCCTGACACCAGAATCCTACTAGCCAGTCTTTCGGTCTGTAGCGTTGGTCTTAATCTTGTAGCAGCAGATACTGTCGTACTGGCTGACTCATGGTGGGCACCAGCAATTGAAGATCAAGCTGTGGATCGCGTACATAGATTGGGACAGACCAGACCATGCACCGTGTGGAGATTGGTGATGGAGGACAGCATTGAGGAACGAGTCCTTGATATTCAGGCTGAAAAAAGGAAGTTGGTTGGCATGGCATTTCAGGAGAAGACAAAGACTGGAAAGGAGAAGACTACGAGGATGGGAGATATTCTGAAGTTGCTTTCCTAAAAACATAATTCTTTTCACCGGCGTAGGATGAGATGGAAATTTGGTTCCTGGCAAGTTTGGGCGTTTACTTTTTATACGGACAAATGCTGCACTGGTGTTCTCATATCACTGAACATTTTCTACAGGTAGAGCCCGAGCTCCCTAGGCCTCCGGCGTTTAAATTTTGCTTTTAAGATAAATTAATACAAGATTTCTTAATATGCTCTACCATTAATCAATCAACTTTGGAATCTTGATTCCAAGATGGCGAAATTTAGCGGATGCAACGGCATACACTAGGTAACAGTGATCAGATCAATAGGTTTTCTTTATCTTTTTACAGTAGCTAACACATACAGAGCCATTAATTAGCGCAACCCGCTAGCGGCCGCTTCAGAGTTTGGATTATTACTCCACGGAGGAGATGGAAATTCACCCAAAACTTTAGATCGAGAAATATTAGTTAGAACGCAATAGTCCCTAGGCAATAATGGTTCGCAACGACTGGAACCCTCTGTCATTTCTGCCATTTGAGGTTGCAGGTATGCTTGCGATTCTTGTCAGTCTTTGTAACCGTTAATGCTGATTTGACAAAGATATTGTGGCATTATGGCATACGAATCGAATTCCTATAATTCTTACGACATTTACTATCCTTATATTCTTGCGAACTTATTTACACTGGCGATCCCCTCGAGAACGAGGGTTTGATACTCCACCGACATCCCCCCCGTTGGTAGCGGAGAAGGAGAGGCTTTTATTCATTGATAAGAAAGTAGCTGGAGAGAAAGCGCCTCGAAGAATTGTGGGAGGTGTAAAGAAGAGAAAGTCTTCTCAAGAAGATGAAAAACCGACTGATCAAAGGATTCAAGTCTTAATATTCTTCTCGTCGCTGACTGGCACCACCGAAAAGACTGCGAAAGTGTTCACCGAGGCTCTGACCCAGTCTCTCTCAGCCTCAAAGTCTACCGCATTTCTTGATCCTCAATTACTCGATTTGTCCTACATAGACTACGACGATTTCTTTATCAATCCACCGAAAGCAGAATCTGGGGAACGTTTCCTTTACCTCTTCCTTCTACCTAGTTACAACATCGACACGGTACTTGACAATTTCCTCGAGCATCTACAAGAAACGCACAATGATTTCAGAATAGATACAGCACCATTATCGGCGTTACTAGGTTATTCTGTTTTTGGATTTGGTGATAGAGAGGGCTGGCCGACTGAGGAAGAGGGATTTTGCTCGCAGGCGAGAGATGTGGATAAGTGGATGGCAAAATTGACTGGGAGGAAAAGGGCCTTCCCTTTGGGTATGGGAGATTCAAAAAAAGATGCCAAAGATCGTCTCAATGAATGGAAACAAGGAGTAGAAGATGTATTAGGCCATATTGCTGAAACAGGAAGCCTTGGTGAAGGAGTTGTTGGAAGTGGAGATCCTGTGGAAAGTGATGTGGAAGATCTGGACGATGAAGACGAAGTGCTCTTCGAAGAGCAAAAGATTGCGCAGCGCAAAGCCAAGGCTCAAAAAAAGGAGACACTGAATGATTTGGAAGATATTGGCAGCACTTTAAATAAGTCGAGCGAGGACTCATCAGTCCCACTGGAAGTCGACTTTACATCTTACAGTAAGAAAGGTCGACCAGCTTCTCAAGCAGTGACAACTACTAAGGAAATGGTCCCCAAGAACTCACCAACCTACACCGCTCTCACCAAGCAAGGCTATTCTATCGTTGGATCCCACTCTGGGGTTAAAATCTGTCGGTGGACAAAGTCGGCCCTCCGTGGTCGCGGCTCTTGTTATAAATATTCCTTTTACGGCATTGCGTCACACCAGTGCATGGAAACAACACCATCATTATCCTGTTCTAACAAGTGTGTCTTCTGTTGGCGACATGGTACCAACCCTGTGGGCACAACATGGCGCTGGGTTGTAGACCCCCCGAAAATGATTTTCGAAGGCGTCAAAGCAGGTCACTATCAAAAAATCAAAATGATGCGAGGCGTACCTGGTGTACGTGCGGAACGATTTGCAGAAGCCATGAGAATTCGGCACTGCGCACTTAGTCTCGTCGGCGAACCCATCTTCTATCCTCACATAAACGAGTTCACGGCCATGCTTCATAAAGAGCACATTTCATCGTTTTTAGTATGCAATGCCCAGCACCCTGACCAACTCGCCGCCTTGAAACCGGTCACTCAACTCTATGTATCTATAGATGCCTCGAACCGTGAGAGCCTACGGAAAATCGACCGACCTCTGCATAGAGACTTCTGGGAGAGATTCAACAGGTGTTTGGACATTTTGAAAGAGAAGCGGTTCCAGCAACGCACTGTGTTCCGCCTCACTCTCGTCAAAGGATTCAACGTCGAAGACGAGGTAGAAGGCTACGCCTCCCTTGTAGAAAAGGGTCTTCCCTGCTTCGTCGAAGTCAAAGGTGTCACGTACTGCGGCACTTCCTCGAGCGCCGGTGCGGGCCTCACCATGCAAAACGTGCCATTCTACGAAGAGGTGTGTGAATTTGTAACCGCTCTCAACACGGCCCTGGCTGCCAAGGGGCTGAAATATGGCATAGCCGCAGAGCACGCTCACAGTTGCTGCATCCTCATTGCCAGCGAGAGGTTCAACAAAAACGGGAAATGGCATACCAGGATCGACTACGAGAAGTTTTTCGAGCGCCTGGAGAGCGGCGAGAGTTTTACCCCCGAGGATTATATGGGCCCCGAGACGCCCGAGTGGGCTACTTGGGGCAATGGGGGATTTGATCCTAGAGATGAGAGGGTGTATAGAAAGGGGAAAAACAAACAGCCTTTGCCGGAACAAGCGGAGGAGGTGGATGAATAGAATATTAGGACAAATATTAAACGTAAAGGAATGGAACTATATGGCACATTGTCATGAAAAATATCTCTGATTAATTCGATTTGAAGCTAATGTCTGCAATGTATGCTATTCGTGCTCGGACGAGGTTGCAAGACGGTAAAATACCTTAAACTTCAAAGCAAAGTAGCAAGATATGCGTCGAATCAATATGTGTGACAGGCCGGTCACAGAAGCCCACCGTACTCCTTTCTTAAGGCAATAAAGAGGCAAATTACTCCCGAAACACCGTCCGAAGTGCCGCAATCAAGAAAAACACCTGTCTATCCAGTAGGGCCGCTACTTGGCTCACCATCTTTCTCCAGCATCTCCCTCTGTGCCATCACCCTCTCATTACAAATGTCGATAAACATCTCAAACTTCTGGATCATCTTATCCTTCCGTCTCAACTGATCTTTCAAATCTTCCACTTCCTTCCTCCATTGCTCCTTCGTTTTCTCAACTTCGGCCTGCGCATTTGCAACCTCTGTTCGTAACTCGGCACGTAACTTCTCTTCGAATGTCATGGGAGGCTTCTTATAGAACGTGGGTAGTTCTTCTAATGCGGTTGCTTCCACCCGTGAGGGATCCCGCTTGATAGCAGCTCTTGCATTATAGATATCACGTGGGAGATAACGGACAGATGGGTTCTCACGGTGAAGTATTTCAAGAGTTTCTTTGACAGACACACCTATTTGCCCAGTTAGTGCCATACATAAGGGTTGAGAACGAGGTGACTAATACCATTTTCCTCAAGAGCTTTTACAGCGGCAATAGCTTTTGGATCCAATTTTCTCGCACCAGGATGCTCTGTGGGACTTTCGCTTGGGGGATGATTATGTGTGAGATGCTCCCCGTCGATCCTGCCCCGGAGCAGCCAAGCAGTCTTGTTTTCCAATCCAAATACCCCAAATTCACACCCACATTTGCGGGATTTGGTCTTCCGTTGCCGTTGCTCCCCTGGAACTTTTTCCTTGTTCGTTCCACCACGATCGCATATCAAGAATACCTTCTTTAAACCTCTATTATCGCGTTTAGACCGGCCGATGACAAAAGCGTAGCCGTGGGCAAGTGCATGTGCTTGTGCATAGGAGAAGAGTGCCTCGAATGTAGGAAAAGTGCCACCAGGGGGTGCAGAGAGCATTTCTCCCTGTACTACTTGAGGGGTGGTAGGACTGGACTGTTGGGCCAGCATGGAGTCGTTGCCGGAGAGCTGTTGATCGATAGCTAACTGGGGATCGATCATAGACAAGTCTTGGGATGTTCCCTCTGGAGGACCGTCTTGAGGCCTAGCTCCCAAATTTGAGCTGGCCGGCGAAGATGTCATGGATGGCCTCTGAGCTGACAAATTTTGGAGTGCCGGAGAAGCATTTTGAGATTGTCTTTGAGCTTGACCCATTGACGCAGCTGGGTTCATTGCATGATTAACGCTCATTGACTGGTTTTGAGGCGTAACATGAGCGGGCATATGAATAGTTGTGCCCAGAGGAGGAGGACGTCGGAGCGGAGTACCAGTACCAGGCCCAGCAGCGGGATTACTCAAGATGCCCTGGGCAATCTGCTGCTCCGCCGAAACCACCGGGTTTCCATTCTGTCGAGGCGGACCTGCTTGGATAGCGTTGGGTGTGTATGGGGTCGAGTAGGGTGACTTGTGTTGGCCAGGAGGGCGAATTCCGCCCTGAGTTGGACGTGGGAACGAAGCTCGCTGTTGAGATGGTGATGGTGACGGGAGATTCGGCTGGACTTGGAATACGTGTTGACGGCCGGTATTTGTTTGGGAGAACGTGGCTCTCGCATTATCTTGCGGGGTCAACGACATGTCGTCGACAGGATCACAAACTGGATCAAGTGGTGCGTAGACGTATCAATCTATCGATTGTGGTGGGAGGAGTGCGTTTGGATCAAACGAGGGCGAGGTTAGAATGGAAACTCGTGATTTCTTGGGGAAAGAGATTAGGCTTAGCCAATCAGCACGACCTCGCTCCGACAGCCAATCATGCAGCATGAATCGGAAGTTCCTCTGTATTATCGGATAGAGGTACCCACGTACTAAACTAGAACTTACAGAATACAGCAGGACAGTGCAGTGCAATAATAATGGATTCTCATCTCCAGCCATCAAACAATGGTAGACCATTGTAAACGGTACGTACTCGGATCGCGTCATATTAATGATGAGTTTCCCATACTTTCGTCGAGTACGATACTGTTCCAATAACATGACCATAAGGAAATATTTACATACTTACTGTAACAATCTCGAACTGCATAACGGAGAGTTCACATAATCGCTTCCGTACTGTGCGAGTATCTACATCCGGGCCAGCACTCACTAATATCCTAAATGGACTGCCAAGTACAGCATGTTCCTTGGCGAACACATACCTACTGCATTATTCGACCCGCCCTCTCTGCCCGTACATAATGATACCCGTTGCTAGTCTTTATTGCCCTGCCGGTTGCGTACCATCACACTGTCGAGATAGGCAGATAGTTAAACTCGCGGTGAAGTTTAGGATTCGAAGAAGCAGAATATCCGGTCGCAGAGAATGGTCAAAGATAAGTACAGTATCCGAAGTACTGCACTCGGCCAAGGAGAGACTCCAATCACTTTCGTTTGTCGTTGAGATCATCACACATGGATGGTAGGTGTTGTCATGGGACATCACTAGTGTCAAAATGGGCGTTTTGTGGACGGATTCATTTCTTCTAGTTGCAAAAAGGAAAGAAAAAGAAATAACAACATGGAGGAGAGCGGGAGAGGTGCAGTATCCCGCTCTGTCTCTCTTTAGTAGAGTCCAGTTCTTCGGCGTTCGATATCGGTAGAACTAAGTTTGGACTTAAGGTTCGAGTCGAAATTATTGTCCTGTACTACCCCGAGTCTTTTCGACGCCTATTCTTGCCAGGAGAACCCAGGTACACCGAGCAGGTAGGTGTATTGAGTGCAGGGTGTAGTGCAGAGTGCATCGTGCATCGTGCAGGACAGCGGTCCGCGTATGGGGAGAGGCGCGAGGCCGTGAGCTTTGGGAAAACCGGCGATGCTTGATACTTGATACCTACAGTACCATACTGTATTTTGATGGGAAAACAATAGTACTGTAATACCCCATCATAATTAACCCGTATTACATCACCCACGTTCTCGTCTCTCGTGAGTCGTGAAAACAGGACGGCGGCCTACCGACCGACGACCGACGTCGTTCAGTTATAGGTCTCGCTACCACATGTTCCCCCCCCGCCCAAGCCCTCGGCCCTTCGCTTGCTTCTTCGTGCCGCTGGCGTCTCTCCCTTTTGGGCATCCAAAGTCGGCCTTCGCTCTTAGAACCTCCGATCGTCAAGAAAACAAGCCCAACCTAAACCTCCCAGCTGCCTAGATCTCCTGGATCTCCTGGATCTCCTGCGGTACACCATCATGGTGTGCCTATCTCCCCACCAATTAGCTGGCATGCTGGAATTTGAATCTATCCGTGTCCGCTGCCATGTCGTTCAGCGATCGGACCCGGATCTTGCTTGTTGTCCTCGCTCTCGGTTCTCGAGATAGGCGATCAAATTATGATGTAAAAATCTTGGTTGAACTAGATAAATAAAGCTTGAGTGGCCCCCCCCCCCCGGATGTACTGGTACTTGGCATAGAATATACTCAACACGGAAGAAAAAGCTTAATCTACTGTACATTCCACACATACAAACAGACATATTATTTCATTATCACATTTACAATACCTACCACGGTCGTATACACGTCCACATCTTCTACTTTCCTACAACATCTATAAAAAAATCACAGACACAAACACCAACCCCCTTATTTCAATTTTTCTGGTGACAATTGATTGCCAACATGTCGTCTGCAACTCAAGTAAGCTGAATATCCTATCTTGGCATATAACATTTCTGAAAGCCCAGCTACTAAATCAATCTCTAGATGATGCAACCACCGGGCCCGCCATATCCCCCAATAACAGCTGGTCTGGGAGGGTCGCCCACTAAAAGCCTCGATGACCCCATTGTGGCAGTATTTCTGGTCCTTTTCGTCTCGGGCGCCGCGACACATATGACTATCCTCCAAATCAATCTGAGAAGGGGAAAGAAGTTTATGATGTCTGGCCTCCTTTTTGGTTTCTGCATGGCTCGAATCACAACCATGGTGATGCGTCTCACCTGGGCATCCTATCCACACGACATCCCGGTGGCCATTGCTGCGCAGATATTTGTTTCGGCGGGTGTGATCATCCTTTTCATCGTCAACCTGATATTCACCCAGCGTATTCTGCGAGCTACCCATCCGCAATGGGCATGGGAAGCCTGGTTCCACTGGGCCTTCATAATATTCTACGTCACCATCATTATCATGTTGACAGCCCTCATCACCTGTACGGTCCAGAGCTTCTACACCCTCTCCCATAATACCCGCCGCATCGACCGGGACGTGCAACTCGTCGGCTCGACATACTTTGCCACGGCTGCGTTCCTCCCCATCCCGCTCCTCTGTATCCGCCTAATCTCCCCCCCAAAGGATCGCATTGAGAAATTCGGCGAGGGTCGCTTCAGAACCAAGATTTTCATTATTCTCTTCTCCTCCACCATCTTGACACTAGGCGCCGCCTTCCGCGCAGGCATTGCGTACGTCCCACGACCAGTAGCACACCCCGCCTGGTACCACTCCAAAGCCTGCTTCTACCTTTTCAACTTCACAATCGAGATCACTGTCGTGGCTCTCTACGCAATCATCAGAGTCGATAAGCGTTTCCACGTCCCCAATGGGAGCCACAGCCCGGGAGATTATTCGGGTACCAACCAGGGCCGGGATAAGGAAGCTGCCGCACACAGCTCGCATAGCTCGCCCAGCCTCCGAGACAGAATTTTGAGTGAGGAGGAGGTCTTTGATGGCGAGCCGCAGTCTGCTAGTGACAGTGCCGATAAAGTGCACGCTAAGAATGTGGATCTCGAGGCGGGTATCGAAAAACCTGCTGGCAACAGTACCGAGAAAGTGGATCCTAAGAATGCGGATCTCGAGACGGGTGTCGAGAAACCTGCTCCAGTACACTGAATTGTAAAACACTCTCGTTTGTTTTGTTTAATTTTGGTTGGTTGGGAGATATTGATGCATTGCGGGACAGGCGTTAGAACAAATTTGTTTTATACAAGGCGTTATGAGGAAGATACCAAACGGGTGGATTAGAGTTGAAGAAAACTAATAAAGCTGTAAGACGATAATGTAATGTTCGTGAGGGTGGGAGGAAAGGGAGATAAAAAAAGTTTTGTATTAGTAAATATCATCACCCGATCTCTACTGAGCGGAATTCTCTCTCCGTAATTCTCTCTGCAGACTGAATTGATTTAGCTCTCTTCTTATTCTTCTTATTATATGCAATAGCACTACGTCTTTTTTGATAGGCTCACTCGAGCAATAGGGGTGGCGGACTGTTGGCAGTTGGATGACTCAGCATATTTTACCCACCTGGATACTTCAAGTCTCTTATCTCGTGGGCACTTTTTGCGTCAGAGTACGCAAAGGTTAACAAGCTAGTCTGAGCAGCGTCAAAGGAAGGGATAATTGTCATCAAACACTTTTGCTTTCTTATAAGGGTCTATTGCAAAGTCTACAAAAGTTTTCGCTGGCACCGTCTCGGAAGCTGGCCTGTTTCGCTGAATCTCAGGCATAGAGAAAGCCTAAAGCTCTTGCTCGCCCTCTCTGCCGCATTATTTCTCATACACCAACAGAATTTTTCATCGCTTCTGTAGAACTTTCTGGGACACGTCTTGTGGGGGAAGTAAGATTCATCTAAATATTAGAATCTAGAGGAAATAATCCGGAGTTCCTATATAATATTAGCAAGATGGATCTCAGGAGGGGAAGGAGGGGCTACTAACGTCGTGAAACCATGGGTTCACCCGCTCTTGGGCAGGGGTCAAATTGCAGGCTATGTGTAATCAGTAAAGTGTCCCGATATAAGCCAATCACACAACTTACAAGGTATACTTCAAATGCTCATCAATCTCCATAATAGCTGCTTGGTTGCCACATCGGTAGCAGTAGTTGGGAGCTGTGAATATTAGCTCAGTTCGATCCTGCAGTCACAAGCTTATTACCTGAGAAAATCGTGACCACATTTCTATCTTGAGACCAGTTGTATCCCTCCATAACTAGCTGATGTGCTCTCGCAACTAGAGTCAACCCATTGTTGTGGTTGAAAGCCTCTGAAATGTCCTGTCCAAACGTATATCCAGCTCCTCTAGGTGATATTCCCCATCCGCATCTATCATCAGGATCTGACCACAACAGATCACACATAGGCCCCTCATGAGGCACCTCTTGTATACGGTCAAGGGCCCTGATATTGTCGAGAGTGTCGATGCTCGGGGAGAGCCCTCCGTGGAGGCAAAAGATTTGGTTGTCAATCAGGGCAGTGAGGGGAAGGTAGTCGAAGAGATCTGTAAAGTATTTCCATACGTTCGCATTACCATACTTCCGAAGGCATTCGTCATAGAACCCGTAGACTTGGGTGATTTGGCGAGATTCATGGTTGCCACGAAGAATAGTAATTCTTTGAGGGTATCGAATTTTGAGAGCAACGAGGAGAGTGACGGTTTCAACGGAGTAATAACCTCGATCGACATAGTCGCCTGGTTCCAAATTAACTTAGATTCTACTAAATCTGACAGATCATACCCATAAAGAGGTAGTTGGTGTCTGGATTGGGTCCACCAATTCTGAACAGCTCCATCAAATCGTGAAATTGACCGTGGATGTCGCCGCATACTGTCACCGGGCATTTCTTGAATTGGGTCAGCTTTGTGCAATCGAGAGTCTCATCTGGGCTTGCTTACCACTGGTTGCACGTTTGACTCGTCCTGCAAGACTTCTCGCGCCTACAAAACGCGTTCTTAGAACCCACACCAATCCATACTGTGCTCTTGATGTCCTTCAACATCATTGAGATAAGGAGGGAAACTTACCTTCTCACACAACCTTTGTACGTCGACCTCGGCCAATTGCTTGCACGCCATCAGGCTTTCAATCCACCCATCCAACGTGGGTATAGAGGCTGGCTCTGTCGCTGGAGATAACCTCGATGGTTCGGGGGCCCTACCAACATCTTCCATATTGGTATCCATAACAGTCCAACTCTATGTAGGTCGTAGAAGGCTGCTAGTCTTGATGGTGGGGGAGGTCGCGCGAGCTTTTATGACGTTTAGGATGCGGTGAGGAAATCCCAGGCCAGGCTGGATGTTGTGCAACAAGAAATGGCAGAAAGATAAATTAAGGGTATTGGGAGAGTAGGCTTGCGATTATGGGCTTACTTTGCGCCGGGGTATCACAAAGAAGTTGACTGTGTAAACAGAGAGTTTGCAGCTTCACATCTCCTTTGGGAGGCGTTGGAAGCGGATGAGGGCCGAGCTCGCTAGCGTGTATTTGGAATTTACCAGGAAGCGAAGCCCGCTAACATTTTAGTCCTTGGATTTACTACACATCAGCCAGATAGTTTATAGTTAAATTCAAAGTTTAATCCTACAATCTTAGCTCCTTTATCAATGTATAATTTAAATCAGACCCAATCCTAGAGGCTTGCTAGGAAACTCTGAAGATGCATCACGCCCAATTAGACTCTTAAAATCCAGGCCAACTTCTGACAACATCTTTGCGTGGTCCTTGGCCTGGTTCATGCATTCCGTCCAAACAGGGCCTCCCTTTTCAGTGCTGCTCAACTGTCTTGATAGAATAATATTGAAAGTATCAACTTGTTCCTTGGCCCATTTAACACAAGCACTCATCACCAAAGGCGGGAAGCACATTTGGAACGTGGAGACGGTGTTCCGGATGATGGTGAAATACACGAAAGAGACTTCCCAGATGTATTGATGGAGATTTCCCTCAAAGATACATTGCCTTGGTATTAATTAGTATCCGTAAGCTCCATAAAAGCATGGAATAACACACCTTGATCTCTTATGGATGATGTTGCCACGTGCCTCCAAGTATGCCTCGCGAGCACGATCTTCAAACCCCAAACGTGCAAGCCAGTTCACATTACGCTTCGTCTTCTTAGGCTCATTGTGTGTGTCAACTAGCTCACGGGTAATGAGCCCGGCAAGCTTCGTTGATCGTTCATCAGCCTTGAAGCTAATGAAGTCTTGAGCTACAACATTGCTTTTCAGACTTTTGGCCAAGGCATTGAGCTTTTCAACACGTAGAACTGCAGCATCAAAACGTTGAAGCGCGATATCGATATCCAACTCATCAACTTGGCTTTCGACCCAACGTAGATTCTGCTGTTTACCGTCAACTTCGATGAGCATATCTTTGATGTCTGAGAGTGTTTCTAGCAGCTCAGTTTTCTTGAGAAGGCCAGGGTCACGCGAGGCGAAGTAGTTGATCGTCTCCTTCACCTTGTTAGATGACTCCATTTCTGACCTTAAACCCTTGCGTAGCTCCTCTACCGCCTTTCTGAAATTCATCATCAACATCTGCTTCTCACTGTCGTCTGGCTTCTCAGTACGATAGGTAAACGACTCCTGCCCCACTCCTCTGATCATAATAGCGTCAGCCACCTTATTTCTACCACTTGTAGATTCACTGGTACCAGCTAGGTCAACCATTTCAATATCTAGTAATGGCCAGCAGCGATCTGCCACAAGCTTAGAAGGCGCCTGTCGCTGATCATTATTACTCATGCCATCAACCTTCCTCTTCTTCCTTGATGCGATGAGTAGATGATCATTCAGCAAGACAATCTGCATGGCACGTCGTGATTTCCAAGTTGCGTTATCAAGCTCAATCCAGAGTCCAGCATTTTGAACCACATGACGGCCAGGTAGGGCAGGTAGAAACTTCTGGGATCCTTCAATGGTTTTCCATAAAGCCTGAGCGTAGTTAGTATTTCTCAACAGAGACAAATTGGATTTTGGTGCCTACCTGAAGTTGTGAATTCCACATTGCCGTACGATCTGCCACTGAACTTCGTTTGTCTCTCTTGCTTAAAGTAGTTGGAAAACCAGTGTCAAAATCGTCAGAAACAGACTGATTTTGAGACGTTGTAGTTCTTAAAGCCGTTGTATTAGCCTTTAACTCCGACATCAAGTTTTTCAGAGCTCGCATTTCTCCTTTAAGCTTCTCAGCCTCTTTGCTAATTTTGATGAATTGAGTTCGATTTTGGTAGACGTTCTGTTGAAGATCGGTTGATGCTCGGCTTCGTAGCTTTTGTAAGGATTGCTGGTAGTCTTCAATATCTTGCTCTGATGCATCGCTCAGGAGATTTGCAATATATTGTTCGGGGCGAAGATTCGGATCTCGCAGCGCTTTGACATCGACACTCAATCCTTGGTTCTTGCTTGGAGAAGGCCCTCGTCCTCGATTGTTAGAAGAGGAATATTGATTTGGTATCGATGGAATAGAGGGAACCGGAGGAGCAGTTGGGTCAAAATCCGAAGGGAGGTTGTTGAATCGAGTAGAATATCGACGTTTCACAAGATCGGACGTCTGTCAATTCATTAGCATTCTACGCAAGAGAAAAATTTCCAATTCAATGGTCTTTACCTTTCCTCCAGCTTGCGGACGTTGTTGTGGTGGAGCATTGAATGCTGGGTTTCCCCCAGCGTTGCGTTGCCCATCTCCAGACGGTTGTATAGGCCCTGATATCTGCTTTGGAGCGCTGATTGCAGGGCGACCCTTTCTCTTCGTCCGGAGGGAAACTCCCTTGCGATTTTCTTCAGACATGTCTGATTGTGGTATATTTTCAGTCACAGAGGATACGCTTTCCAATGCGTCTTCTGTTGACACTTGCACCTCTTCTTTTGGGGTTTGGTTTTGTTCCATCTCGCGACGTTGAGCTGTCTCACTAGCGTCAAGCGGATCTAAGAAAATCCGTTCCGTTCCGAGCTGAGAGCTTCAAAAAAGTTATCTTCAGGAGAGTAACGAAATTCACCCAAAATCAAGCCTGTCACCAGCCTCCCCTTCATGTTATAGGAGGGATCTACAGAACATTTGTACAATATACGAATTCAATTGCGAAATGGTTCAAACTTCAACAATCGTTGCAGCCACTGTTGGGACGGTTGCGACAGGCTTTGTTGGTAGGCGGCCTTGGTCTCAACTTTTTGAATCTGGCTAAAATGTCATAACAATAGCATATGCAGTGTACTTTGACTACAGACGCCGTAATGATCCACAATTCCGAAAACAATTGAAAAAAGAGTCGAAACGACAAGCAAGGGCTGCAAAGGAGGAAGCAGCCGCTCATATAGTCCGACAAAGAGAAGCCATTAGACGTGCAGTAGAGGAAGCAAAGGAAGAAGGCTTTCCCACAGATGTTGAGGAGAAGGAGGCATACTTCATGCAAGAAGTTGCTAGAGGAGAGGGGCTGAGTGGAGATGGTATGTCGTCTTTCTGATACCTGAACACCTCATCTAATGCTTCACAGGCACCGACAATGTCGAAGCTGCTCTATGCTTCTACAAGGCATTAAAGGTGTACCCACAACCATCGGACTTAATCTCAATTTATGATAAAACAGGTTCGTTTCCATTCTCTCCGTGTATAATTCTCGAGAATAGCCGGCTAACCACGTTGTTACAGTTCCCAAGCCTGTTCTTGACATTCTTGCGGAGATGATAGCTGCTGATTCGGATCTTGAAGTCGGGCCATTCCAGAGCGGGCCAGCTTCAGATAGAGGACTCGATTAAACATTGATATCTCTGTACCGCAGATCTATTTCTCTCCCCTCCTGACACCTCATCCGACAAGCCTGCCGATATCTACTGCCTTTTAAAATGGACCTGGATACCAATACGTTAGAAGGCTTCTCGCTCTCTGTATATCAGCTAGCGCATTCTCACTACTACTTCTATTAATTGTACATTGTCAATATTATGAGGGGGTAGATGTCCTGAAATTAATGGGCGTGCTTCAGCTCATAGTTAGAATCCAATTCGTGTGGTAGTGTGTACGCATAATCTATTTACTACAGGCTTGCCTCTAACTATGTTTATTTATTATCATATAAGTTGCAAAGGCTTCAGGTGTCGAATCTCGTGCACGAATTATGTTAATTATTGAAAATCGAAAACGAATTATACTAACAATCTGCTTTTGTGAGCTGGCATTTTCCCCTTTCTTTCTTTTCTTTTTTCTTTGAAAAATTTCTCTTCTCTATTTCAGAACTTCTAGCGGAGATAATTGGAACGCCAGGGCTTCTACATTACTATTTGCTGTTTCGAAGCCTATAAAGAAGACACTCTCATATCTAGCAGTATTGAGGGCTCACTATAACTATAACCTTCGTTCAGAAAGACTGCCGTGACTGGGGTAGATATTTAGCCTTACTAGACGATATCAAACTAGTAATGGAATACAGGTGGGATTTGGGTATCTCTCCATATATATTCGAGTGGTTTTGGCCCAAAGATAACGGTCCAATCGTGGCTCAATTGTCTAGTTCGGTAACCAGGTAGATACTGCCATCCAAGCTTGGAGCAATGTAACACGTGATGGGAGAGACATGATACCCTGTCTGTCGGACTCCTGAATGAGCTTGTGGGCCGGAAATTTTCTTGGGGTCTCAGTTTCCGAATAGATAAAGTACAGAAAATGGAATATGTATATTTATCTAAAGATAATCAGAAACAGACTCAGAAATCGCAGAAATATTTGTATTTGATAGCTCTTTGTTCCAACCACAAGTTGTGCTCATTATGGAGTTGCCGCGCTAGTCAGGGGTAGAACGCGACGCAAGATTTAAAGTCAGTTCGCGACGAACTCCCTAAATATTGACGGATCTTAGGTAGTCAGCGAACTCTACACAACAACCACCACAACCAAAATCAAACACTACTTTATTTAACGAGCATCGGATCGATGACATCGAATCCCTCCACCAAACTCTGGAGATGAAACTATCCTCTTGAACGATAGCCATGACGGAGGTCTCCCCGGCCAGCCCAAATGGGGTTGTCAAGGACGCATTTGTTGTAGACCCTATTTTGATCGTGGACTACCTTGCAAGTGTTCTCGAGATAGCTTTAGGTGCTACGCGGAAAGAACTAGAGAGTGGAAACAGTCTCTTGTCAAAGGCCTATTATCAGGACACGATTTCAAGATGTTCTCGCTTTGCGGCAGAAAATCAAGTCGCACTATATGTTACGAAAGATATTGCACCAGGGACTGGCCTCGACGGTGTTCTTGACGGATCAAGTATAAAATTTTCATCCAAGATAGAAAATCATAGCTAATATGTGCTCGTAGACACTACTTTTAGCTATAGTCTTGCTGCAGACATTTCCTTTTCTCCTTCGACTACGGCCTCCATCGCACTTTTGAAACGACCAAATCCTATTGACCCTACGATACCCATCACCTCTCAAATACAAATTATTAATTTACCGGGCGTAGCATCACTAAATAGTACTGCAAATGGCCAAGGCGGTGCCTCGGTCTCTCCTTTCGAGATCTTGCATAGCGTCGTACATCTTGCATTGGCTCCATATTTCAACGCATATACCAAGACACAGCCGACATCAAATGGTGTTCGGGGTAGATCAGATGTCGAGGCAAAGACTGGAATTCCGGTGACAAAGAAAAAAATAGCAGAATTGGAGCTGAGTTTGCTGCATCTCCAACAAAACATCGAGATACCGGATCTGATTCTACCTTTACACCCTATGATCCAAAATGCGATCGATGAAGCTGCCGTTCGAAATACAAAGCCGACTACAGAATTTATACCTGTTGCTCTAATTCAGGATAGTACGTTCCTCAACAACTTACAATCGATTGTAAATGGCTGGATCAAGTCTATACAAACGATTACAAAGATGTCGAGGGACCCTGCTAGTGGTACTGCAACCCAAGAAGTCAACTTTTGGCTCTCGATGGAGTCCGCTTTGGAAGGTATCGAAGCTCAACTACGAGGAGAAGGTGTAGCACTTACTATGGAAATACTTCGGACTGCCAAGCGTTTCCAAGCAACAGTCAGCTTCACTGCGGACACTGGTCTGAAGGAAGCTACAGAGAAGGTTCAGAAGTATAACCAGCTGATGCGTGATTTCCCACTGGACGAGTTACTCTCTGCGACTTCTTTGTCAAAGCTCCAAGATGCCATTGGCTTAATCTTTGCACATTTGAACAAGAAACTCCGAATTTGTCCGTATCCTATCCGACGAGCTTTACCATTAGTGGAGGCTATCTCAGCAGATCTCGACTCCCAATTGCATTCATTATTGCACGGGCGATCTCTCATGCACCTTGACTACCGGGAGTTTAAGAATTTGATTGCAACAACTGAATCTATATGGAAAGCTTGGGATGAGAATGTCAAAGAGTTTACTAACGTTGCTCGAGAAGTTACCCGAAGAAGGAATGAGAAATTCATTCCAATCAAAATCTCTCCAAAACATGCAGATCTTCAAGCACGACTCAAATATGTAAGCACTTTCCGTGATAATCACGAGCAATTGCAGAGAACCATCGTCAACGTTCTGGGTCCAAAGAGCGGAGAGGGTGAAAATGCTATGAATGGCGTTGTCCTGGTTGAAGAGATGGGTGATGTGGATGCGGTTGAGGAAGTTCAGCAAGCCTATGCTGCTTTGAACAATGTGGATTTATTGGATGTCACACCTGAAGGCACACAGATTTGGGTACAAGCCGAAATTACCTATAACGAACGTACATCGCGGGTTGAAAATTCTATAATTGCACGATTGCGAGACAGATTGGCAACCGCGAAAAACGCCAACGAAATGTTCCGAGTATTCTCGAAGTTCAACGCACTCTTCGTCCGGCCAAAGATTAGGGGTGCTATCACCGAATACCAAACCCAACTCATTGACAACGTCAAGCATGACATCTCCTCACTCCATGAACGCTTTAAGCAGCAATATGGGCATTCTGAAGCCCATGCAATGGCCCAACTTCGAGATCTTCCCCCAGTGTCAGGAGCAATCATCTGGGCTCGCCAGATCGAGAGGCAGCTCGACGGCTATATGAAGAGAGTTGAGGATGTTTTGGGGAATGATTGGGCCCTTCACTCTGAAGGACAGAAATTGCAGAGTGAAAGTAATCTCTTCCGCAAAAAGCTCGATACCCGTCTTATCTTCGAAGCTTGGCTTCATGATGTTCAAAGAAAGCAAATCTCGATTTCCGGTCGCCTCTTCAACATCAATAAGATACGAGCTGCAAACTATGCCCTTGAATTAGCAGTGAACTTTGATCCTCAAGTCATTGCTCTCTTCAAAGAGACTCGTAACTTACTTTGGCTCAACTACGCTGTGCCTCATCAGATCAATAATATTTCCAAGGAAGCCAAGCGCGTTTATCCATACGCTGTGAGCCTCATGGAATCTGTCCGAACTTTCACCCAGACCAGCCGACAAATTTCGGAAATGTCAGATGTATCAATCCTCCTCAGTGGATATCAAAATGATGTCCAGGCTCTGATATCGAAAGGTATTCCGTTAAAATGGGAGTCATTCGTGCATTCCTTTGATCTACACATCAAGCAAGCTTCGTATTTGTCGAACGGATCCATTGACCATACGATTAATGGAAGGAATGAGAGTCAGCATGTCCAATTCGTTCGGGAATTTGCTGCCTCAGTCTCGTTACTGCAAACAAAAACTGCCACGCTAGCCACGATCAACACAACAATCCAGAAGGCGCTTGCTGAACTAGATTCTTGTCCATACGATGGGAGTTCTTTCCAGCAACGTCTTGAAACCATTCAAATGGCTGTAGATCACTTGAATCTTGAAAATTATGTTAATTTGTCATACTGGGTCAGAGAGATGAATGGTCGGATCAAGAAAACACTTCTCGCCCGATTACGACAAGCCATTGGGGCCTGGATCGAAGCCTTCGAAAGTGAACCTTTGGAAGGTGTCAATGATGACAGTCGAAGAAAACATCTTAGCAATGTGGGAACCCCAATTACACAAGGACCGACACTCAAACGGCTCGTGCATGAGATATCGATGCGTAACCAAGTTATCTATTTGGATCCACCTTTGGAATATGCGAGAGCCAGCTGGTTTTCACAGCTTCATGACTGGCTCGGTGTTGTCTGCAATCTTCAGAAAGTCAAGGCATCTAGATACGAGATGACTTTATCAACAGCAAACGACTCAGAGGGTCGATTTACAGACCTTCCTGGTTCATGTACTGACAGCTTGTGTAATGTTTACTCGACTGTTGAGACCAAGCTGAATGAAATCAGTAGCTATGTAGACAAGTGGCTACAATTTCAATCTCTTTGGGATCTTCAGTCAGAGCAAGTTTATGAGCTCCTTGGCGAGCAACTTTCGAAGTGGCTACAATTACTTCAAGAAATTAGAAAAACCCGGTCTACTTTCGATACCACGGAGGTGAGCCGGTCATTCGGTCATCTTACAATTGACTATGATCAAGTTCAGACGAAGGTCAATGCAAAATATGACCAATGGCAGCACGAGATACTAACCAAGTTTGCTGTACGGCTTGGCACACGTGTCCGGGAGATATACGCAGAAATTGAAAAAGCGCGGAAGGACCTTGAAGTCCAGTCTTTGGAAGTAACGACAACAGCCCAAGCAGTGCAATTCATCACTATTGTTCAAACCTGTAAGCGCAAAGTCAAAGCATGGGGCCCAGAAGTGGAAGTATTTAGACAAGGTCAAACAACCTTGGTCCGGCAACGTTATCAATTTCCTACCGACTGGCTTGGTGTCGAACAGGTAGATTCGGAATGGACGTCTCTCAACGAAATACTTAACAGAAAAGCCAAGATAGTCCAGGATCAGACTGATGCACTTCGGGCAAAAATTACAGCAGAGGACAAGGTTGTAGGTGACAAAATTGCTGAAATAACAAACCTTTGGAACGAAGAAAAGCCCGTATCCGGTACCATCGCACCAGATGTCGCTTCTGCAACACTAACATCTTTTGAGTCTCGCATCACGAAACTTCATGAGGAGTCTGAGATGGTATCAAGAGCCAAGGAAGCGTTAGACCTACCAGCGACCCCGGATACAGCTCTCGCTGCTATTCTTGAAGAAGTACAGGATTTCAAATCGGTCTGGGCCGCTTTGTCTACAATATGGAAGAGCCTGAACGAGCTTCGTGAAACGCTCTGGAATAGTGTACAGCCTCGAAAGCTCAGATCGTCTATTGATGGCTTAATCAAGATGACAAAGGAGATGCCAAGTCGAATGAGACAGTACGCTGCCTTCGAGCATATCCAGAATGTTTTGCGGCAATTCCTCAAAGTCAATCCTGTTTTAACAGATCTCAAATCCGAAGCCGTTAGAGACCGGCATTGGAATAAGATCTTTAAGGCCCTGAAGCCCGGAAAGCGCTACTCTCCAATTTCTATGACTCTCGGAGATGTGTGGGACCTTAATCTTGCAGCGAGCGAAGTTGTCATCAGAGACATTATCGCTCAAGCTCAAGGAGAAATGGCTTTGGAAGAATTTTTGAAGCAAGTACGTGAGACTTGGACGAATTATTCGCTGGATCTTGTCAATTATCAAAACAAATGTCGACTCATCCGAGGTTGGGACGACCTCTTCGCAAAATGTAGTGAAAATCTTAACTCACTGCAAGCGATGAGACACTCACCATACTACAAGGAGTTTGAGGAAGACGCCTCCTCGTGGGAAGATAAGCTCAATCGTGTCCATGTCCTCTTTGATGTGTGGATCGATGTCCAGCGCCAATGGGTATACCTTGAAGGTGTCTTCACTGGTAATGCAGATATCAAGCACCTGCTGCCAATAGAATCGTCAAGGTTTCAAAACATCAATTCAGAGTTCTTCGCGGTCATGAAAAAGGTATACAAACAACCTTTCGTTTTAGACGTGCTTAATATTTCTGGTGTACAAAAATCACTTGAACGTCTTGCGGAGTTACTCAACAAGATTCAAAAGGCTCTTGGTGAGTATCTTGAACGAGAGCGTGTATCCTTTCCAAGATTCTATTTTGTTGGAGATGAGGATCTGTTGGAAATTATCGGCAACAGCAATGATACGCTTAGGATTGCCAAGCATTTCAAGAAGATGTTCGCCGGTCTCTCTGGCCTCATCATGGATGAAGATCATATCATATCCGGATTTACTTCTAAAGAGGGCGAAGAGGTCCGACTTAAGAAAGAGATCTCGCTTATCAAGACACCGAAGATTAACGACTGGCTAGCTTTACTGGAAAGCAGTATGAAATCAACCCTCGCCGAGTTGCTTGCTGAGGCTATAGAACAGTATGAACCCATTTTCAGTAATGAAAACGTGGACCAGAGTGCTTTGAATGACTACCTTTCTTCATTCCCTAGTCAGATAGTGGTCCTTGCTACCCAAGCTGTCTGGACCTCAACTGTAGAAAAGGCTTTGGAGGGAGGTGGGTCTTCTCTTCAAACTCTCTATGAGCAGGAAGTTAAGGTCCTACGCATTCTCGCAGCCACAGTTCTTGGAGATCTCGATCCTATCCAACGAAAGAGATGCGAACATCTTATTACGGAGTGTGTTCATCAGCGAGATGTTATCGAGAAACTCATAAAGCTCAATGCACGAACATCTAATCACTACATGTGGTTACTTCAGATGAGATATGTCTACAAGGCCGAAGGCGACTTTTTGCAACGCTTACACATTAAAATGGCAAACGCGAAACTCAATTACGGTTTTGAGTACTTGGGAGTTGCGGAACGCCTTGTTCGAACACCACTAACTGACCGTTGTTTCCTGACACTCACACAAGCTCTTTGTCAGCGGCTGGGCGGTTCTCCATACGGTCCGGCTGGGACTGGAAAGACGGAATCTGTGAAGGCCCTGGGAGTACAGCTAGGGCGATTTACTCTCGTTTTCTGCTGTGATGACACATTTGACTTTCAAGCCATGGGTCGCATTTTCTTGGGTATCTGCCAAGTAGGAGCCTGGGGATGTTTTGATGAGTTCAATAGGCTGGAAGAACGCATCTTATCTGCTGTTTCACAACAAGTGCAGAATATTCAGCTCGGTCTCAAACAAGGGATCGAAGATGAAAAGGCCCAGATCGAGCTTGTCGGCCGTCAACTCAGGGTTAATGCAAACACAGGAATTTTCATTACTATGAATCCTGGATATGCGGGCCGCTCCAACCTTCCAGACAATCTTAAGAAACTATTCCGAAGTGTAGCAATGTCGAAACCTGACAAAGAACTCATTGCTGAGGTCATGCTTTATTCTCAAGGATTCAACCAAGCTAAGCAACTATCAAAACAAACGGTACCCTTCTTTGATCGCTGCTCTGCAAGACTTTCAAAACAAGCACATTATGACTTCGGACTTCGAGCTCTGAAGAGTGTTCTTGTTAGTTCTGGTGGTTTGAAGCGTGCACGCCTTACCAACTCCGGCGGTGAGTTGGGGCCTGAAGAAGAAGTTGAGCCTCAAATTATCGTCCAGAGTATCCGCGAAACCATTGCGCCGAAATTGATCAAAAGTGATGTGGAAATTATGAGATCCATTGAAGCAGAGTCTTTCCCTGGGGTAGATTATGTACCAGCAAGCCTCGAGAAATTGCGGGAAGCAATTCTTAGCATCGCGAAGGAAAGGCACCTCGTTGTAAATGATACCTGGATGACAAAGATCCTACAGTTATTCCAGATTCAGTCTATTCACCATGGTGTGATGATGGTTGGAAACTCCGGCTCGGGAAAATCTGTTGCGTGGAAACTTCTCCTTCAAGCATTACAGCAGGTAGAGGGTGTTGAAGGAGTCTGTCACATCATTGACTCCAAAGTAATGTCAAAGGAGGCATTATATGGTAATTTGGACTCTACCACACGTGAGTGGACCGATGGTCTCTTCACCAGCACTCTACGCAAAATTGTCGATAATTTGCGAGGCGAGGAGACTAAGAGACATTGGATCGTCTTCGATGGTGACGTTGACCCAGAATGGGTTGAGAACTTGAACAGTGTACTTGACGATAACAAACTCCTTACTCTTCCGAATGGTGAACGTCTCAATCTTCCTTCCAATGTTCGAATAATGTTCGAGGTTGAAACTCTCAAGTATGCTACGCTTGCCACCGTCAGTCGTTGCGGAATGGTTTGGTTTAGTGAAGACACTATCACTTCCAACATGATGGTCTCAAATTATCTGGATACCTTGAGGACGGTCGCCTTCGAAGACCTCGATGAAGATGGAGTTGCAACAGGGCAATCGGCTGCAAAGGCTATCGCTATTCAAGCTCAGGTTGCCGACCTTCTTCAAGCTTTTCTCACTACAGATAACTTCATCCAAAATGCTTTAGAGCGAGCAGAAGGGTTCAACCATATCATGGAGTTCACGGTTGCCCGTGTGCTAAATACCTTATTCTCTCTGCTCAACAAAAGCGTGCGAGACATAATCGAATACAACTCCCAGCATGTGGACTTCCCTCTTGACCCAGAACAGGTTGAATCATATGTTGCGAAGAAGCTTCTCTTAGCGCTTGTTTGGTCATTGACTGGTGATTGTCCATTGAGTGACCGCAAAAGCTTTGGGGACTGCCTCGCTGGCCTGGCTACTTTTGGATCCCCCATTATTGGTGACAATACGGCTCTCATCGATTTCGATGTCACTCTACCAAAAGCTGAGTGGACACCGTGGCAGAACCAAGTCCCCAGCATTGAAGTCAATACCCACTCGATCACTCAGACCGATGTTGTCATTCCTACTCTTGATACCGTGCGACACGAGGATATTCTATACTCATGGCTTGCAGAGCACAAACCTTTACTTCTGTGCGGTCCTCCCGGATCTGGAAAGACGATGACACTATTCAGTGCTCTTCGCAAATTGCCAAACATGGAAGTTGTGGGACTCAATTTCTCCAGTGCAACAACTCCAGATTTGCTTATTAAAACATTTGAGCAATATTGCGAATACAAAAAGACACTCAATGGTGTCATTCTTTCACCAACTCAGATAGGCCGTTGGCTTGTTCTATTTTGTGATGAAATAAATTTGCCAGCTCCTGACAAATATGGCACACAAAGAGCAATATCTTTCTTGAGGCAGCTTGTCGAGCAGAATGGCTTCTGGCGGACCTCTGACAAAACGTGGGTCACTCTTGATCGTATACAGTTTGTAGGTGCTTGTAATCCTCCAACAGATGCTGGTCGAACGCCGATGGGTGCAAGATTCTTACGACACGCCCCACTTGTCATGGTGGATTATCCTGGAGAACTTTCTCTACAGCAAATTTATGGAACATTCAATAGCGCTGTTCTCAAGATTATCCCGTCCCTGAGAGGCTACTCTGAATCACTTACAAAAGCCATGGTTCAATTCTACCTCGAGTCGCAGCAACGATTCACACCAAAAATCCAGCCGCATTACGTCTACAGTCCTCGTGAGCTGACGAGATGGGTGCGAGGTATTTATGAGGCAATTCGACCCCTGGAGACACTCTCAGTGGAGGGCCTGGTCAGGATCTGGGCCCATGAGGCACTCCGATTATTTCAAGACCGTCTGGTTGCTGAGGATGAGCGAAAATGGACAAATGAAGCAGTGAATCGCATTGCGCTCGATTTCTTCCCTACTATTGAACAAGAGAAAGCCCTAGGCGGCCCTATTTTGTTTTCTAATTGGCTCTCCAAGAATTATGTGCCTGTTGACAGAGAGCAATTGCGCGACTTTGTCAAAGCCAGGTTGAAGACTTTCTGTGAGGAAGAGGTTGACGTTCCACTGATCCTTTTCAACGATGTCCTTGAGCATGTGCTTCGAATTGATCGTGTCTTCCGCCAACCTCAGGGCCATTTGATATTAATTGGTGTCAGTGGCAGTGGAAAGACTACATTGTCTCGTTTTGTTGCATGGATGAACGGTCTAAAAGTTTTCCAGATTAAGGTTCATGGGAAATATTCTGCCGAAGACTTCGATGACGATTTGCGTGACGTCCTTCGACGCAGTGGATGTAAGGGAGAAAAGATATGCTTCATTATGGATGAGTCCAACGTCTTGGATTCCGGGTTTCTTGAGAGAATGAACACATTACTTGCAAACGCCGAGGTGCCTGGTTTGTTTGAGGGCGATGAGCTCGCATCGCTCATGACAGCTTGTAAAGAAGGCGCTCAACGTCAAGGTCTTCTTCTCGATTCGCAAGAAGAATTATACAAGTGGTTCACCGGTCAAATTGTCAAGAATTTGCATGTTGTGTTCACCATGAATCCACCAGAGGATGGTCTATCGTCGAAGGCTGCAACAAGTCCAGCTCTCTTTAATCGATGTGTACTAAATTGGTTCGGAGATTGGTCTGATCAAGCTCTTTTCCAAGTTGGCACTGAATTAACACAATCGATTGATCTCGACCGACCCAACTTCGCCGCCCCTGATAGTATCCCTGTCGCTTACCGAGACTTGATTCTTCCTGCATCCCATCGTGCAGCGGTTGTAAATTCCATGGTCTATATTCATTACTCGTTACATCGCTTTAATGTTAGGCTCCTGAAGCAACAAGGACGAATCACTTATCTCACCCCAAGGCACTTTTTGGATTTCGTGGCACAATATGTGAAGCTGTACAATGAAAAACGCGAGGATTTAGAAGAGCAACAGCGTCATTTGAACGTTGGGCTCGAGAAGCTACGAGACACTGTGGACAAAGTTCGGGACCTCCGTGTCAGTCTAGCAGAAAAGAAAGGACAGCTCGAGCGCAAGGATGCTGAAGCAAATGAAAAACTTCAACGCATGGTAGCAGATCAACGGGAAGCTGAACAACGCAAGACGACGTCCATGGAAATTCAATCAGCACTTGAGAAACAAGAGGCTGAAGTTGCACAACGTCGCGAATTGGTTTTGAACGATTTGGCCAACGCGGAGCCTGCTGTCATAGAAGCACAGAAGAGCGTGAGCAATATCAAACGACAACATCTGACCGAGGTTCGAGCTATGGGCAACCCACCTCAGGGTGTCAAGCTTGCGCTTGACTCTGTCTGTACTTTGCTAGGTCACAGAGTTGACAGCTGGAAATCTGTGCAGGGCATAATCCGAAAAGATGACTTCATTGCCAGTATCGTGAATTACGATAACGAGAAGCAAATGACAAAGAATCTGCGTATCAAAATGCGCAACGAATATTTATCGAACGAAGACTTCACATACGAGAGAGTCAACCGTGCTAGTAAAGCTTGCGGCCCTCTCGTTCAGTGGGTACAGGCTCAAGTTAATTACTCGGAGATCCTTGACCGTGTCGGTCCATTGAGAGAGGAAGTGGGTATGCTGGAGGAGCAGGCACTTCAAACAAAGGCCGAGGCACAAGCCGTTGAGAACACTATAAATTCTCTCGAGCAAAGTATTACAACATACAAGACCGAATATGCTGCTTTAATCAGTGAAACGCAAGCTATAAAAACTGAAATGTCTCGTGTTCAATTCAAGGTTGATAGAAGTGTCCGACTACTTGACAGTCTATCCTCTGAACGAACTCGCTGGGAGGAGGGGAGCAAATCATTCGAAACCCAAATTGGCACTCTCGTCGGCGATGTTCTTGTTGCGGCTGCTTTCCTGGCATACAGCGGACTCTATGATCAACAATTCAGAAAGAATATGATGGAAGACTGGCTTCATCAGCTTCAGCTTTCGGGTATCAATTACAAGCAACACAATCCTGTCACGGAATACCTCTCAACTGCTGATGAACGACTCGGCTGGCAAGAAAATTCTCTTCCTGTTGATGACCTCTGCACAGAGAATGCCATCATCTTGAAACGATTCAATAGATATCCATTGATTATTGACCCATCTGGACGGGTTACAGAGTTTCTACAAAACCAGAGCAAGGATAGGCGCCTCACAGTCACAAGTTTCTTGGACGACTCCTTCACAAAGCAACTAGAAAGCTCTCTTCGATTCGGAAACCCAATCCTTATTCAAGATGCTGAATATCTAGATCCAGTACTCAATCACGTCCTCAACAAGGAATATCAAAAGACTGGTGGCCGTGTTCTCATCCAGCTAGGCAAGCAAGAAATCGACTTCTCTCCAGCCTTTAAAATATATCTCTCAACCAGAGATCCCTCGGCTACTTTTGCTCCTGATATCTGCAGTCGAACAACTTTTGTTAATTTCACAGTCACACAGAGCAGTCTTCAAACTCAGTCATTGAGCGAGGTCCTCAAATCAGAACGACCTGATGTTGACGAGCGAAGATCAAATCTCATCAAGTTACAGGGTGAATTCAAGGTACATCTTCGACAGTTAGAAAAACGATTGTTGCAAGCCCTAAATGAGTCCCGTGGAAATATTCTTGACGATGACAATGTCATCGAGACCCTTGAGACGCTAAAGAAGGAGGCTGCCGAAATCTCAACGAAGATGAGTAACACAGAAGGCGTCATGGCTGAAGTTGACGAAATTACTCTTCAATACAACATCATAGCGCGATCGTGCAGTGCTGTTTTTGCCGTCCTAGAGCAACTTCACTATCTGAACCACTTCTATCAATTCTCCTTGCAGTATTTCCTCGATATCTTCCATGCAGTCCTTCATGGAGACAAGCGATTAGCGAACGAGACAAACCATAATGTTCGCAGAGATATTATCATCGAAGATCTTTTTGTGACGACCTATCAACGAACCTCTCTAGGTCTGCTTCAGAAAGATAAGATTACTTTAGCAATGCTTCTCGCCCAAGCTGCGCCGTATAAGATGGATAAGAGTCTCATTGACATCATTTTAGACGAGAGCATTGAGGGTACTGACGTCTCAACCGAATCTCACAAGAAAGATGAAGTCATTGCAAGGGCGTCAAGAATTCCTATTCTTAAGGGTAAACTTGAAAGTGTCTCTTCTGCTAGCTGGGAGCGCTTTCTCTTCGATGAAATAGGAGAAAATTATGTTCCAATCGTCTGGGAACCAAATACCGAAAAGCGAGATCAAGAGCTTTTATCTCTTCTTCTCGTCAAGCTCTTCCGTCTGGATCGATTTGTACCAGCTGCAGAACGTTTTGTTACGGCCGTTTTCGGTCCTAATCTTCTTGATACTACTGAAGACCTCAAACAAACAGTGGATCAAGTATCTGCCAGCCGTCCAGTTGCTCTATGCTCAAGTCCTGGCTTTGATGCGAGTTACAAAGTCGATAATTTAGTAGAACGATCTCGCGCCGCTTGTACCAATATTGCAATGGGTTCTAACGAAGGCCCAGCAATTGCAGACAAAGCTATCAGTAATGCTGCTGCTAATGGGTCATGGGTTCTTGTTAAGAATGTGCACCTCGCACCCACCTGGTTACAGAGTCTTGAAAAACGAATGGATTCACTCAAGCCACATGCCAACTTCCGGCTTTTCCTCTCGATGGAATCTAGTCCTAAGATTCCTGTGAATCTGTTGAGGGCTTCACGTGTCTTGATGTACGAGCAGCCAGCTGGTGTGAGGGCAAATATGAAAGATTCAATGGCGTCTCTCTCAACACGAGCAACGAAAAACCCTGTTGAGAGGTCTAGGCTATACCTTCTCTTATCTTTCTTGCATGCAGTTGTACAGGAGCGTCTTCGCTACGCTCCAAATCTTGGATGGAAGGGCTTTTGGGAGTTCAACGATAGTGATGTAAGTGAAGTGATTCCCAATCAAAATAATTACTAATGAGTTATAGTATGAATGCTCTGCATTTATTATTGACACTTGGGTTGAGACGGTTGCTTTGGGTCGTACCAATGTCGCACCGCAGAACCTACCTTGGGACATGATTCGCACCTTGGTTGTGGAGACCTATGGTGGTAAGATTGATGACGAGGGAGATTTTTCTCGCCTTACGCAGTTGGTCAACTCATTCCTCACACCCTCAGCGTATGATATTGGGCACAAACTTGTAGAAGGTGTGGCGGGAAGTGGGCTTGACAATACTGAAGATGGAACCTTGGTTGTCCCCAGTGGAACTTCAATTAAAGATTTTACGGACTGGATTCAGAAACTACCAGAGAGAGAGCCACCAACGTATCTTGGCTTGCCTGCTAATGCGGAAAAACTGCTATTGGTTGGACAGGGTCAAAGTATGATTCGGAACTTGGGGAAGATAACAGAATTATTAGATGAAGGAGAGCAGATTATGGCGGAGGCTGCTTAAGATGTTTATTTGTACGAGAAGACTTTTTTTCTTGAGTGTAGATCGTAGGGTATAATCAGACCAAGGCGTACGACGGATTCTTGCTACTTGGCATGGCTTGCGGGCATTGATGGAATGTGGCGAGTTGTTATTATACCCAGTCTTGCTTTGCATAGACTTCTAAATTGGTTTTCCTTTGTTATCTTCATGTAGCATAGCAATTTGCCTTCTTGGCGGTGTGCATTAAATCGCCTCCGCCTTCCCTTTGATAGATATTCAGACCACCTTAGTTTGCCAAAAATTTGTATGAATTAGCTGTTGAAAATATATGAAGTGTTCTCCATTGACTCCTAGTGCGAATTCAAGTGATTCCGATGGCCAGCGCTAGATAGGATCTTGATAAGCTTTAAAATTTATCTTGACTACCTCATTTATTTGGTCTTAGGAATATCAACAATATGATCAGTATTATTCATTGTATACCTTACTTAAGGTAAGTAAGTATACACCCATGGCTTAATCGAGGTTTTTGGGCCGTTTTTAGGTCCCATTAATACAAACGGGTTATTTATTACTACCTATCTTTATGGGAGGAGTTTTGACTAACACCTTTCAAGGTGTATTTATTTCAATTTTCAAAACCCACCTTGTGATCTACGCTGGTTCGGATTTAAATTCGCCATGCCCCTTCCTCCTCTCTATATAGATACAAATGAGTTCTATTGATTACTGTAACTATACCATTCTCATGAGCCAAAATTTATCTTCCGCCGACGGGCTTTTCTATTAGATTGGGCCTCTTTATAGTAGTGATGTCAAAGTCAGTGTCCCGAAAGTCGAAATCGGCCGGCCCCGGTCATTCACGGCCCTCGCTGCTGGGTCTCGTTCTTCCTTCTCTCCAGAGTACATCTTCGCCAACATCTTCATTATTCAGATTCTATTGGACATGCTGCTGTAGTGAGTTGGGGGGGTGGCGTTTGCTTTCTGTAGGTTACCCAAAAACTAAAAATGGCTATTATTCAAAAACACTAACTAACACCAGCACCCTCATACTCCAATGCCACTGTCTCGTTCAATCTGTGAACGATGTTATCATGCTATTTGCAAGAAATGCTTCAAGATAGCTTTGCGTGAAGGCGAAGAGCACATTCTCATGCAAAATCAGTATTCTCCTCATTTTTCGGGGGTCAAAAAATGGAAAGTTACTTAATTGTATCAACCCCAACTTCACAAAAAGAGTGTGTTGCAATAGCAATAGTGTCCCCCCTCCCTGCGGGGAAAATCACACATGGTTTTACGAGAACCTCTCTCCGTTTTCATCGCGGAATGTCAATATTAAATCTCACAATGAGTAAGAAGATAAACGGAATTAGGAAGCTGAATGCTGTAAATGTTGTAAGATCGATACAATCGGCATCGAGATAGACAATGCAAATCCAAGATAAGAGTGCTCGTAGTGACTTGATTTAGGGGATGCCGGTGTGCTAGTTAGTTTGTGTGTTTGTATCAGTTATTAAAATCATTCTCATATTTGGAATTGGATCAAAATATCCGCTATATATGATTCTTACCGTTATCAAGTATCAATCATGCACAGTAATCAACACCTCACAAAGAACCAATCGAATGGGTTTATGAAGGTAGAGAGCTGAGAATTGTATTTCTTTTCACACTTAGCAAATTATGATTACAGGATTTTCAACGCCTCCTCTATCAGAATTTTACAAGCCCTGGCGCCGACGCTGTGTTCTCCCATTCAAAACAAGAGGACTGTAAGACTCCTTAACGCCTCACTCATCCGTACAATTGCTCCAGCGAAACATATATCAACTCTAGAGTCTCCTCGTAGACTTCTCATCCTAACCGCTCTATTAAACTCTTCCTGACATTCGCATTGACCACGCCACCCACTCCAAATGCAGGAACAATCCGGCACATCCTGGCCGCCGTACTTGCTGCCCAATTCTTCTTCACAATACTCCACCTATCCCCCCAAGTCACATCCTTACCCCTATTATATAAATCTAATCCCAGTAAATGCAAGGGTGTGCTAAATATCTGGATTGAAGCCGGAGCTAGGAATTGTGCAATTGTCTGCCCACTTAATGTCTTTTCTAGTTCTTGGCTCATATTCCGGCTGATAACCGGCCCGATGAGAGGGGGGACGTTGAAGGAAGCAAATATTGTCAAACAGTCGCGTAGCGTGAACAAGACGTAAGAAGGTAGAGGAACTGGCCGAGGAGGGCCACCGGGACCGAAGAGTCGAGCAAAAGCTTGGTCTTTGAAGAGACAGAGGCCAATATTGGCAGCAGAAGAAGCGGCAAATTTCGCCGTACCGCTGGTGACGTGTGTTGCAGATTTGTTTTGCACGGTGGAAGTAATAGTGTCGAGGCTGTTGGCTGTCAAGTATGTGCCGCCATATAACATACATATCAGCGCAAATGGTTTCGAGAACAGGAGACTGTGTGGGCGCAAAAGGAAATCGACAGCGGAAGATTTTAGTGAGTTAGTCAGAGTTGCTTGTCCCGAGGCGTTTTGCATTATCGCCCTATTGAACAAGTTTTAGCAGATGGTCGTGGTGCATTCGAAAGGGGTACTGACTTGTCAATCACCGTGATCAGAGGAGCGACCATTGTTGCAGCACAAAACCCCGAGACAAAATCGGAAGCCAATCTAAGACCCAGATTCTTGGTATTCCATACCTTGGTTTCGACCAAAGGTACTTCTGCAGTTTGAACGACTGCTTTTCTCGCCTTCGACGCGTCGACATCCACCCCCTGGATCGACATCTCCAGCCCAGTCGGTCGAGCCATTATGGTACGATCATTGAGGTTTATATCTTTCTTTCCAATGCAACACAATTGTGGGGGCACTAGATCAGTCGTTCGTAGAGTTTGTAGATCAATTTGCGTGATGAGTGGTGTCGTGGTAAATTAACAAACAGCTCCAAGGCCGTTCTCCGACTTCGCTGTCCGAAGGTGATTTTAAATCTGTAAATTTTTAGAGCTCTCACCTTAAACTTTATCTCCTATCGCGATAAGGGCTTGCTTACTGTACCTATGCTGCCCCTTATGGTGTAGCGCTCCCGCTTCCGGTGTTAGTACCGCCTCGCTAATAAAGCCACTGGTATTAAGAACTTCATTCTCCGATACAGTAACATCGGCTTGTTTTCAGAGCGTTACCGATATGTTCATCTATCCATTTGGACGAGAAAGAACATAGATACTCTCCATATTCTTGCTCGGGGATCTTGTCATGCTGTACTTCCGGGGGCATAGACCAAAGTCACGTGGAAACCCCTGAGTTTTCTTAGCTGCCCTCGCTTAAATTGGTTGGGGCTCACTTTATTTTACACTAGATATGACAGCGGAAAGTTAAGATTTCTCGAAGATACGAACTCTAAATTACTTTTGAGAGAGGTCTGTTCCTTTTCATCACCAATTCGACTCTATATATTTTCAGAATACGCCTAGAATATCACTCTCTCTTTAGGACTTTCAAACAACTGCTACTAAAACTCTGTGGGAACATAACCCAAAACGAAGTTAAAAGTTGAGTGTGTCTCTCTGATCTTTAAGATACGCTGAGAAATACCAACTGCTTTTAACCCTTCCCCATTTCTCTTCCAAGATCTCATTATCCTTTGAAAGGCTTGGTCGCCTGTTTAATTATCTGCCGAAACCGGCCACTCTCAATTTTCTAACTCTCATTTTGGAACATCTTCAACCTCTCTAGCACCAACCAACAAATATAACAAACATGGCTTTCTCTATGCACAGTCATTCCGGGCAATTCTGTCCAGGTCACGCAAAGGATATTCTTGAGGACATAGTCCAGACTGCCATTTCTCGGGGAATGCAAACATTTGCACTAACAGAGCACATGCCTCTTGACTCCGAGGAAGATATGTACCCGGAAGAAGTAGCTTCTATCCTCTGCTCAGTATATCTAGGCAATTTGCTAATGAAATATAGACCGAGCACGGACTAAGTGCAGAATTTGCCATGCTCCGCCCCAGGCACGAAGCTTTCGTAGTTGAAGCTCTTCGGCTCAGGGAAAAGTACGCCGCGAAAATTACTCTCCTAATCGGCTTTGAAGGCGAGTGGATTCATCCATCATACAAAAGCCTCGTCCAGGATCTAGCTTCCAACCCTGCCATCGATTATTTCATCGGCTCCGTTCATCATGTCAATAGGATCCCCATCGACTTCGATGCCTCTTTCTACAAAAAGGCAATCGATGCATCTGGCGGGACAGAAGAGAAGCTTTTTGAGGACTATTTCGACTCACAATATGAGATGTTGAAAGAGTTAAAACCGAAGGTGGTTGGCCATTTTGACCTCATCAGGTTGCTAAGCACTGAACCAAATTCCGATTTGAGGCGATGGGCAGGGGTCTGGGAGAGGGCGACAAGGAATTTAAGACTCATTGCCGAACAGGGTGCTTTGATGGAGATAAATACCGCTGCGTTGAGGCGTGGATTAGAAGAGCCTTATCCAACTAGGAGTGTCTGCGAAGAATTTTTGAAAGTCGGTGGCAAGTTAACGTTGAGTGACGATAGCCATGGGATTGCGCAGGTAGGGACAAATTATGAGAGAGGGATTAAGTATTTGGAATCCTTGAAAATTACGGAACTATTCACATTAAACATGAAGGATAGGCAAACGCAGGATCAGAATCCAACGATCAGAAGCGTTACGCTGGCGAGTGTCAAGGCGAGTTTCCGGGCATAGATTAGTGCTTTTTAGAACTTAGAATTAGAATTTCAATGTCAAATCCCTTATCAGATTGTATATATCAACTGTATTGCTTGCTGTCTTATTGTGGTCAAAATTTTGTCACGTATCCTCCACAATACCTTACTTTCGAGTGCCATGAGTCCGGGAAGTATAATCTAAAACAGTAGTATGAGCTAAAAAGGCATCTCTATTTATCTTTACTAAGCTGACAATAGCTACCTGCTGTTTGGGAAAAACTTCGCTTCTTCTTCTCTGTCATATAACAAGTTTATTTTATTTTCGTGTAAGCTTGACAAACGACCCTGGGCCTGTGGGAAGATTCATTTTAAGGTAAACGAATGAGAAATAATGGAGTGACATAACTGAGAAACCTCGTACCATATTTTTTTTAAATAAATAAGGCCTCATTTTTGAAAGGTTAGCGATTCGACTTTCGTTGCACTCTGCGAAAATAACGGTGGAATCTCATTCGTCGGTTCATTTGGGCCTTAGACATTCTATTCGTTAGTCGAGGTGAAAACATCGGTGGATGGTATATAATAAAATAAGAGAATTTTTCAAAAAAGCTATCAAACTTGATGCCAAAGTCTGTGCAAAAACATAGGCTTAAAGGGTGCTTGGCGCAATGGTAGCGCGCGGTCCTCCTACTTGTGAAAACATGAGTAAGACTGAGGTTGAGGGGTAAGTTACCTGTTATCTTTGCCAATAAATCACGTATTAAATTTCCCGTTTAGTTCGAGTCCCTTGGTGCTCGCAATAAACAACGAATATTTTTTCGTTTCGCTTTCTTTTTTGACTCTTATAATTCCTGGTTCCTTGCAGTGTGTTTTAAAAACATTTAAAGTTCTCTTAATGTGCTGGAACCAAGCGAGTTTAGCCGGGTTTTTGGGTCAAGTTGCACTGTACTGCAAAATGGAAACCGAGTAGTAAGGTTCGTATGAATATGCTTCGCTCTTGCGGCGGTTGAGCTACATCCCTATCAGAGAGACTATTTTTATTCGGAGTTTATACTTTTATTGTCTCCTGATTTACTCAGATATTATTATTATCATTAGTAGTTATTTCAATGCTCGGTAAAATAAATGCCGAGTGAATGACTGGGCTTTCATCCATGCATTTACCTTTCGGGCTCTGATAGAAAAAGTCCTTGTGGGTTTGTAAAATCTGTGTATATTTGAACCTCTCCCTTAAGTCGATCGTATCTTTTCTGTTCCTATTCCTGGCTTGTAAAGTGAACCTCGACTCTGTACTGTCATGTATTCGAGTGACGTACTTGCACAGTACAAGGTTGCCTACCTCGGCTGTACCTTCGGCGCTTGGTCGCCCACTCCCCTTGATCAATATATGCAGCGGTGAAGCTGAAAATGGCCCGTTTTTTTGGAGCCCTGTTCGCCTCAAAATACCTAATCGAAGCTACCGCGAGGCCATCATTTGTTACCTTACCTGTACAAGGCTCTCGATCCCTGCGCATGGACAACGCCAGCTGGTACACCAGGTAAGGTTTCACAGGCCATCAGGTTTTCCATCACCCCAGTCAGGCAAGCCTCCCAAGTCGAACGAGCACAAAAGCCCGTGAATTCCCTTGCTTCCTCCCTCACTTGTTGCACGTCTGCTATCCCCCTGCCCACGGAAAGGCCTTTCTGTACAAGCACTGCACCCAGCGCTCTCTCTCCCCATGCCCACCCACCACCAGACCTCCCTCGCTGCCATGGCTGAAGCCCGATGTAGGCTCGACCCTGACTTCCTCCATGCTCTATTTCTCAATCGAGAGCGATGCAGGCGGTCCGGACTGGTTTGATTCCACCTTCTAAGGTTTGTTGCACGTCTGATATTCCCTGTCGCTTTTTTGGATCGATTTTTGGGATTGCTTAGTATGGAATCCATGGTTGATGTTGGAGCTAGACCCCTCCCCCTCCATGGTTTGCGAGTGTCCACGGACATTTTAGTCAATGTGAGAGTATTATACCGAGTACAGTACAGTACACTTTGTTGCACATCGCAGAATCCTTGTAAATGCTTGATTCCTTGTCTAGTTGCTCGTAGTGTAGCATTTTGTTCCATGTTTTCGTTCTCTTGGTGCCGGTCCAGGTCCATCAGTTTAAGGTTTGGATGCGGCCTAATCGATAAGATTAGACTTCCCACGTTATTCGGCTGGTCCGGAGCTGTGGGTGAGAGCTCACGCTGATAACTCTCGAAAGTCTGAGAGGATTGAAATTCAAAAAAGGGATTTCCCCTGCTGGTATTGGACTGGGAGGAAGATTAGCACCTCCATTCCGTAAGAGAGCCAAATTATGGCCAATGCGAAATCCCGGGATCTTTGGTTCGACACTGCTCGCTTCTCCTCGAATGCACAGTATTATTTCTTACCCACCTATTCAGTAGAACCACCTCACTCCCTGTTGGAAACCCCTGTGATATTTGAGAAAAACATCTATTGGTGTGGAAACATATTTTTTGTTGCATATCGCATTACCCTTGTCCAAATTCTAGTCTTCCATCACTATGCTAGCTAGCTCCTATACTTTCAGAGGTTTCCCTTGCCCTAACTCTTGGCCCTGCCACTGCCATATCCACGGTGACCACTTAAATCATTATGATGTAGTTTGAATTCCCAACTAAATTCAAGTTATCTAGATGGAAGGCTAAATGTCCGAGTTTTGTAGCATAAATTTGTTTGATGACATCCACTAGCTCGAAAAGCCTCTCTGGGGCCCAAGATCTGTTATGTGGATGATCTGACTAACTCCTTTACTAACCAAAATTCCATTTGACTAAAAACCATATACGACACCAAGAAAAAAAGTTACCTTCAGATATCATTTTGTTGCAAGTCGCAGTCCCCCTGTCAATTTTTAGTAGGCAGATGGCGTTCCAGGGATACAAAAGTCAACACTCCGTAGCTCCAGCCCGATCATTAGCGCCCACATTTAACCCTTTTCTTCGGAAGGTGTATAGAGCAACATGTGTATAGAGCAACATTCTTCTAATCAGTTCCACTAAGAATTTCTTAGAAAGAATAGTAAAAATCGTTCGCAGAGAGTAGTAGTGCTTTTATCAATAAGGCTTATCATATTCGAAGAAGCAGCGCCTCCACGAGGATGCAACTATTATCATCTCTTGTCGGGACCATTATAGAGCCACTGTATTTCGTATGGTAGTTGATGATACAAGTTATAGCTTCTAACAGAGCGATTGTAAAAAGTAAAACTACAGTGACAGCACCCCCTTCTGCGGGGTTTAAACCGAACTTTATTCAAATCGGTTGGGTGTGTTCTATAGGACTCCTATCAGTAATCCTGATATTGGAGAGCGACTTGGCAGAGTTGAGAATGGGAGACTTTCTTCTCCCAAGAAAACCCATACTGATAGATATACAGTAGCTTAATTCGGCTTTTGACACAACATTCGCTTTGGATGGATTAAGCACCATCGACGTCGTCGCGTTCTTGTCAGCAAGAGTGTCAAGAACCAGTCTTGACACCTCTCTTCATCCGTACAGAGTCATCTTTAATAGGGCTGTATCTGGATTTAGAATTTATACAGCGGGTACCAGACTTATATCACTGGACGCGTCGGTAACATCATAAGCCAGGCATGTAGCTGTGGCATAGTCATTCTCATGGCTTATGCTGATTTTAACTTCAACGTCAACTGGGTCAACTCCCTCCTTATTCGCACCGTGGACAATGGCAATTGGGCCTTTGTAGGATGTTGTAGGGAGAATAGATATACTGCGGTAGTTTAATCGGCGGCTCTGGTACGCTTTTATTACAGCTTCTTTGGCAGCGAATCTGGACCAGGACTTTGCGTTAGTATAAGACAGAAAGGGGGACAATGTGCGTAAATATACCGGCCAGCCATGAATTGGGATAAACCCAACAATTGAGTTCTTATAACCACCACCTCCTTATAGTTTTCTGTCGCAGCGCCACGTAATCTTGTGGCCTCGTCCGTGATATACTTAATCTTCCGCCCGATCTCTTTGTGATTGAGCGGTACAGTACTATCAATACCAATTTCTGCCTGAAGTTTGTCGGCCGTCATCCGGTCTTCTATTTTCTCACTAAAAACCTGCTGCGTGTTGTCTGGTCCCGTCGTCGCCGTCCGGTTTTTCTCTTTGGAGATCGCTTTGGAGAGTACCTTGGATGCCTTTTTCAGCTTTCTCCGCTGAAGCATGTTGGCATGCTTCTCCTTTTGTAATTGTTCGTGCAGCTGGAAAGCCTTCTGGTACGTCTCAAACTTTGAGATGTAGCTCTGCACAATCTTCGAACTCGCCTTTTCATCCTCCGTTAAAATCTTGTTGACAAAGCGCAACCCCAAATTTGACCTTATTAATTTGTAAATTCGTGAGATTTGGCATATATCCGTGCCAATATTGAGCGGGAAGGGAAAAGGTTTCAACATCGCGAGGCAATCGTTATATTTCTTAGATGAGAGGCTTCGACGTGGGTTATATGTATGGTGTGTTGTGCAGACGGGGTAGCAGCTTCTGGGAGCTTGGGCCAACTTCACTTTACAGGGATCAAGTCTGGTACGATATCTGCGGAAACGCTATGTATTTAAAGTGTGCCGCACAACGACCACAATAGTTTGGCCAGTAATTACAATTTGTCCAGTACGCAACAGTCAAGAAAAAAACGTTACAACTCCCTGTCCTGTTATCTGGGAAACAACCCAACCCTAGAAGTGTTATTCTGCCTGCTCAGCCCATGACCGTAACCAGCTTGACCCTCTATTTTCACATGAAAGACAACCTAGTTGCTATGCATACCTAATCCATCTCCTCAAAATTTCAATATTCGTATCCTTTGTTGAAAATTTTCACCTCATCGTTAACTAACTGGATCCGCACTTTAATGGTCGTCCAAAAGAGGAGCTCTCTCCTGGTCTGCTGGGATAACTTGAGTATCTCTTCTGAAGCTGATTTCCTTGCCAAATATGGTCGGCAGGGCGATGACGAGAGTGAGAAGGAAGAGGGTGGCCATGATGGTGAAAGCAAAAATCCATTGGAAAGCAATGGTCTTCGTGAGAAACTGGCCAACACCCAGGGAAGCAGTGATAATGCTGAGTGCGAAACCCATGGTATAATCCTGTTATTTTGCTCTTAGTTACTCTGCCTGTGGAATCATAGAGGCCAACTTGCCTTGTATACGACGAGGAAAAAAAGGCCATAAACCAAGATACCCCAGATAGCAATATTGGCCAAGATTCGAGCCGGCAAGGTGTGTGCGTTGACCGCAATAGCTCCATTCCAGTACAAGGCAACAAAGGCCCATGCGAGTGGCCCAGACACCGCTGGGATGTGAATGAATCGGGGGTGTGTGCTATGATGGAAATAAAGAAAAGTCAGGTTGAAGAAATTGATGATTAGAATGAGCTCCGCCCAGTAGAAGTACCCGCGAACAAAGAGCATGACGAACGCAAACTGGAGGAGATTGTTGAAGATGAAGTGGCTACCGACACCAGCAGCGGCTTGGACGTATTCGGTTTTATTGGAGAAGAGGTGCCATATGTATCCGATTTGTAGGAGGAAGAGCGCAAGCCTGGAAGGGGTCAGTGATATTTCTATTTTCTGGAGAAAGTTCCCATACCAGTATAACGATGCAATCAATGCGTTCAATGCAAACGGTGTTGGATGTGCCCTATTCTGACCCCAGATGGTTCTCCAAATCCCCTTGTGGTGATGAGGCATGCCAAAGGTATAGTAAATGCTGGAAAGAACGGTGAGAAGCCATGTTACGATGGTCAAGATCTTGTACGTCCAGACGGCTTTGGCATCATGAGATTCCCGCCTTGCGAAGGGATTTGCTATTCGGACGTTAGACATGCAAGAAATCAGGACGTTTCAGAACGTAGCCTGAAGCACACACCATTTGCGAAGCTGGACATTTTGAAGGTGTCTTTTGTCCTTTGGAGAGGGACACTATTGAAATAGTTGGGTCAATCGTTTGAAAAAAGGCCCTCTGTGAGAAGCCTGTACAGTTGCAGAAAAGTGTGAAGAAGTAATGTGTAAGGAAGGAATGAGAAATAAGAGTGAAGTTGGTGTCATGTAGTGGAGTGGAGTGTAGTGCCGTGTCGTGTGTAAGAAGAAACAACCCGGCCGATTCAAGGTCAGCGCAGCATCCAATGTTGTGACGTACGGGAGAGTAGGAGGTAGATCGATCTCCTGGTGACACCGGCCGGGGGGCCGTCTGGGAAAGGCTTTCAGCTCGCACGACGACTAATACAGGAAGAGAGATGCGTCTGTACGTTACTCCTCGATTGGGATTGGCTGGCACTTACTCATTACGACACCCATTCTGTATTCTGTATAGTACCGGATAGTAAAGTAGACTGTACTATGGTAGTACGGGACAAGACAAGGCGCCACCAAACCACAGCACTACTTAAGCAATAGATCTAGCCTGAGACATCTCACAGTGCCTCTTGACTTTCTGCTGGAGACGCTCCTTTCTCTCCCTCTGTGCTCCTCTCTTCTCTGGGTATCCTCTTCTGTCTTTGCATTTCTGACCTCTTACTCACTTCCAACTTCCCAATCCACCCCGCCCCTTCAAAACAAGGTTACACCGCATCCAACGCGTTTCGAGTGACGTTGGTGCAGGGAGGCTATTGGCGTGCAGTGAGGGGTTCTCCTGGCGGCGAGAAGTGCGGGGGAAAATTCCTTGGGTCAGATGCGCATTGCGGACCTTAAATTGCCATGGCGGCAGAAACCATGCCTTTCTTGCGCCGTACCGCCCAATTCTTTAGTCTAGTGGCATCTCAGAGGGCACACAGTATTGACAGTATACCGCAGATTATAAGACTCAAGAATCAACCCATTCCATAAATACATGATACGCCCCGGACTGGCACGTCCCAAATGCTCGTGGCGAGTTGGTTGGCCGTGGCTCTTGAACCATACTCCTCCCGGACGGCGGCTTGATATCCCGTCAAGTCAGCTAAGCTGCACGTCATAGATTCAATATTGTACTGTGCAGGATTGTATTGCTTCTCCTCCTGCTGAATCGGTGGCCCGTTATTACCCAATCGTGGTAAGACATAGGACGCCACCACTCGGCCCCTGTCAGCAAGAGAAGAACCAATGTTTCTCCGATACGAGTTCTGTCCAGCACGGTACAACACGGTACTCTGTAAGGCGTTCTCAAGATCTGGCAAGCCTGCTACGGTACTGCCAGCCATGGTGCTATTCTCTATCGAATTGACCTGCCTAACCTAGTATATACCGTACTGTAGTGTACTTCCCCGTAGGAAATCTTCCACTACTCGTAACGAGTCAGGGACCACCAGCTCGTTGTAAAGTTGAAGATAGAGCTGAAGGCGTTATCCCTGGGCGCCCGTGAACCTACATCTGTAACGTATGTAAAAACATTGCCCTTCTCTAGCCTTCTCTAACCTACTAACTTATACCGTACATTTCAAAGTTCTGAGTCTGCACTGACAGATTGCCAGGGACGGGGAGCAGCCCCGCCGTCGGATTGCGTCGGATTAGGTAATCTAGTCCCGTCCAATCCAATTCCCCCACCCGAAATCCCGACCCGCCAACAGACCGATCCTCCGACTCCGACCGCCGATGCAACGACGCAACGACGTCTGTGGCAGCCTGAGAACAACGCCCACGCCCTTAGCTACAGTATCTATCAAGACCAACACTCTCCATCCAATAACCTTGCCCTTATCCACCCAGACATCATGAAGCTCACGACACTCTCCTTGCTCACTCTGCCCCTCGCTGCCGTCAACGCTAGATTCGTGGAACAGCATGAGACGGACCAAGTCGTGATAACCCCCCTTCAGGACTATCAACAATATCTCATTGAGCTTGCCCCAGGGGAGACCAGATGGGTAAATGAGGATGAGAAATGGGAGCTGCGACGAGTAAGGAAACCTCTAATTAAAGAGGATGAGAACACCGCGCTAATCCTATCTGATAGAATGGCCAAAACTTCATGGACATCACTGAAACCCAGGACCTCGGCGTACTCAGAGCTGCCTCAGTTCAGAAAAAGCCAAAATTCCCCCCAAAACCCGCCCTCCAGAAAGACTTGAGCCCCATGATCAAGAACCTTTCAAAGGCAAATATGAAAGAAAATCTCGAAACATTTACCGCCTTCCACACTCGATATTACAAGTCCGATTATGGACGGCAGTCCTCTGAATGGTTACTGAAAAATGTCCAATCAATTATCAAAGATGCTGGGGCAGACAAGTATGGAGTATATGCGAAACATTTCCTGCACCCATGGGGTCAGAATTCGGTCATCGCCACGATCCCAGGAAAGAAGAATTCCACCGTTGTAGTTGGCGCACATCAGGACAGCATCAATCTGTTCCTACCATCTATTCTCTCGGCCCCCGGCGCAGACGATGATGGGAGTGGTACAGTCACCATCCTCGAGGCGCTGCGCGTCCTCCTGACATCGAAGGATATTATCAAAGGACATGCTGAGAACACTGTTGAGTTTCACTGGTATTCTGCCGAGGAGGGTGGATTGCTGGGTAGCCAAGCCATCTTCTCGGAATATGAGAAAACCGGAAGAGACGTCAAGGCTATGTTACAGCAAGATATGACTGGATATGTACAGGGCACATTAGATAAAGGCAAGAATGAGAGCGTCGGAGTCATCACAGACTTTGTGGACCCTGCGCTAACCGCGTTCATCAAGGAGGTTGTCACCGAGGTAAGCTTTTTAAGACTCATCTTTCCCTTCCCGTCCGCTCACTTAAGATGTGTAGTACTGTGACATTCCATACGTCGAGACCAAGTGTGGGTATGCATGCTCAGACCACGCCTCAGCATCAAAGGCTGGGTATCCATCCGCATTTGTAATCGAGTCCGACTTCGCAGACTCGGATAAGCACATTCATACTTCGGACGATTCCATCAAGTATCTGAGCTTTGACCATATGTTACAGCATGCCAGATTAACTCTTGGTCTTGTATACGAGCTAGCATTTGCCCATCTATGATAATAATAATTATAGACACTATAGGAGCAGGGTTCCTGGTTGGGATAAATGTAAAATATAGAACAATTACTTGGCTATTCAAGTGATATTTCACTCAGTTCTGCTCTGGGCGACTTGATACGGAGACCTCCTACCTTTTGAAGGTCCCTGGACTACAAGCTCTGAATGAGGTTTTCCACGCCTTCTGTTCGCAATGTAATAATGGTGTGATATTAATGTCTGAGTTACAGTATTGCACTGCCTAAGAATATTATTCGAAACATATAACAAGTCCAGTGAGCTGAACATGTTGAATATGTTTGTCTACCATGTTATTCAAGACGGAAGTAACTCGAAGTAGTGAAACACATTTCCAGTCTCCTAACTCAACTTTCGTGTTACTCGTTACTTAATTGAGTCCTCCAAATG
Organism: Haplographium delicatum; assembly: GCA_037952705.1. Lineage (NCBI taxonomy): Eukaryota > Fungi > Ascomycota > Leotiomycetes > Helotiales > Hyaloscyphaceae > Haplographium > Haplographium delicatum. The sequence goes on from JAPZPC010000006.1 coordinate 271,202, forward strand.
CTGCCTAAGAGTCTCATTGTTCCGCCACATTCGACTCATCCGATGCAGTCATACACGATCCCAAGGGTTGTCGCTTGATTGGCCGACTCAGCTTGACTGTCGCGAGTACCCCTTACCCATCGATCCGGCTTATCGCGAACACAGTTTCCCCCAGTATCTACCTCCATCTACTGTACATATCTCATCATCTCCAGCTACATGCAACTTTATCTTTTCTGGTAGGGGATATTCTTATTCTTTTGTGACTACTTCAAATATCAAGCTTCCTATAGTTCTCATTCTCCAAGAAACTCCAAGAAGCGTTACAATGGCGATCTACTCCTCGGTTCCACCACCCGACCAGCAAGCTCCCCCCGCGGTGCCAGTCCAACCAACTGCGACATCTGTCAATATCGAAGCCTGGGCAGAGTCTGCGCTTCAGTCTCTGAATATCTCCTCTGTGCAAGCTTCCGGGACATCCCTTACCATTCCACTCGATGCACTTATCGATGAAGATGCTGCCTCGAGGTCCTACAAGGCGCGCAAAGTGCCGTTGCGACGCGACAGCCAGAAACGACGAGAGTCCCTTTTGAAGGGAAAGGAAGGGAGTCGAAGACGGCAGCGCTGGGAGAACGGTGAGTACTCTCCTGTCCGGCCAGAGGTGCCGAGACATGACTTGTAGCCTTACGCGATACTCGCCCCTCCGTTCTATATACATGAGATGAATGGCGAGTGCGAGGCTACAGAATATATGCTGATAGAAATCTTCTTTCTTGAAAAGACCGTCTTCTTCACGTCCCAAACGTGCAGCCCCCGCTCCCGTCAGATTGGGAAGTCCATCCTACCTACCAAGCTCACACTGTTCCGTACTACCTCGCTCCTCTCTGGGATGCCGGCGTACGCCATCGCGCAGAAGAAATTGCTGCACAGAAGAAGGCCGCCTCCGTGAAGAGGGCTGGGATTACAGAGCAGAAGGGCCGCGTGCCTCAGGAACTTCGACAGAAGCTTAAGAAATCCAAGGGAGCCAAGACCCTCCTTCAAGAGCTGGAAGAGGAGGTCAGGAAATTCGTCCGAGAGTACGAACGTAAGGAACTTGCCAGACAAGGCAGAGACGGAGAGATAGAGATGGATAGCGAGGACGAGGAAATTGTTTTCGTTGGAAGGAATGGTACCATGAGTGACGAGCAACGTGCCACCGTAGAGGAGGAACTAGAGAGGGAGAAGAAGATCTTTGACGGTTTAGAGGATGACAGCGGAGCTAGCTTTGGCAGATGGCTAGTGCATAGCCTTGCCGCCTATTATGGGCTGAGCAGTAGGAGCGTCACCGTGGGCAACCCCAGGAGGAGGGAGGCCTATGTAGGAATCAAAGAGATGAAGGCAGGACGGAGGGCAAGCAATGTGAATGAGGAGCTGCCGAGACCCTTGTGGGGTATGATCTAAGAGCTCTGGCATTGCAAATTCGGGTCGTCGCACCACAGAACATGTCACTTTCTCGGTTGCCAACGACCGGCCTGACCTCCTTTACTCTTCGATATAATACTGTTCGACTGTTTGAGTAATTTTGGGACTTCTTTTATCAGACTGCATCGTTCTTTATGTTTGAATAGAGCATAGAGCATTGAGCATACAGACAGATCAACTCGAAGACTAACTTTAAGCTCTGTTAATGACATTATAGTTTAATAAAAGCCAAGTTCCGGTTTCGCAAGTTATTTACACGCGCCAAGGCATGCTATGAGCTCAATTAGGTATTCACCCAAGCATAAATTTGTTTGGAGAGAATAAATTCTCAAATAGCTTCGGTTGGATAAGATGATCAAAGTTTTCACTAGCCTGTAAATCTATCAAGCCTGCAGTAATGAAATATACTAGAAGATAAAGCTTAGCTCTCGGAGCAATGCCTGATTCTTTTCTAAAAGCAGAAATCTGAATATCGGTAGCCAAGCGGTTTATTTCCTCCATATCTATCACATTCTGAGCAGCTGCACCTTTTTGACAGCTATCTCATATATTATACAATGTATCAGCACGCCAGACATATTCTAACAACCTCAACGCCGTTCAATGTTCGGGCTTGTGTCATAATCAACTCATCAGTCTCCACCGGATTGTTAACCCCGTAGCTCTAACATGAATCAATGCCCTTATACAGAAGCCTTCTTCGGTTTCTTCGTCCCGTATTTCGATCGACTCGTAGCTCTATTTCCCACACCACCCTATAACCAAAAAGCAATCAGCCACAAAAATCTTTTGAAAAAGGCCTTGTTCCTTCTACAAGATCTTATCTCTCAAGAAAAACTCACCAGGTCCATAGCCCCTCTCACCAAATGATATCGCACGCCGGGACAATCCTGACTCCTCCCGCCTCTCACCAACACCACGCTGTGGTGCTGCACGTTGTGGCCTTCGCCGGGGATGTAACATGTCACCACCCTCCCTGTACTCAGCCTCACCCTAGCCGTCTTCCTCTCTGCAGAATTGGGTTTCTTGGGTTTGGTGATGCCGACCTTGAGGCAGAGGCCCTTCAGTGCCGGAGCCATCACGTCGCGGAGGGCTGGGGAGACGGCTTTTCGTGCGCGCTGCTGCTTTCGGCATCCCTAGGGGTTTTAAATGTTAGCATGAAAGGTGGTTGGGGGATTGGGGCTGCAAAAAAAGGAGAAGAGGTGAATCTATACTTTTGCGACTTGGTTGTATGTTGCGAACGGCGTGGGTGTGGATGAGAATTGGCGTTTGGCGGAAAGGGATGCGATGGCTTTTGTTCTTGAAGGCGAAATTGGTATCCGTACGGATGGCATTAAGAATCTGCGAAGCATTGAGACGGCCATTGTCCTTTGCCTGGTCGTCGAGTGCTGTCGTCGCGCTCGATGCTGCGAGGTTGAATGGAACGAGATTTTGGCGAAGCCATTTCTGATCACGTGAGAATATTGAAATCACCAAGTTCCAAACTTTGAATTTATATTTTCCAAAAATTTCTTGATATTATAACAGCAAGAAGTCTATCTTATTTGTCTAAAAAAAAAAGCAAAATGTCTATGTAGAAAACAGATTTAATTTTCCTCAGTACCACTCTTTTTGAAATCCTCAACTCCTTGAGCTGAAACCTTCTCTACTGTAGTTTTCCCAGATACAATATCCTTTACTGTAGAAAGAATGGATGACCAGTCCTCAAATACTGTGAATGGTACATCTTCTCTCACACAATACTTAATCAGATCTATAAATTTATGTCAGAAATTGGTTTTTCATCTTTACTTTCCCTGAATTGCTTTTCCCCCTTTGACACAGGAAGGAGTTCCTTACCATGTCCTTTCTTGGCGAATAACAAGTCAGTCTCTCTAGCTGCAGAAAGATCTGAGACTCCATCTCCTGCGTAAAACATAGTCGGTCGCTCATTGGCCGGGAGCGCCGCATACGGCCTGATTTCAATACTCTTGTCATGTCCAAAGTGGCTGAGTCGATCAGTAGCTGGCTGTGTTTATGGGTTGGTGCTTTTCTTAAATTTAAGACTAACCTCTCATCATGAAACACAATCTTCCATCCTCCCTCATCGTTGATGTTTTTGCCTTCTCTTGGGGCAACATTATTGCTAACGATTTGAATATCGTCTGCATCCTTGCCGACTAAATGAACAAGCAATGCTCTAATAATTGGCTCCATACCGCCACTCAACACCACCACAGGTACATTATTCTCTCTAGACCAGTCATGAAACTCTTTGAAGTGAGCATCAAGCTTGATATTTTCAAGCAATGTCTTTATACATTGATCATAAGGAACCGTGATACTGTCCATCATTCCCTGAAAGGAATCTCGGAAAGACTTTCTACCGTTGAGGACATCTTGATTACCTTCCCGCCTTAATTTCTCTCCATAACCAAGATTATCGGTCATGAAGTCATTGGAATCACGCTCAGTGATTGTCCCATCGAAATCGGTGAAGAAGATGAATCTGGGATTGGTTTTCATAGCAGGAAGGGCTGAGTAGGACATTTTGATATGTGATAAAATAACTAGAAGCTTTACTCTCAGCATCCAAAAATGTAGCAGATTTTATATCTAGCGGTGAATGAGATTCTTATATAGATCAAAGGACCAAAAGTATATTTCGTGCAGAAAACAACGGAACGCGGGAGAGATATAGGGAGGATTTAGAAAAATTTACTAACCCCAAAAGAATGAATGAAGAAGGGAGTGCAGGTCTATAGAATCTATGAAGTTGAAGAATTGAATATACTTAAGAACAAGAAAAATCTCTTTTAAGTGCAGATCGGTGAAGAAAGGGGATGGAGGGGTGAAATTGGTATCTTATTAGGCCCCACCAAGAGCGGTCAGAGCTGTTAGCCATGCCTAAGAGCTCTCGCTTAGCCTGGCTCGGTCAGGAAGGCGGAACGCAGAACGGTGAAGCGAAAACAGGCAGAATCATCTTTATTCTAAGTCCTTGAGACTTGATCTTTTTCTCTCGCCCTCTTTACTGTAAGTTAGGGTTGTCATATGGATGAGAGGATATAGCGTGCACGCAATATGCAGTTCTCAATAGCTGTGTCAATAAAGAACGAATGAATGAATGAGTCACTTTAACAACACCCGAAACTACATTCTGGGCATCTCTGCAATTTATTAAATGCTCAGCCGTCGAACAACTAAATGGCCATAGTCAGGAGTATAGCAAGAATTAAATTACTACAGCTATTGTTTCCGGATTTTAAGGGTATGGAATCTTTCATATCCTAAGAGCCAAGTCATCGCCTCAAAATCGTCCCAGTTGGCCTTACCCTTGAGGATTTGGACTACAAGCAAGAGAGATGTTTCTTAAAACAGAATCCTTATAGCAAATCCTCAATTTTCAACCGCTGTTCCGAATATCTTCGATATATTAGTGCAGATGTGCTTCCGTCCCACTACTGTAATGGCAAGTGGCAAGCATGACCCCACATCTGCCACAATTATGCCGCACATCCTTAAAATGATTTGCCACATAAGGAACGAAAACGCCAATTCCAGATGTAAAAAAAAAAATGCTGCCATCCAACTATCCATATGTCAGGATCCTTTCATTATGGATTGAGATGTAGAAATGCATACTGTGTACCTCTCCCTACCTTGAAACTAGTACTCGTTAATACCCTTTGTGCGCAGGCTGGGCAGTCAATGGTAGCTGGGTATCTACCAAGCAATGAAGCAGGTATCGCGAGACAGTCCGATGTTGATTTTGTTCAGCAAAAAGCGGTTTCAGTACTTGTTGCTGAGATTGGGACATTCCAGGTTGGTGCAGTTGAGGTGGTAGCGGTTTTTCAATCTCTACTGGTTCATGTGGATTATATGGGTTTGGTTGAAAGTGAGCCTCTGATTGGGGGGGTCGTGCGTAATTCATTTTGGCGGATTGTTTCCGGGAAATGTTAATTTGGACTGGGGGTTTGAAGGTCGATGGATGGTGGATGCTATGGACTTTTGCCTGTGTTGGCTAAGGTGAGATTTTGAGTCTTTAATATTAGAGCTCTATGAAGGTTAACCTTTGAAGATGGGGACTAAATTGGTTATATGAATATTTTGGTTTAACAGAACAGTATGTGGAAGACTGCATATTAATGAGACGAAGTAGGACAAAGTAGTCTTTGGAAAGTAGAACATAAACTTACGGTCTCCAAATATATCCATAAAACTGTAGCGAAAAGTAATAAATACCAAGGAAGGGATCGAAGAATGGCACCCCGAATCGGGATGCGGGACAGTTTACTGGATGTTTTGAACAGCGAATCTAAATTTGGAGCAAGAGGAGAAGGTGTCCTATGCCATTCTATCCGCAATAGGCCGGCTTATATATGTCCATCTTATCCAGCCCAAAACTCCAAGGGAGAGGGCGCACCTTTCAATAGGTAATGTCTTAATGAAATTAGCGAACAAGGCAAGATCACTCCAGCCACTCAGCCACTTCTTGAGGAGCTGAACGGCAAGAATTTTGTTCCCGTCGCAGCTTCCAATCACGTTCTTTCTCAATAGTTCCACACGACAGCCTCGTCCCCAAAGCTTCAACCTCCAAACTTGGACAACACTTGGCCGCCACCGTTCACCATCACTATCACCATTTCCATTTTTCAATAACCAATGGTTGTTGAAGAGAGGCAGCCATGCAACCACTGTCTCGTCTGGTGCCAAGGCTCTTTTACGACCCAATTGCTTCATCTACCGCCAAATCAAGCCTGCGCATTCCCCATCGCCCTTCTCCCCGCCAGTTGATCTGTCTACAATGCAAAATCCGCACCCAAAGGCGGCTTTTTGCTGACTCCCCTAAACCAACTCCCCCAGATCCAGCCTCTTCTAAACCCTCGCGAATTTCACCCTCGTCTCCAGAGCTTCCCTCCTCAACACCAATTCATGATGAGATCGCTGCTGATCTCCCATCCGCAGAAGAAGGCCGCCGCCTGGCAGTCTCCAGACGCTTCTCCCAGCTCATGGATCACATGCAAGGAAATATCTTCATCGCCTCCCAACGAATCAATGACCTCACCGGCTACTCCGGTATCGAAGCATTGAAATCCCGCATAGTAACCCTCGAGAAGCATGTTCAGGACGCGAAGGAAGCTGTTCGATGCTCACGGAACGCGTACAAGACAACTGTTGCAGAACGAGCGGCTACGCAGAGGGAAGTCACAACATTACTGGCAAGGAAAGACACTTGGACGCCGAATGATTTAGAGAGGTTTACGGAGCTGTATAGAATGGACCACAGCAATGAGCAGGCAGTCCACGACGTAGCTACAAAGCTAGCGGATGCGGAGAGGGAGGCTGAACATATGGCGAGTAAACTTAGTAGCAGCATTCTGAGCCGGTATCATGAGGAGCAAATCTGGAGTGATAAGATTAGAAGGATGAGTACCTGGGGTACTTGGGGCTTGATGGGTGTGAACATTTTGCTATTTTTTGTATTTCAATTTGGATTTGAGCCGTGGAGGAGGAGAAGGTTGGTAACCGGGTTTGAAGAGAAGGTTAGGGAGGCGTTGCAGAATGAGAAGATGGCTACGCATGCAAAACAGCATGGTACTTCGGAGAACGAGGAAGAGGCCTCACTATTTAGTGTCGTTGCTTCAGGAATTCAAGAGCTTCAGGAAGAAACAGAAGACGGTATTGGAAACCCGTCGCCTGCGGTGAATGCCGTAGCGGCTTGCATACGGGAAGACCAGGAATTGGATGCCTCCATGGATGCAGCAGAGATGCATGTGCCCCCAGTTTTGATGAAGCGTACAAAACCGGGGAGTTGGACTGCTGCTGCCCAAGATCTTTTTAGTGACCGAGTTATGCAGATCAGAAGGAAGGATATCTCAATGATTGCTTTAGAAGGTGCTGCTACAGGCGCTGCAATAGTTGCAATTATTGCCACTCTTCTTCGCCCCTCTTAATAAGGGGAGTGCAATTTGTATATATAGATTAAAGAGAATCACTTCGCTAAAGTAGAAAATATCACTCAGTAAGCACCTGACCTCTTGATATAGTTCGGTATTGGAGCCATGGCCGGTCGGTTCATCGAGGTCCAGGCCACTGTACCAGCTTGTAGAGTGAAATTAGTCAAATGGGCGCCAGTAGCTTGCTGAGCCCAGATTTCAACAGCAAGCCAATTCTTGCCGCGGTAGTCGAGAATGCCTACAACGGATCAGTTTATCCCGAGGAATGTACACCAATAAACATACCTTGAGGCACTGGAAATGATGATTGCGGACTGCATCAGGTCAGTATCAACACTTCATACTTAACCAGGTAGGTATCTTGGCTCTCTAATCATTTCATAGAGCTGAGGAGAGAGCAAGTTAAAAATCTTACCCAATATTATTAATATACTTTCCGAATTGATAACCATTGACCCACAATTGGGCCCTGTAGTCTGCTACCACGCCATTCATCGTGGTGTTCCCAAAGTTGAAAGTCAAAGGCACGTCATAGTTGTCAGGAAGATCAAGCACAAAGGCTGCTTGGTAGAAAGCAATGCCTGCGGTTTTTATTCCTGTCTCTGGATTTCCCAAATCCCAATTAGAGTTGGGTGGGTTTGGCTGTGTAAATCCTTGTCGTTCGGCAAAGAGACCTCCTTCATTCAATGGGCCGCGAGCTTTGTCAATATAGGACTCGCCTCCGAGATTACCAGTAAGCTTCCAAGTAATATCTGACTTTGGATGGCCGCTGAGAGAGTAGTCAAGAATTCCGCGTGGCCTTTTCATGTCATCTGGCCCTACTTCTCCATTCTCGTTCAGACCGTTGTTGTCTACTACAGCAGTGATTATATAATTCTGCCCGGCAACGAGATTTGGCACCGTATAGCTATCGTTGTGATCCGAGGAGGCATCAATTCCAGGCCATGATCCTAAGTAGGTGGAATTTAGCCAAGCTGAGGAGCCAAAAGCGTTACCTCCTTGTGTGTAGATCCAAAATTTATCCTCCGTGCCAGAGGCCACGAAATGTCCCCTATAGATCAAGACGCCAGTGTTGTAACCATAGTCACTACTAAATAGAGAAGTGGGAGTTTTCAATCTGTATGGGTTATTGGAAGTTGTAAGATTTGCTTGAGTCCAGCCAGAATCATCATACGAGGATTGGATTTCGGGGATATCATCAAGATATTTCCAGTCAAGGGCTGAGAGGCTAGGAAGAGAGATGGTTGGTTCGGTGTAATTTAGGCTTGAAAACCAGTCCCCAGTTATAGGATTTATGACGAAATCAAGCTTCATGTTGTTGAAGTATAGATTACTTGTCTGTGAAGGTGCTCCTATGACATTGATGGGGACTGTAGCATTGATATCTCCGTGAATATATAGTGATGTACCGTTCACAGACACTGTTCGGATCAGATATCCAGCTTCGACAATTACAGAGGATGTATTTCCAACATTGGCAGGACTAGTTAATCAGTCAGTTTATTTTCCGTCACAGTTGATGGGGCATGTCGTAGAATTGCCCTGGTATAATCTATGGGCACTTCGAGGCTACGTAATTTTGCACACACTTTGGTAGAACTTACTATGTTCCCCAGTCGTCACTTCGCACAAAATCTGGCACCCAATAATTATACACTGTATTTCGGTCCATGATGTAGATGAAAAGTTTGTCAATCTGAATGACAACACGAGAAAGCGAGGTTTGCCAGTTCAAGATTGCTGTTCCGTTGACGCTTCCGATATTAACACCAGTGCCTTCAATAACATTCGCTGACGATGTTGAAATGACTCCAAGTTCATGTTGTTCTCCAAGGCCACCATAGACAACTAGAACTGTCTTATTCTCAAAATTCTTCCAAGTAAATATTTCTGCAGTCGAGTAAAGAAGGGTTACACCTCCAAGATCATAATCAGTTACGTGCCACTTGGAATCTCGGCCACTAAACGTCAGACTTTCACCCAATTGCGGGAGAGATATGGCCCCCTTGCTGGTCTGAAGCTTGATATTGTAAGTTGCCGCTGTCTTTGATGCGTAATCACCGTGTCGAAGCACATAGAAGTTGGTCGCAGATCCATTGCCTAGAAGGGTGGTGGTGAAAATCGAGGACGACGTCGAGTATAGACCCGTACCAGACGCACCTACTGAAGCCGTAAGATACGCTGGTGAAACTTTAAGGAAATTTGCTTCTAGTTTCAACTCGCTGTATTTTTCTCTGTAAATCTCCCGATTTTCGGTGATCGATGCGCCATAATCGTACGAGGTGTAGCCCCCTGGATGGAGTTAGTTTAACCACTCCCATGATTTGTCAAGGCATATAGAAGAAGAACCAGAAAATCTCACCTGGGTGGCCGAGATTGCCCCAATTTGTTCCACCAACTATTAGAAGTCAGAATATTCTCGCGACAAGTGGCATTATATCAAGTAAACCTACAAATCATATAAATGTTCAACAAGGCTGCACCAGCCGCAAAATTGTTTTTGTAGAAAACTCGTTCGAATTCCATGTTAAGAAGGACAGAACATTGTGTAAAGCCCTATATAGGTTATTAATCGATAAGATTCAGCACAACTCCAGATAACTATACCAATCCTCCCCAAGGGTCAAATGATCCACCTTGAAACTCGTCAAGCGAGTAGAATGTGGATGGGCTTTGTTGTTCGTGCTGTGTATGGAAATTTGTAGGAATGTTTCTAGATGGCCAAGTATATGGGTGGGCACAATCAAATCCCAGGGGGTACGAATCATGCCCATATATGTCAACATCCCCATCCGTTGAACCTTTTACAACATCACCGGGAGCGAAGAGTCCTTGAGCCCCTGGTAGTTCTTAGCAAGTTACAAGACCTTCATGGACGGGCAGAACTAACGAGCATCATTACTAATTAGTGGAACGACGATTCCGGCATCTCTGAGTTGTTTTTTGACATATGCAAAGTACACAGGATCTGGGAATCCTCCTGTGATATTTCCTCTCGATCCAGAGTATTCATTTTCAGGCTGGACTAGAATAACTGGTCCTCCATTGGTGATCTGTGCTTTAGAAATAGTAGCACCAATGTTAGCCATATAATGGTCCGTTGCGGAAAGGTAATCTGGTGCTCGTGTTCTCAACTGCCCTTTGATACGTTGAAGCCAACCGGGAAACCCTCCTCCACTACACTCAGCATTGATATACTGCAACTATAATTAGCTAGAAAACTTTGGGATTCAAATGGACAACCTACGGGCCCAGGGCGGGCAATAAGGTAGATTCCTGCTTGTTGAGCTGCAGCAAAGAAAGGCTCAAAAGAGAATATTCCATCCGCAAGATAATCACCTTGTTGGCCCTCCAGCAAGGCCCAGTGCACATAGAAGGATACAGCATTAAACCCTAAAGCTTTGATTTTCTGGAACACGTCTAACCAGAGATCTGGGACAGGTAACCGGTATGGATGAAATTCGCCGCTGAAGACAAACACTCTTTCACCACGGACCATCAGAGAGTGTTCGTCATAGCTGACCTACTTGATATGATTAACACATATTTCTAGAAAAGGCATGTATTTTGGAGTTCTGGGAGCGTACAATACTTTGAAGTTTGTCACTGTCTTGTTCAACAAGCACTTGTTTCCCCCCAAGCGATAGTGCAGTAGCTTGCACTATAACGACAAAGAGGGCGATGAATTGGATTGGTTTCATTATTGAATTTTACATATAAAACCTAGGGTGTCAATTTCATCAGAATGACAAAAAAAAGGTCGACTATCTGCTTCAATTGGACCCACTGTCACATGAAGGAGGATGCCTTGTCAGGAAACGTTCTTTTTCGAGAATGCACAAGGCAGGCCAAAAAAAATAAGAACTACAGAACTTAATGTCCAAAACCCATAGAAGGTACGAAGGTATCGCGAAAGCCTTCTGCAAGAATCGGAACCAATTCAGGTACCATTGTGACGAGATAAATTGCCGGATGCATGCGGGGTACCAGCTGACAGGCAAGTATCAACGCACTCCTCATGGAACCATGCTCGGAAAAATGTTATAATTTATGATAGGGTTCAAATATTTAGCCAACAGACAGTATATGATTCGCAGGCATTGTGCTATTAAACAAGGTTTCTGGCGAGAAAACCCCCTTGCGCGCCTATCGGATCAACTGGGATAACTTTGTCTCAAACCGAAAGCTGAAAGACAAATTTGCGTATAAAGTTTATTTTCATGTGGTTGTACCCCTCCTACAGTTGCTAGTATGACATATAGTTCAGATAGTCGACATTAGGGGCCATCAAATCACTACTTCGGATTTGATGATTTTCGAGATAGCTTTGTGCTAGTCCTTGACGAAATACGAGAGAGATAAAAAGACCAAAAATTTCGTAAGGAAACATGTTTCTATTTTACATCTGAATAAATTTGACAGGCTATTATTTACTGTCTCATTTGGCTAGCTTTCAGCTGATGGAAAAAGCTGGTGATCAGTAGACTCCTAGACAATAGGCGGTGTCTTCACTTGAAGAAGTTTTGAAGGATGTCTGTAGGCACGCCAAGGTTGAATATAGGATTGCCATGAATCATAAGAAGCAGAAACTCCTGCAACAGGGCTTGTTATGAAGAAGGGTTAAGGCGGCTGGGTCGTAGTATTTGATATTGCGAATGCCGCTTGCTTGATTGGGGATCGAGGATTTTTGTGGTCTGATATCTTGTGAGACGACTTCAAAAGACAGAAATAACTCTTGTTGTCATTGCAATTCAAAAATATGTCCGAGATATTCGGTTAACAAAGAAACGGTAATGAAACTGTATTCTTAGAGCATTCTAGACAAATATTTGGTTGGAGTTCCTAGCTCGGTTTCTGTAAACTTGAAGCTCCACAGTCGGCCAATCAGATCGCACCCGAACCCAATCAATTCTTCCCGAACGAACGACCTCAAAATCCTCAGCTCAGCATCTCCCACCACCTCCAATTGATCACAACCAAGCATTCCAGCAATGGCCTCCATAAGCTGCGCTTCTCGCACAATGTTGCGCACCGCGGTGCCACGACGCTCACTCTCCTCTCTGCCGCTGCGCGCCCTCTCAACCTCTGCCTCGAAACGCGATACCAGCTCGTTCGATTCGCCATTCCGTGGTATGGGAGGTGACAAGTCGTCCAAGATCCCAGATTTCGGCAATTATAGGAGTAAGACTGGAACCAACAGCAACTTGGTGTTCCAGTATTTCATGGTCGGGACCATGGGTGCGTTGACTGCAGTAGGGGCAAAGGCCACAGTTCAAGGTACGGTTGAGTAATTTTTATCGGTAGAGAATTGGGATCGGAACGATGGGAATACTCGCAGTGGAATACTTGTGGCGAAAATGGATTAATTGGGGAGATTGCTGACCTTTCTGGCTTTCCACAGACTTCCTGGTCAACATGTCTGCATCTGCAGACGTCTTGGCTATGGCCAAGATTGAGGTTGATTTGGCTGCTATTCCCGAGGGCAAGAACGTACGTGATACTATCAATTGGAGCCGGCATGGGATACTGATAGATACAGGTCATTGTAAAATGGAGAGGCAAGCCGGTTTTCATCCGTCACCGAACTGCCGATGAGATCAAGGAGGCCGAGAATGTGAAGATTGAGACATTGCGAGATCCCCAAAAAGATGAGGATCGTGTTCAGAAGCCCGAATGGCTGGTCATGATTGGTAAAATTCTTGATAACTTAATATTATCCAGTAGTACTATGCTAACGATTACATCTAGGCGTGTGCACACATTTGGGATGTGTCCCAATCGGCGAAGCTGGTGACTTCGGCGGATGGTTCTGTCCTTGTCACGGATCTCACTATGATATCTCTGGACGCATACGAAAGGGGCCAGCCCCATTGAACCTCGAGATTCCAGCATACGACTTCCCCGAAGAGAATTCCTTAGTCGTTGGTTAGAGTAGTGATGTATAAAGGTGGATGGGAGTTTTTCATTTGTTAAGAGGGGATGGGACCAGTAGACGTGCGGCTTTGTTAGAAGGGGCCAAGATGCCGTTTGTACAAAATACTTGAAACCCATTGCTAAATATCTTCAAACCCCTAAGTGCCTATCCCATTGTGATACAAAATACATTTGTAGATTCCTAACTCCCGACACCAGGCAGCTGATACTTCTGATGATCCAGCCTGCTCTTAACAGAAAACCTTGCTAGGTTTAACAGTGGACATACAAGGTGTTTATAGTTCACCTCCTTGATTTATGGCTTACAGGTCCAAGTCAACAAATAATGGAGAGAACTGAAGAGTTTTGCGATCAATGCTTTTACATATCTAATTTGTTATATTACAAGCATCGCTCCAAACTCGCTCATCAATGACCGTGACCATCATCTTCTCCACCTCTCTGCTCCGGATCCAGCTTGATCAAAGTATCTATCCTCATAATGGAAATACAAGCCTCAACGGCTGATTTCAACTGTCGAATCTTGCTCATACTTGGCTCCAAAACTCCTGCCTTAATCTCATCAACCAGCTTGCCTTTTGTCAAATCCAGTCCGTAGTTCTTGTAGTTTTTCTTTTTCGCAATGGTCTTCTCATCCTCATTAGCATCTCCATCCTGGATCCGCTGAGATAAAGCGTGCCTAGAACGAAGCTGTGCAACAAGTTCAGATGAATCCTTGGCGGCATTGACTGCAAGGGTCTTTGGGATGACAAGAAGAGCCTGAGCAAACTCTCCAATAGCTAGCTGTTCCCTTGAACCAACAGTCCCTGCAAATTCTTCGAGATAAATGTGGAGCGCTGTCTCAACAGCACCACCGCCAGGCACAATGCTGCCGCTTTCAAGGGTTCGTTTGACAGCGCATAGGGAGTCGTGTACAGACCTCTCCATCTCGTCGAGTTGGTAGTCATTCGGGCCTCGAAGAATGATTGATGCCGAAGTATGGACCTTTGTACCCTTTACTAATATGCACTCATCGTCGGAGATTCTCTCTTGAGAAACCTCCTCAGCATGTCCCAATGAAGAAGCTTCAAATCTCTCATCGCCATTGAGGTCAGACAAAGAGCTGATGAGTGTAGCACCTGTGGCTTTGGCGATTCTGCGGAGGTCCTCCTTCTTGCATCTTCGCACAGCCATTGCTCCTTTCTCAATAAAAAGCTTGAGTACAAGGTCATCAATGCCCTTGGTGGTTAGAACGACATTCGCACCAGCTTTGAGAATCATTTCTACTCGGTCCATCACTATACCAGCCTCCCGTTGTCGAATCTGCTCTAACTGTTGTGGATCGTCGATTGTGATGTGAACTCCGAGCTTCATTCTCTCCTTTTGTAAGTTCATATCAAGAACAGCAATCTTGGCATCCGTGATTCTGGTCTTCATTGCCTGTGATGCCACCGTGCAGTTAAGTGCGTAACCTTTAACAAGGATGGATTCCAAGGCCCCTTTTCCATGCGCTTTGAGAATGTTGACAGCCTTTACGGGGTACTTTACTTCCTGTCGATTGTTCGTGGACTTGACAGCTTGCATAGCATCAACCACCATATTCGAAAAGAAATCTGAATCTGATCCAATAATTTTGCTGGACATAGACGTTTTGGCGATATTAATAAGAGATTCTCTGCCGAGAGCATCAACCTTGACGCTGATATTCTCATGCATATACTTAACGGCCTCACGAAGAGCCAAGCGGTAACCGGTGATGATCGTTGTAGGATGTATTCGATTCTTCATGAGCTCGTTCGCTCTCCGGAGAAGCTCTGCAGCAATTATGACCACCGACGTCGTTCCATCGCCAACCTCTTTGTCTTGCTGTTGTGCCAGGTCGACCAAAATCTTTCCTGCAGGATGCTCGACATCTAATAAGCTTAGGATAGTGGCACCATCATTTGTTACCGTCACATCCTGCTCAAGTTAGCATGATGGCAAGAATTAGGCAGGAGGCGTTGAAGCTTACCCCGATGTCATCCACCATCATTTTATCCAGGCCACTGGGACCAAAGGAGCTCTTGACAACATTCGCAATAGCTTGGGTAGCAAGAACTGTGAAATTATTTAGCTTGCTCCTCTTGTAAGCTCTTCAAAGGGACATACCATTCTGATCTCGAATGTCTGAACCACTAATTTTTTGGCCACCGAGGACTATTTTATGTTAGGAATAAAAGTATGCGGATATCGTTCTAGGACTCTTACACAGCGTTCCCGCATTTCTAGGTTGCTCGAAAAGGGATCCCATCTTTGATGTGTTTCTGTGGACTGCTGTCTAATTCTCCAAAGCTTTGCTCGTCGCGAAGAATTTCAGAGACGCGCTTCAACGCTAGCGATTTTAGGCCTTGAATACCAGGCATTAAATTACAGCCTTGTGCCCTGGCGGAAGTTCCTGGGGGGGGAGGATATCTTTATCACTTGGAGGAAAAACAAAGAATTGACCAAAGTCTATATCTTGCCCTTGAGTCTCCGTTTCAAAAGTAATGAGTCTCTCTGGCCCTCTCTGTTTGGATACTCAAGATTGCTCTGTTCCTTTATTTGGGAGAAAGCCAACGACTCCGGAATTAACTTGCTTGGTTTTCACATCGAAAATCCTTATTCGTATTATAAACACTAGGAGCATCGATACCAGACTTTTTACTGTGAAGGTATTGAGTTAACATTACACCCCCGAGGTTGGGCGTGGAACCGGTTAAAAGGGGTCCCAAGACGAGGCTGACCACTGTCTCGCTTAACAACTGTATCGCGCACGCGCCATGGAGGGGAACTCGGCGGAGTCATAAATATATTGAGTCAACACGAATCCTCAATTTCGACGGACCAGAACCCATTTCCCAAAACATTGGATCAGAACATCAATCATGGCCGACAATCCAACAGAACCATCCAAGAGCGCCCTAAAAAAGGCCGAAAAGCAAGCTAAGATGGCCGCAGAGAAGGCAGCCAAAGCAGCGAAACAAGCAACGGTCGCCGTTGTGGGGGGGAAGAAAGCAGACGATATAATTGGCATGACGGTGTCAAAGACGGAGAATTTCCCGGCATGGTACCAGGAGGTCGTTCTCAAGGCCGAGATGATCGAATATTACAATGAAATATCTGGATTCTTCATTCTTCGTCCTGCCTCCATGTTTATCTGGAACACAATTCGCAATTGGTTCCAGCAACGCATTGAGGCCTTGGACGTAGAGGAGGCTAGTTTTCCCATGTTTCTGTCTTCCAAGTCTCTCGAAAAAGAAAAGGAGCATGTGGAAGGTTTTGCTCCCGAGCTTGCTTGGGTCACAAAAGCGTTTGTACCCACCAGACCCTTACTCGTGCCTAATGCTAATTGCCTAACACAGTGGAGACAAAGACCTCGAGGTCCCAGTTGCAGTTCGTCCTACCTCCGAGGCTGTCATGTACCCATACTATGCGAAATGGATTCGAAGTCACAGAGATCTTCCTCTCCGACTCAATCAATGGAACAGTGTCGTTCGATGGGAGGCCAAACAAACAACCCCTTTCCTACGAGCGAGAGAATTTTTGTGGCAAGAAGGACATACTGCACATTTGACCGAACAGCTTGCTGGTGAGGAAGTATTACAGATTCTCGAACTATATGCTGGTGTCTACGAGCAATTACTCGCCGTCCCAGTCGTTCGTGGCCGCAAGACCGAAAAGGAGAAGTTTGCAGGAGGATACTACACCACCACCGTTGAAGGTTATATCCCATCAAATGGCCGTGGCATCCAAGGCGCTACATCCCATTGCTTGGGTCAAAATTTCAGCAAGATGTTCGATATTACGGTGGAGGACCCTTCTCCAAAGGGAGATGAGAAAGCCAAGCATATTCACGTCTGGCAAAATTCCTGGGGCTTGTCAACCCGTGTCATTGGTGTCATGGTCATGATCCACGGCGACGACAAAGGTCTTGTTCTCCCTCCAAAAATATCAAAGCTCCAAGTGGTCATTATCCCCGTGGGAATTAACAAATCGACCACCCCAGAGGACAAGACCAAGCATTACGACCAACTGCAAGAGCTAAAGGTTACGCTCAAAAAGGCCGGTGTACGAGTCGACTATGACGTCCGGGACGGCTACACCCCAGCCTGGAAATTCAACGATTGGGAACTCAAAGGTGTCCCTCTACGCCTTGAATACGGTCCCAAGGATGCCGCGAAATCCGTCGTCTCCTTTGCACGTCGTGATACCGGAGAGAAAGGCACGATCTCCATCTCCGAAATCGCGACCGAGATCCCAACCCTACTCGAGAAGATCCAGAACGACATGTACACCAAGGCCGAGGCTGCGTTCCGCGCCCACCGCGTCGTTGTCACTAAGTGGGAGGAGGTCGTCCCAGCGTTGGATTCCAAGAATGTCGTTCTCATCCCGCATTGCCTGGCGGAGAAGTGCGAGGACAAGATCAAGGACTTGACAACGGGTAAGCAGGAGGAGGCAGAGGGGCCGGCCGAGATGAAGGCTCCCAGTATGGGGATGAAGAGCTTGTGCATTCCGTTTGAGCAGCCCGACGGACTCGTCAAGGGGGTGACTAAGTGTCTGAATCCCGAGTGTGGCGCCTTTGCGGAGCAATGGTGCATGTTTGGTAGGAGTTATTAGATTTTTCCGAGACTGTGGGTGTGCGGAGAGGTATGGATGGGAGTGGTGAATGAGATGAAAAATGGGCTGATGATTACGATGAACTTTATGAGGGTCATTTCTTTGAAGCTGCTTGCCTTGCTTTGCAGCGAGATGGCCACGAGATTATAGGAGTTGAGGACATTGCGGCATGAAGCAGACATGAAAAACAGAGCTACGAATAAGAAATCACACATAAACACTTGATTAGATTCACACGTGTGTAACTCGGTATCAAGTGATCTATTAAGAGGGCCGTTGGCTAATATGAACTAAAGACATCCGCCCTTCCCAAGATGCCTCCCATCTAGAAGTGAATGAGAATCAATGACTTTTGATCATTTTTGTCAAGAGGAAAAACCATAGCTATCGTCTCAATTTACTCCCTGAATGCTCCAACTCCAACTCCCCCCTCATTGAACTGCATTGCGGGAAAGGAATCAGAGGTAAAAGACTCCGGGTCATGCCGTGTGGGGGGTTTGAGTTAGTGGGTGATTTATCATCTGTCATGGAAAATTCGAATTGACTCAGACAAAGTCGGCTGAGTATGAAAATCCACGGAACTCTTCTTGCATGGCCTGTGAAAGAACTGTGATAATAATTAGTCTCATATTAACCTTGCGCCATGTGGGAAACTCACCAGATTGAACAGGCGTCAAGACAGGAGTAACACTAGTGAACTCGGAGTCGAAATTGCTGGTATCCGTAGCACTAGAGATCTGAGGTTGGAAGGGAGGTTGAATTCTCTTATGATAGACATCGTCCCAGTTAATATTTCTAAAAAATGGTTGGCTCATAATTTCTTGGGCATCAGTTGGTCCGCTGCCAAGACGCTGGTCGGGTTCTCTGGTCAAGAGTTTCTGAAGGATCGAAACCGAATCTCGAGGCATATGAATTGGGTATAAAGGCTCATCAGCCAGGATAGCATCGTAGATTTCGTCTTCGTCTTCTCCTCTGAATGGTGACTGTTGAAGAAGCATTTGGTAAATAAGCACACCAAACGCCCACCAATCAACTGCTCGGCCATACTTCTTGTCCAGCAAGATCTACCACAACATTTAGTGGATGTCAGTTTTGGTTGAGAATCAATCACTTACCTCGGGAGCCATAAATTCAGGTGTACCACAAAAGGTACTTGTTGTTGATCCGTACCACATATCCTCTTTACAAAGGCCGTAGTCGCCAATCTTAATGTGGCCATCTAATGTTAAAAGGATGTTGTCCAATTTCAGATCACGGTAGATAACACCGTTCTCGTGGAAATACTTCAATGCCAAGCACACCTCAGCAGCATAAAATCTAATTAAATTAGCGGCGAAAACGAGAAGGGCCTGGATTGAAAACTCACTGTGCTCGCTTTGTGCCGAATTGACCTCGTTGAATGTGCAACATAAGATCACCGCCGCTAATATATTCCATAACAAAATAAACTCTGGTTTCTGTTTGGAAACAGGCGTGCAGACTGAGCAAGAAAGGATGGCGCTCTTTGTTCGCAATTAAAAAGACTCTCTTCTCCGATCGAGTGCTTTCGACTTCATCATTTTCAATGATGAATTCCTTCTTTAATACCTTGATGGCGTAAAGTTGCTTCGATTGCTTCGTTTCCGCAAGCATGACTTTACCGAAGTTACCTTTGCCGAGTACTGCAAGGAAGTTGAAATGATCTAGGCCAATACGACGACCAGTTCCCGGTTCATTTGCAGGTGGCGCTGCCTTTCGTGCCATAGTAGCCGGAGGTATCGATGGTTCTGGAGCTGCGGGAGCTGTTTGACCACCATACATTGCAGCGGTAGGAGACACTTGGGGCGCTTGCATTGAAGTCTGTGTAGGCTGCGCTATGGGCTGCGATTGGTATCCACTGACTTGAGCATATGCAGCGGGGTTATAGCTTGGCTGTGTAGGGGCCTGAGGTTTTGGAGGGCCAAAGCCGTCCTCAGGATGAGAGTCGAGCCGGCCATAGCCAGTGCCAGCTCCCCGGCCACCTGGATAGTCCGAAGATGTGCGTTGATACTGGTCTCTTTGAGACGGGGTTCGTGCTCCACCCATCGCTGCGATAGCCGCAGCGGTAGCATTGTTGGAACCAGTTCGGTCTGGCGGTGAGGGCCGTTGGGGTGATGTTTGCCCCTGAGCATACATCGTCTTTGCAACTTCAGTTGCCTCTAGTGAAGGAGATGTAGCTCCGTAAGATTGAGTTCGTGTAGCGGGAACACCGTAGGAGCCTTGAAGCTGTGCTTGTTCTGTAGGCGGGGATGGCTTTGTGGATTGTGGACGTAACGTCCTGTTCGTCATAGGCGTTTGGCTGGTCTGTCGACGCTTTTGATTTCGAATGCCATCAAGGATGACATTTGCAACTGCCATTGACATACCGCAAAAGTCTGGAACGAGATGTACACATTGTGCATGGCAAGTAAGACCACATTCTACAGATAGTCAGTCGGTATTCAAATATCAACATTGCGGGGTACACACCAGAACATTTTCGACAATTCTTTTTACCAAATGGTAATATATAACCGCAATGACAACACCAATTGGCGCTCATATTCGAGAATTTCTCGAAACGATGAGGAATACGATGGTTAATTTTCTCCTCGTCTGGATCCGTTTCTGCGTTAGACTTGCTAATACACTTGGTAACGACACTGGTATAGCATTTCGTGTGACAGGTGTACTTGCAATCCTCGCATTGCATGCCAGCAGAATATTTGAGGAAATCACCACATAGCGCACAACGCATGATGTTGTAAAATTGCTGCTGCACAAACTTGTGGCCGTACATCTCGTGGACTTCCTCCTTACGCTGTCGAATGGCACCTTTTCGGTTGAGCCCAACATCGAAGGGCCGGCGGTCTTTCGTTTGCTTCGTGAAGCTTATTGTTAAATGAACTGCACCAGTAGGCTCAAGAGCAAACCAAGCATCGATTGGCTGAGGTGGTATAATACCTGCCCCTCCCAGCTGAGGACTTCCCCCCTGAGGCATAGCACCAGCACTCCCCGGAGGCGGCCCGAACTGAGGTTGTGAAGGGTTCATATTAAATTGTGAAGGAGGTTGATTTGGCAAGCCGTTCTCCATTCGATCTGCGGAAACCCACCCAGAACTGTTAATCTCAGCCTCGATCTTCTTGCGACGCATCTCTTCGACAATGTCGGATATCCGAATCCACAAAAGGCCAATTGGTAAAGGGTGGTCACTGGGCTTATCATAAACTGTCAGTTCGATCTCATTTGCCTTCTCCACATTTAGGTTATGGTATTCCGCTTCCCATTTGTCAGTCCGGGAAGTCTTTGTGCGAGCCACCACATTGTCCTCAACCTTAACTGCTACAAAGGTTTCTGGACCGCGTGCAAATCGGCTCGTTGTTGCGTGGTCCACATCCCTAACAGCTTGTATCCGAATCGAGAGCTGACCGGTAAGAGGTTTCCGCATATTTGGTGTATTTATACTATCATCTGTGCAGCATATATTAGAATCAACCTTCTTCTTGTCGGATCCAAAACTCACCATCTGGAGCGTCTGCATTACTCTCCATGTCAATATGCAAGTCCTCGTATCTCTTCAATGCCTGCTTCAGTATTTGAATCTTCTGAGTGCTTTCGACTCTGCGTGCTGCCGCATCTGCCTTGCTTTTTCTATCACCTTCCATCTGGTATAATTGGACCATTTTCTCGATACCCTTAAGATACTGTTTCTCCACATTCAGTTTGAATTCCAGTTGAGACAGCATAAGCTGAATCCGGGGGCCGAGATAAGGCGTATCGTACTTGATGAGATCTATTACTTATTATCAGGACAAACCATAAAGCAAAAGTAGAGCTATTTGGATTAGAAAACATACCAAGTTTTGTGTAGTTCGGGCGTGTCTTGGGCATGCCAGACCCAGGGCCCGGCGGCGCATATGGGTGTCTTGGGGGCATCATGCTTCCGTGACCACCAATCTGGCTATATTCCTGCGAGCCATACCCACCCGCATCGGGGCCATTTTCCATATATCCTCTGGAGTCTTTGGGTGGCGGGGTAGGGGGAGCAGAACCGTTGTTGCGAAGGCCACCGCCGCCACCATCTTGTCCCAGGCTCATGCTGTTCATGTTCTGGCCCATCCGCCGCATCTGCAGCTCTCGCATGCGTTCTTCGAGATACTGGATATTCCGACGTCCTTCGCGCATCTGGGTGTCTATCCTGGCCCTGACCTGCTCATTCTGGGTCTGTTGCCGCATCTGGTTCGCAGCATTGAGGAGCGCCCGCTCTCGCTCGATCTTCTTGTAGACCGAGCTGAGAGCATCTTCGTCGCTGTTCATGATGAAGAACGATGTCTCGCGCGTGTCCTCACGCGGCCCTTGGTGTTGTGTGGGTGCTTGGGTCGGGTGCAAATTCACGTTCGAGTTCCAGGTTAAGCACTGATGCGAAGTGGGGTCGTCACCGTTGTTGTTGACGGGAATTTGAAAGAAGCCGGGACCTTGGCGAGGACAACCCTGGGTCGCATGCGATCAACACATGAAGTATGCGCAAGTCCCTCTGTCGTCAGTGTCTCGGCGATCCCTCCTTGGTCGATATTTACCGTCGAAATACAACAAACTCGAGTTTATCTCAGACACGTGAGATGTTTTTGGGGGGATTTTCGGGCGTTGGATGTCAGACGCAGGTGGAGGTGGTTCTAGTAGCTCCTCTGCTACTCAGCCACTCCAGGCTAGCTGGGCTGCGGCTGTCGCTCTGTCAGAGAGAGAGGCAAAAATGCCTGGTCATCAAAGAATGCGAATCCAGTACAGCACAGGACAGCACAGGACCGTACAGGAATGGCGAGGAAAGGCCGTGACGGAGGCCGCCAGAGAGCGATGACGGCCGCAGAAGGGGCAATGCTCTGGTCTAATACTGCACCGTATCGCCCGATAATGCGGTGGTGGTCGAGAGTATTATCCAGTATCGATGTTGACTTGACGTTGGGTGCGGTTAGGCTCTCGCAGGACTCCCGGCTCAGGACTCGAGAGCAGAGAAGAGCAGAGAAGAGCAGAGGGGAAGAAGAGAGGACGGAGGACGGAGGACTGAGGGCTGGAAGGGCTGAGAGGGCTGAAGGCCGAGGGCTGATGGCTGATGATTCCGAATCTTGACCCTCTCTCTCTAATGATTCCACACACTTCACTTTCACAGAACCGAGACAATCGTAATCAAAACGGTACGGTACGGTACATACGGCTCGCTTGAAATGCACTGTACTGTACTGTACTGTCCTTGTACTCTAAAGCCTCGACGCCGTGACAGCAGCAGGACGAGGAGGTGGCAACTGACAAGTAACTACAGGGACCGGGTGGGGAGAACTTTCCGGTTGTCGACCATCCACTGGGTGACAATCCACATTCTATTGTCCATCGTTTGCTCTCTATCTACTCTTCGTTTCCTGCTCTATTCTCGACTTTCCCACCTCACTCTCGACTCTCCGTACAACCCTCAGCCCTGACGTGCCTGTCCGTCCTGTCCTGCGTCCGCTGTCCACTCAACCCAGTTTCCCCTCCCTACCTCCCGCCCTGTGCCGCGCCTATGAGAGAAGAGAGCGAAAAATGAGGAAAAAACCCCCCATATCGTCATCCGAGCCGGGGTGCCAGAAGCGACTTATCGGCTTTGATATACCCCCATTCGCCCCTCTTCCATGAACCCTTCGTATTCTTCCACCTTCTGAAATGTGGCTGTTGTGCAGATTTGGGACGTTAGGGCCAAAACTTCTTGAGCCTGGCCGTGGTTTACGAGGAAAACTTCCTTGATTTATCAGATCAGCTATCGAATCGAGGACAAATGCGACATGAAAGTTCCTGGTCATGGCCTGATCCCCTATTCCTGACAGATGGACGTCGATCTGGCGCTGTTCGGAAATTTTAGGACTAGTACCTTATATTTTTTTCGAGCCTCTAAACTTAATCCATACAGAGTAAATGGCTGCCGGGGTTAGGAATATTAGGTCAGACACTAAATATGATTCTGGCAAGCCATTGCCCAGTCTAGCATCTTACGGTCTTCCCCCCAAGGACAACCCAGGTCAGAGACCTCTTGGACAATAACAGCCTAGACTACTCACCTGATCGATAGGGTGTGATTTACAGAATAACACCACGCCCCATTAAAGAAGTACATTAACGGTCATAAACCGACATTGACTGACATTTATTTTTGGTGTCTAAGTTCTCTGTTATGACGTGTATTTGCTCTTCAGGAGCTTCGCAATCGTTGTCAGCTGGATATTGCTGGTTCCCTCGTAGATAGCTCCTATTTTGCTATCCCTCCAGTATTTCTCTGCCAGTCCCTCTCGGACAAATCCCATACCGCCCATCCATTCGATGGCAGAGCCGCTCACCCGTTGAGCAACTTGCGAGGCAAAGAGCTTCGCCATGGCGGCGTCCTGGACGAAATCCTCCCCCGCTTCCTTCTTCCTGGCCGCATTATAGACTAGTGCTCTCGCTGCAGCAATCTCCGTATACGCCTGCGCAATTTGATGTTGCATACCTTGAAAATCACCAATTAATTGTCCAAATTGCTTCCGGTCGTTCCAAACATATCTATGTTTCGTTAGCCAGCAACCAAATTAGCGTAGCGATCTAGCTTACTTCGCAGCATTCTCGAAGGCACCCAGAGCGAGACCAGTCATCTGAGCAGCAATTCCAATTCTTCCTTCGTTCAACAAGCCAATGGCGTACTTATATCCCTGGCCTTCTTCGCCCAGCAGATTCTCTTTGGGAATTTCAACGTCATCAAAGTTAAGTACGCAAGTGCTGCTAGCTTTAATACCAAGCTTCTTCTCTTTCTTAGCTATCGAGAAACCAGCCATACCCTTCTCGACAATAAAGGCAGTGATTCCTTTGTAGCCTTTGCTGTGATCGAGGTTCGCAAACACAATGAAGAAGTCTGCCTCCATAGAGTTGGTAATCCACATCTTGTTGCCAGTAATCTTGTACCCAGAATCTGTCTTGATTGCCTTTGTTGCAAGAGCAAATGCGTCCGACCCGGAAACTGGTTCAGAGAGACAGAACGACCCTTAGGATATTTTAGCATAAGTTCCCGAACAGAGGCTGAATGCCTTACCAACTGTATTTGTGGCCAATCTGGGAAGCCACTTCTTCTTCAACTCCGCGCTGGCATACTTGATTATTGCAGTATTCACCAAAGTGTTATGCACATCAACCATAACACTAACACTGGGGTCCACCCGAGCCAGTTCTTCGATCCCTACAATGGCAGCTGTGAAGTTCATACCAGCACCGCCATACTCCTCCGGAATCTCGACACCCATCAACCCTTGCTCGAAGAGGCCCTCGACAATCGCAGGATCCATCGATTCGTTCTCATCCATCTCCCTGACCTTGGGTAAAATCATGTCGTTTGCAAATTTTGACACCGAATCTGCCATTGCAGTCTCTATTTCGGACATGTGGGTAATAGGTGTTGGAGGGATTTCGCTGATGTCAATGGTATCATTTCGTCGTCTTGCCGTCGCAGAAAGTGTCCTTGTGCTGCATTAACTGTTAGCAAGCCGAGAGGTCTCAAAAGGTGAGCTTTGTTTACTGTTGGTATATCTTGCCAGCTCGAGCATGTCTAGCAACAGGGCGTGCTGTTGATGTTGCCCTGGCCACTGCAGGGCGAAGTATCTTGGCAATTGAAGCCATTAATCTATAATAAAGAGAACGTGATGAGAAGGGGATGAACGTTTCTTGGATTTTGAAGGGAGAAAATGTTATTGGTATTGGAGGATGTGCAGTTGTGTTAGATCGTTGCAGTCCAACTCGTGACTGTGGAGCGGTTGAAGAAGGCTTAGAGGACGAGGTCAACCGGAAGCCGTTGATGTGCCTCGGCAAGCAAGGGGCAAGTGAGCGCTATCCCGGAGCCGCGGAGATTTCCTCGCAGCCACAATCACAACTTCTGTGCTGCTTGATTCTTTCTGTACGAGAGATGCCAGAGCGGAATGGGCAATATAGTTTGTGATCGACCCGGAATCGGCAGTCGTGAGTTTACCACTTAATGACTGACATAGTCACCTCTCCCTGTACCCCACTACCCTATCCCGCTTATTGTACCTGATTTCGCATCGCTTATCACATGTGAATTTAGGGGTTTAGCGAATTTACTCAGTGGAATCTGTATCTATGATCTTTGCAACATCTTTTTGTCTCGAACTTATAATACGAATTGATTTCAATGTTTCCACTGTGCACATAATGGTAAACATTCTATGCTGTGATCCTTAAAGCTTCAGTTTGCCGACGAGAGCAGAAAGCACAGGGAGCCCGGTGTAGTTGTCAGTCAGGTAAAACATGACTGCTTTCTCTTTTTTTGCCTCTTCAGGTATTCTAATAGTAACCAATGATCAAAAATAATAATTGATTCTTGGACCGTGATTCAAAATTAGAAAGCCTTCGGTTTCATTTTATTTCATTATTCATTATTTATTTTAGAATTAAAATTAATCCCCAACAGCTGTTATTCCTCGATATGCTATCCTCCTCAGTTTCCAATTTAAGCCAGGCATTTATATTTTTGGCCTAGTAACATCAATCTCGTTATTGAGATGTGACTAGGCTTTATTTGATATGATCAGTTCCAAAGTTTCTGAGCCTAGTCGGTCCTCTTCCTAGCATTAGGCAAACAGAACCAGCACCCTAGCATCACAACAAATAATCCAATCGCAATCGGATGTAAAATAAATGTCCCAACAGCTTGTGCGAGTATACCAGTAGTGAAGGGAGCTACCGCACCACCTGAGCTGCCAAACGCAGAAATAACACTTAAACCGCTAACTTGCTCCTTTCGTCTAATTGCTCGGGAGAAGATAACTGTTGCACATGGATATACCGGTCCTAACAAGAGTCCAACAATGGCGACTGCGACAGCATCTCCGACGATATTTGGAACGAACCACACAAGCAATTCAAAAATTCCGGCCCCGATAACGACTCCGTAGACGAAGATCTTCTCACCAATGCGATGTGCCGGATGAGAGAGTAGAAATCGACCCAGTGTGATGCCGCCCCAAAAGCCCGAGGTGACATATCCTACTGCTGAAGGATTTCCATGTCTGGTAGTAATCAGAAACGAAATCACCCAGCCAGAAATGGAGACCTCTGCGCCTTGATAAGCAAAAATGAACAAAGCTCCTAAAATGACGATTTTCGACTTGAAGGCTTTAATCATGCTTGCCATTTGTTCTTTCACGCGGCCATTTGTCGACACTGCAGTAGCATCGTTACCATTTTGGCTGTGAGAGGAGATTCGTTCCAAATGAGTGAGGAGCTGGCCAGATTCGGCCTCAAAGTGCCAGAATGACCAAGCCGAGAAGAAAATATTGAATGCCGCGACAGATAGAGGCAAGAAATAATAAGAACTCCATGGCAGACCGCCCGATGTTACCATAGTTGTGGCTACAAGAGGACCAATGGTCGCTCCAACGCCGTAGGAACCATGCATTACACCTAACATGTTGGTCCCATTATGTAGGTTTGCTACAAATGTATTGAACATAGCAAGATTGATGGCTATGCCTACACCAAGGAAGAAGAATGAAGCAACAACGAGGGGAAATGGTGGTTGACAGACAATAGGGATATATCCACAGGTTATCAAAAGTTGTGCTATCGCAATTGTTTTAGCTCTTCCTAATCTGGCTCTCAGAGCATCAACAAAAAGGGCGGCTGATATAAACCCAACAGCATTTGTAACGAAGATGAGAGAAACAATGGCATATCCAATATCGTAATGTCTACCAAAAATCAGCGGATCAGCGGGTCCCTAAGAGGCTTATTGAAGACAACTCACGTTTCCATATACGGGATCAAAGCACCAGGGGCAGCATCATTTAATCCATTGCCAAGACTCACCAAGCATGCTGCCAGCATCCTAAATCTATTCATGGGTGGATTTGAGAAGCTTTGTATTACTTCAGCACCCTCTTGCTCTTCCACGGGAGTGGCAGGTCTGCTCATTTCAAGCTCGGCAGGAGTTCGAGGAGTCTGGGCGCCCGAAGGGATAGCATGTTTGGATTCAACCTGGGGAGGACCATTGAGTTTCTGTCCCCATTCCAAATTATCGAGCTCAATTGGGTCAGGTATAGAATGATAAGTTCGAGGTAAGGCCTTCTGAGGTGCGATAGGAACAAGATGGACATCTGCCTGATTGGTGGTCGATTCTATATCGATGAAGGCACCAAAGGCATGGGTTGTCATATTGGGCAATATTCAGGAATACACCAAAAATTTGAAGCAACTATCAGAAAGCTTAGGACTGACACACAATGGATATTCACGATAATGATTACAGCCGTGGGGGGGGGGACCAAGGAGTGAGTATGAGCAGAGGAGAGGGAGTAGAGTTATCAATTCAGAAGAACTTCTTTGACGAAAGAAAATAATGAAGGTTTTGTCAACCTCACGATCGGCGGTGGTCAGAACCTACTTAGATCGATAGCTCGAGCCGAGAAAACGCCGATCAACGACGGTTCGACTCAGGTCATGCGGTTGTGCATGCAGAATACGGTACGAAAGGTGGGGAAGAGCATATAGATGGGTAATCCAGATGCAAGGAAATTGGAGTCGCTGAGAAATCAAAGGGCATGTGTTCCTGTCCTAGAGGAGTTGAAGTGTGCCGAACAAGGTCGACTGACTCACCGACTAAGTTGCAGTCTGGTCAGTGATTTTCCCCCGCTTCACTTTTTCTAAAGTACG
Organism: Haplographium delicatum; assembly: GCA_037952705.1. NCBI lineage: Eukaryota > Fungi > Ascomycota > Leotiomycetes > Helotiales > Hyaloscyphaceae > Haplographium > Haplographium delicatum. Next base: position 299,836 of record JAPZPC010000006.1, read on the forward strand.
CGTTACGGAGTGGTTTGGCTCGGGAAACTTGCCTCTCCGGATAATTGTTTCTCCTAGCCAACAACCCCTCAGAAAAAATTCCACACGCATGCGGCACAAAAATGCAAAATGAAAACAGGCAAGACTTAAGATTCACCAATGTGTAATTCAACAAAGAAAGACAAAACGAGACATTTGACGGCTTAAGTACTATCTGCCAATTGCTCTTGCTTGCTAGCTAGACATGGGTCGGCCAAAGCGAAACGTCTTCGCAGCCGCCGAAGAAACATCCACCCCACCTTCTTTGCTGACTGCTACACAATCTATTGCTCGGGTCATCAAAGCCGAAGGTAACAACCTATACTCTTGCTCACTTCCCGACCAGAAGACCATTCTCGTTGAACTTCCCTCTCGTTTTCGCAATACTATTTGGATTAAGCGGGGAGGCTATGTTCTAATCGACACGAAGGAAGCCGATGTGAGGCAGAACAAGATCAATGGAGAGATCGTAAATGTTGTCCGTGATGAACACCTGTGGAGGAAGGAGTCTTATTGGTAGGCTTACAAGCTGTGCTCTGTAAGGTGAACTCGTTCTCTAACCACGGTGTTGCAGGCCGAAGGAATTCCTTAAGACCAGTGCATATCCCCCAGATTCCGATGACGAAGAATCAACTGTCGGCAAGATGCCCCCCTCTGACTCGGAAGAGGAGTAAACGATTAACGGCATTGTCCTTTGAATACTCAAGTCATCTTTTTGCTAGCTCCACCATCTCCCTTAGGGACAACGAAATCTGTTCGAGTTCCCCACCACACACTTGCAACGGTGAGGAATAAGATGCCCACGACAACCATAGAGCTTATATCGGTGCTAGGATACACATTCCAAGCCCACTCCTGAACTGCCCAAACAACATACTGAAGGATCGGGTGCATCCCGCTTCGCCAGAGGAGAAATGGGGTGGCCAATGCTATATATGCGTAGAATTGGTAGTGTAGTGAACGGGCAAAAAGCATACCAATGGCATTTGCGGTCAGAATGGTCGTCAAAATATAGTTCGGCGAGATTCGAATAGAAACTGCATGCTGCATCTTCCCGCATGGTTCCTGCAACTTTATGGCGTTCCATAGCAACTCCGTAAGGGGCTTTTCCGCAGGTTTTAACCACCTAGTTGATATAAATAGGACGAGAAAGCTGATATGTCCTACCAGCAAGGATGTTGAGAATTCCTTGCTTAAAAACACATCCTCCCCCACAAATCTCCAATTGACCGTCCACTTGAACAAGAACTGCCTAGAGAATTCAAAAGCCCTCCCTAGATATCCTACTGCATTGGTCGGCAAGAATGGAAAGGCTATAACAATCTGCAGTTGCGCCATGAGCCACGCCTGCTTGAGACTTCCCTGAACCCCTCTTACAAGAAAGAGCACAACTCCAACTGCAGGCAAAGCCAAAAGCAAGGACATCTTCACTCCTAACCCCCAACTATATGCCACACTCCCAAGTGTCCATATACGCCGTTGGAAGAAATAAATGGCCACCCAAAGGAAGAAGACCGCAAAACAATCATTAAAAAGCCGAAGGACAAAGATACTATGTAAACGTTTCGAGAGAATGAGCATAGGAAAAACATAGAGAGGGGCCTGCGAATGAATCAATTAGTAAATCACCCACCTATACATTGTTTTCAAAGCCTACCTTAGCCCTTCGATAACAAGCCATAACCGTAGCCAGAGTCCCCAAATACAGCACGCCAAATATCCTCTGCGCAAGAAGAATATCTCTCCCTTTATCCGTAACATGATACAAAATCCAATAGATATACACATGCGCAGCCGGATAGACCAATGGCCCTGTCCCACCTTCAATATTTGTGTAATCGCGTTCACCATCAATGAATTGCTTGACTTGCTCCATGTAGGCTTTCCAGTCTATCTCCGTATCTACGAAAAATGGAGCTATTAGTAGAGCTTCTCGTGGAATAAGGCAAAAGCAGAATTTGCTCACAAGAAATCCTCGAAATAATCAAGCTGCTGAGCAACGCATCCACAAACAGCAAAGCAGGAGGCCCATACTTTGACAGCTTGTGATGGCCAAGGAGGAAATCCTTCCCCTGCCGATAGTAGGCGATATGCCACGAAAGTTCCTCCTTCTTATCTTCGCTCATCTTTCCTATCTCTCCAAATTGAATATTAATAATAATAAAAACGGTTTGTGTTGTGAAATATCTCGTCGCAAATAGATATGTTGAAAAGACTGGCCACGGAATCGCGGGAAATCGCATCTGGGATGTGAGGACGCGAGGTCATGTCAAGTCAGCCTCGTGCGCGGGTCCGTCCATCTTCCAAAAATTTCTCCACTTCCAACCCAACCTGCCGAGCTCTTTTTACCCCTCCATCCAAATCGATACGTATTTGGGACTTGAAGCCATGTTTTCACTACGGACGCTGCCAGCTCGGATAGCTCGGACGTCAATTTCCACTCAATGTCTCCGTCTCAATCACTCTCGAACGCTCCCAGTCCTCGCCTCTGCGAGATCGCCACAACCATCTACAAATTCCACAATCATATTTCAAAGCCTTCCTTCGCGGAACTATTCCACGTCCGGGTCAAGCTCCAACAAAAGCGCAGCAGACACCATTATTGAAGAAATCCAAGACCAATATGCCACCGCGAGAGATGAATTCGAGATAGCCACCGAGGAAACGGAAAAGAAGACGGTATATGCGGAAAGTGACCGTATGGCCGCAAGAGAAGAATTAGATAAGTTGAAGGAGATGTTTGAGACAGCCTGTGAGGGTTCTGAGGGAGAGGAGATTAGGAAGAGGATCGGGCATCGGGTGAGAGAGTTGGATAATGCTGTGCAGGCTTTGGAAAGGAGCGCGCAGGAAGATCACTAAAGGATGGGGCAAGTTCAGGTGAAAAGAGAGTACGGCCAGGCCTTAAGAACTCGAGAATAAGAGAAAAAGGACAGTGTATCAGTACTGATTGTATCGGCCTCGAAATTTATACGTTGTTGGGTGGTATTGTAAGATATTTTATAAGATTCGCCAGACGCCATAAAAGTCAAGATAGCATTCGGAAACAGTTATATTAAGAGACAGACGGACTGGGTATCGTATCATACAAATTGGGTCTGTGCTGAGCTGAACAGTGATTTGCTCCAGCTATAGGGGTATTCAGTACTTCCGTCAACAAATGAAAACGCCTGTTGGCATAAGAACGCTCCTCAATACTCCAGTCCCACAATCATCTCAAATTGAAATGAAAAACAAACCGATTCATATTCATCCCAAAACAAATCATGAGGACATAAAAAACGTTACTCCACACATATCCTAAGCATCCTCGTCAGTGGTGGGTTCACTATCCTCCTCTAACTCGTCCTTAATCGACATGATATAGTTTCGTGAGACAATACCCATGAATGCAAGGGCAAATCCATTCCAGACATCCATATTCTTATCCTTGAAGTCAAAATGAGTGAGATGCCTGACTTTGGCGTCCGGTTTGGCGGAGTCAAGCGTGACAAAGATGGCTAGAGTATGGGCAACAATAATGCCGTAAAGAAGTGGTGGTTGTCTCTTATACAGCCCAACCGAGCCAAGATCATTAAGCTGTCCTTCTGGAAGAATGGTCAGATGTTCACGGTGCTTCTCGCCCAGGAATCTCATCTGGTTTGTAATTGCGGTAGTGATTGACTCAATGGATTGCTTAGGCCGAGCCGAAACAACAGTGAGGACAGGAATGAAGCGCAACCTCGAATATCCTCCGTCCATCTCGGACCACTTGATATAATTCTGGACTTCTCTAAAAATCAACTTCTCCGTAGACGCACCCGTGTCGATATTGTCTCTCACACGCACCCCAAGGCTGAGGAGAGATTGGAGAGCCTTGACACCTAGGTAGAAACATTAGCCAGGTTCCAGTATTACAAATCAGGTAGCTTACCTCGAGTGCTAGAGCTACAGTTGAAGTTGACGAATTCTTTCTCGGGATCGGGAGTAAAGAGGAGCTCTGGAAGAGTTGGAAAATCGATCTGCCAGCTCAAGGGAACGAGTTCCTCGAAACTACGCATAGAGATTCTCTCAAAGAGGAAAATCTCGTCAGGGTGCCAATCCCCAGAGGCCTTAACCTTCTCAACCTCCTCCTTTCGCAGTGCAAGTTCGGCCTGCCTAGCCAAGTATTCGGCAACCTTGTCTTCAGCCGAAATCTCTGGTTGCGGGTCTTCCTCGAAATCTTCTTCATCTGCCTCACCATTCACTTCATCGTAGTTCTCACTGTTTGGTGTAACATCAGATCCCCCACTGCCTTGATCCCCAGCTGCCACCAAAGATATGGTTTCCTCTGGGGATATTTCACTCTCCTCATCATCCTCGCGAGCTCTCTTGCGAGGATTTTTGGTATCATGAGGTGAAAGGTATTTCTTATTGACTCGAGCGAGTGCAGTAGCCTGCGCTTTTCCGTCTCGAGGCTCGGATGCCGGTGATAAATAGCGATGCTCCTGAGCAGGAGTCGCAGGGCCAAGTGTGCGACGGCGCTTCGTAGGAGAGAAATAACCAACAAATGAATCCTTGATTCGAAAAATAGCGTCCATATCGGATAGCTTGCTTAAAGCTCGCGGTCACCCATACAAATGTTGCGAATGCTTTGATGGGCAGAAATTCCGAAGGTTCGAGTTGCTTCTGTGTGCCTACGGTAGGTAAGAGAGTTTAGTAGGTGCTCGTTGTTCGTCCGTGCAAGTCGCAGATATCTGTAGATCGTGGCTCGAGGGAGGAAGTTTGCTGGTGGTTGGCACGAGCAAGATCTCTCACGATATATGTTATTATGAGATCCATTGTCTGAAGTTGAACCTATTGTAAATATGTCTGCTAGGAGGAGCGAACCCCCGTCACTGTCACTCATTGTTTACTAGGGTCCGAATGCGTCACTACCAACAATTTCCCAGCCTCGCCAAAAGGCTAAATCATTGTGAAACACCGAAAACAACCAACCTCTGGACGAACGACGGGCAGGACACTATCTTCTCTGTGACGTCTGAGAAATATAATCAAAAACTTGCATTTATATATGGTATAAAATATTACTACACAATATCGTAATTTAAGGTCCATATAAAGTTCTTACTTTGGTCGCTTAGAGTACCTATGTGCCCCCTGCTTTAGCGATCGCCATTTAGTCCTTCGTCAACTTGGGGTAGCATCTCAGTGAATTCTCCATGTAGGTTCTTTCACTTTTGTCTGCCTCTTTGGTGGGTGTATCTTAAGAGAGAAATGGTATGGTATAGTATCATCCATGCGGAGATAAATTTCGACTTCATTCTATCTGATACAATCTTCTTACATTCCAATGATTAGAGTTTGATAGGTGTAATTGCCTACAGAAAAAGTCAGCAATAATTCAGGAATGCTGAGGGGTGAGATAACAAACCTTCGGGGCCGAAACATGTTGCTGCTTGCCAACCATGCCCATCAAGAGAATATCCTCGGGCCCTTTGGGGCCTCCTGGCCCACCAAGGAAATTCATTGGGAAGCCAATATCCAAGGGACTGGCATCCTCTATTTCCTTCATATCCGCGTCGGTCAAGTCTACCGTTAGGCCGGCGATGTTGCCCTTAAGATGATCGATTTTGCGACCCCCAACGATGGGGAACACGTAAGGTGTTTTCTTCATGACATATGCCAAGGCAATACTTGTTAGTTGGACATTCTTCTCCTTTGCTATCTTCTCAAATACGCCGCTGAGTTTGATAGCAGTTTCGGTCGCCGCGCCCCACTGCCGGCCTCCAGCAGCCTTTCTTTGCTCTTCAGTCTTGAAGTTACCACCGCCGAGAGTCCCCCAAGGAGCCAATCCCATACCCTCATCAATACACATGGGGATAATATCACGCTCGAAGTCACGATTCTCGGCGCTCCAACGTCCCTGATAAACGGAGAACTGGCGCATGTTATTTTGTCTGGCATATTCATTGGCTTTTGAGACGACCCAGGCAGGTGTGTCGGAGATCCCAAGATATAAAACCTTTCCTTGAGTGATCATGTGGTTGAGTGACTGCATCAACTCAGGAATGGAGCAGGTAAAGTCCCACCAGTGGACGTAGAGCTATGGGTCCAATCAGACAATTGAATTAATCGAGAAAATGAACTTTATGTTGCTTAGGTGTAGAATACTCGGTAACAGTAAATCCACTCAATGAAAGGGTGTGACATACCAGGTCAATATAGTTTGTCTGCAGCTTCTTCAAGCTCTTCTCGAGGGATACGTGCAATGACTTGGTCCCATTACCGGTGGTATTTACCAAATTCTCTTCAGCACCATGTCCAACACGGTAACAAGTAGTGAATTTGGTTGCAATAACCATTTGATCTCTGTTGCCTCTCTTCTTCATCCAGTCTCCAATCCATTCCTCGGACTCTTCGTTCTGCGGGGGAGTTAGTTGCTGACGACGATACCCGTACGCCAGCCAGCTATTGAACATACCTGATAATTGTTGGAGGTGTCAATGAAATTCCCTCCGGATTCATAAAAGTAGTCCAGAATCTCCTCGCTCGTTTTCTTATCACACTCGCCCATAAAGGACTTCCTGCGGCCCATGAGTTATTCCTGAAACAAGCAACAAACCGCTCTCTAATTGGTTGGGGCCGAACTCACCACGCATCGCCAAAGTTCATTCCGCCCAGACAGAGCGGGCTCACCCGAACCGAAGCTGTCGGAGCAAGCATGCGGTAATATCCAAGAGCCGTCTTGGGGGGAGGGGGGGTTGGGAAAGACATGGTCGCAGGGAGAATAGTTTCGATCGGATTGAAAGGTGTCGCGGGGAGGAGAAAGGGGAGAGGCAGCAAGATCGATGTAAATTATCAATTGAGATTTTGGAACGTGAGGAGAAAGAGAAAGGGAAAAAAGGATCGGTACATCATGGGAAACCCCCATACTTATATAGCCTTGCCTTGTGGGTGGACTGGGGGATCGTATGAGCTCACAACACTGTCAATGTGCCAGAGCTTCAATTGCGGATCGGACAGCCACGGCACTGTAACTGTAGAGTGCTGTACCCCTCCCCTCCCGCCCCCACCCCTGGCGTATAGCAGCCCACCGCCCACAACCTTAATTCCTTGTGCAGTACGGATGTACAGACAGTACAGCACCCCTACAGTACCCCATGAGTTCCCCACTGAGTTGCTGCACCGGCCCCACCTACAGTTCCTGACAAATTGACAAATATATTGCAAATATTGAAACTATCACAAGGAGGAAAATAGAATTAAATAAAATAATAAAGAAGGTAGGGTAAAAGACAAGAAAAGGAGAAGTATGGGGAATCAAAAGTACAGTCTGTCCCTCGTGAACTCCATCTGAATGTACAGGAGAGACCCGGGTTTGCGAATATTTCCCTCTCAAACCCCACACTCTACAGCATGGTGATCTCGAGACTCAGGCCAGTTTCGAACAGTGGACAGTGAACCGCCATTATTGGTGTCGTTACTGCGGTGGGTTCCCTTCTGGCTTAAGTGATTTCTGTCGGCTCTTGGTGGGCCCGCGCCCATGAGGCACCAACACCAACGTCAGCCTTGCCGCAGGGCAACCTCGGGATGATGGTCCCGCAGCATCTATTTTACTTCATTTCTTTCCCTCGAAGGAAATGGTACCCCGGGGAAAACTGCTAAGCTCTGTACCGAACGGTGGGTAGCTGAAAAGAATGTTTTGGCCATCTGGAGACTACAAGACTAAGAGTGAACGAACTAACTTTACAGAATGCCGACACCATAATAAGCAGGTTTGATTGACTTGATTTGACTTTAGCTTACCTTTCCTCCCTGTCTCCTTCTTTATTATATTTCCCTTTTGTTGATTATACTGATTGCTTTTCTTTCTTTGGCTTTATATAGCGTTCTCTCTTACCTTTTGCATTTCACCTTTCGCTTTAGTTGTCCTTTGCCTTCGCCCTCGGACCAGCTGCTGGTCGTCGCATCACGTGGATGGTGATATCGTCCTTCCTCGTCCTATGCCTCTCGTACCTGAGGGCAATAGTTTGTCCAATTAGTATATGCAAAGTATAGGAAAGAGTTCTGAACGCTCTCCAATAGGCATCCCCAGGCGACGCAGGTGCAGGTGCGCCATGAGAAATTTGATCCATTCACACGGAGCCGGCCGAAAGTGGGATTTTCTCCGCTCTTTTTCACTTCCCCACCTGCTCTTGCCTCATTTCCTCTGCTTTTCTTTATATAAATCAGTTGCTCTCTTCCCCGGTACATTTGTTTTGCTACTGAGACATCTGGTTCGAAAAACCTGCATCTATTTTGTTGTGGCGAATGCAAAGTGTGGAAACTACTTCAGCAGAGGTCAGCTGCTTGAAAAAACTCCACTCTTCTCAAAATGCATTTCACGGTGAGGACCCGAGTGTGGCGGTCACCGTGCCGCCTCACGACATCGAAAAAGCCGTCTTGAAAGCTTCCAGCGTTCCAGACGATATAGCCCAACTAGGGATCAAGGCACATGATCTTGAGAACCCTCCTGTTCAAAATGAACAAGGCATCTTTCTACCACGTCGTGGCACAGAGTCCGATATAACCTCTCTCGCTGTCCCGGACGCCGAGAAGGATGACTTCCCCGAAGGTGGCCTGCGAGGTTGGCTTGTCGTCGTAGGCTCCTTTTGCGGCTCCTTCTCGGTTTTCGGCATCATTAACAGCACAGCTATCTTGCTCGAGTACTTCAGTACTCATCAGCTGCAGGACAAGTCAGCGAGTCAGATAGGCTGGATCTTTGGTCTTTCCTTATTTTTAACCTTCTTTCTCGGTGCACCTATCGGCCCAATCTTCGACGCCTATGGCCCCCGGGTATTGATCTTTTGTGGCTCCGTTCTTTTAACTGCTTCGATGTTTTTGTTGGGGCTTTGTACTCGTAGGTAGTCTGATTTTCTTACACTAAATACATCATTATTCTAACTTTTAACTACAGAATACTGGCATTTCTTTGTAGTATATAGTATCCTCAACGGCGTCGGCGGTTGTCTCTTGGTTACTCCATGTGTTGCAGCAATTGGTCAGTTTTTCCTGGTTAAACGCGGGAATGCCACTGGGATTGCCATGACTTCTGGCTCATTCGGCGGTATAATTTTTCCCTTGATGCTCCAGAAGCTCTTCCCTTCCGTTGGCTTCGCATGGGCCACTCGAATCCTTGGATTTATCCTCATCTTTCTGCTCGCTACGGCGAACTTGCTAGTTAGAAGTCGTCTACCACGCAAACCCATGGCAAGCTTCAAACAAATTGCCCCCGACCTTACCGTCTTCAGGGATGTTCCTTTTGCCCTTATGGCTCTCGGAATATTCTTGATGGAGTGGGGTATCTTTGTCCCTTTGACGTATATCACATCATATACCACATCACATGGTCATAGTGCCTCGTTCGGGTTCCAAATCATAGCTATAATGAATGCCGGCTCCTTTTTTGGAAGGTTTCTGGCCGGCTTAGTGGCAGATATGATGGGACGTGTGAACACCCTCATTCTCAGCATTTTCACGTGCATTCTCACGTGCTTTGCCTTGTGGCTCCCAGCCGGAGATTCAACAATAACAATAATTGTCTTTGCCGTGATCTTCGGCTTCGTCAGCGGCAGTAACCTGAGCCTGAGTCCTGTATGCATTGGTCAAATGTGCAAGACCGAGGAATACGGTCGGTACTTTGCCACTTGCTGGATGTTCGTAGCGTTCGGGACTCTCACAGGCCTCCCAATCGCGGGCCAGATTCTTACCGTAACCGGTGGAAATTATACCGGATTGATCATCTTTGCTGGTCTATCCTACGCTGCGGCATTGGCTTGTCTTATTGCTGCTAGAGTTCTGAAAGTAGGATGGAAGATCAGGGTGATTTACTGATCGAACAAAACTCAGCAGTGGATGATTTGACGAAATTAAACAACATGCCAACTTCAATCTGATATTAGGGTCGATGAGCTAGATCTTCTGTATCTATGGGCATGGTTCTTGCTGTGCTAGGTGAGACAGCGCGGTATAGAATATCGCCAAACCACTTTACCGCTTTTTGGAAATTGGGAAAAGTTTGGAAACGGAAAATTTTGGTACTGAATCATTATCTTATCATTTTCATGTCTTGAAATTTAAGTTGGCGGGCAACCACCTACCTTCAATTCTGCTTTGATTTAAAAGCCTTGCTACTTTTTGCTCTTCTTTTTAATACCCGCCGTACACTCTCTTGAGAATATATTTTGGAACATAGTCACAATAAATAAAAATATTATTAAGCTGCGTTCGAAATTTTAATGCGATAAGAGGCATCTTGAGGGAATGGCATGAAGATTTATCGAGAACAAATTCACTCGGTGGCAGTGGGTAGCCTTATAGTTTCAAATAAGCAGTTTCTTTCCAAGTACCTGGGTTTATAGTACAACCTAGAGAAAGCCTCTTCAAAAAGTCAAATATATTAATGACTTTTCTAAGAAAATTCCCTCCTAAGTGCCCCGTTGATTGGGCTAAGCTGCACACGGAGAAAGGAATATTCTGAGTTTTTGCCGTTTTTAATATTTTTAGATCTTTTAGATTTTTTATTTTAATTTCTTTGCCAAAATATATACGGGTTGTGTATCTTGAAGGTTCGGTGGTGATAAGGGGGTTTAGGCGAGGCAAAAGTCGCTGAGCAAACTCAGTAATATTTCATAGTAATTTCTCTTACGCGTCAATAAATGATTCCTTTAAAAAATTTAAGGAGTGTCTAATCAAAAATCATACTTAGATATTTTTATTTATGTATTTGTTTTCAGCAAAGCTGCCTGTGTGAGTGGGTAGTCAAGTGTCAACCTCAGCAATCTCAAGCACTCACAGCTCAAATAGTTGATGATTGATTTGTTCAATCCAATCTAGTGTCGACTTTTTGGTGAAGCACGGGCTAAAAATCGGCTGCTTTTTACTGACTCGTAGAGCCAGTATGGAAGTTAGGTCTGACTAATACTTATCCTCCATCCCATTTTCTTTTCTTTCCCCTTTGTTTTCCTGCCAAGAGAATTGGTAGAGGAGAATTGCAGTGTGGCTCTTGACACAAATTTTGAGGATAGGAAGTGATATGAAAACCGTAATTCGCGAAGGGGAAGCTTAGAATAGAGATGCTATTGGCTTGTGTAGAGTTTTCGTATATATGCTGATGGTATCTCCGATCGTACAATGTATCTACAACTAATATCCTTAAAAAAAGAGATATCTCGACATCAGCCGTAACTCCCCACCTATGCATGACTACAAGCCATTGTTCCTCTTTGACAGGCCTAGGTACCAACACTATATTTAACAAGTCCAAATGCCTACTATGCCGTCTTTGCGGCCTTCGGTCATGTATCCGTCTTTGATCCTGACTCTTTCTACACGAGCGGGCGTCCTGCCCTCTTCCTCGGCCGTGACACCCGATCCGCAATCCCAGTGACGTCCATCGGTTTTATCATACACTTTGACAACATCTTCACCGGCAGCCGAGACAATCCTGCGGCTATCAAACATCATGCTTGTTATTGGAGAATCATACGCATAAGCATCGTGGATAGCGCCTGTTCGGAGGTCCCAAATCTAGTGCTTGTCAGTAGGTCCCTTTGAAGGAATAACTACGAGATAAGTTCACTTACCCTGATACTACGGTCCAAACTTCCAGTTACTAAGTGTACATCGTCGAACTGAAGGCAAGTCACTGGCCCCGTATGCCCGACAAGACTTCGGTGAACTTGCCCACTTCGCAAATCCCATAATCGGACCATACCATCGGCGGTGCCACACGCCAACGCGGCATCAAATACTTGTACAGCCCCAACAAAATCAGCCGATGTATCTGCTAATCTTCCAGTTTGCCTCCAGGCTCCTTCGCTTGAGCCCATGGTTGCTGAAGCTTGCGCTGCTGCCCACATGACGTCTAGAGTCTGAACACAACGACCTTTTTCCAAGTCCCATTGCCTAAGAGTTTTGTCTGCCGAGCCCGAGATGAGAGTATCACCTCTAAAGTGCAACGCGGTAACTTCGTCAACGTGAGCTTCCAAAGTAAACAAAGGACAGTCCGCCATGCTGCCGGCAGGTGGCTCGAACTCTAGTTCATCTGGGTTACCAAATGCTAAGGGATCTTCATCTTCATCACCTTTCTTGTTGATACGGTTATCCTGAGGTTCATAGTGGGTCTTGCTGAGATCCCACAGTCGAATAGTTGCATCCATGGAACCTGTTGCTACAATATTATCTTCAACCTGAAGGGTCCGCACAGATGCGGTATGTCCTTCCAATACCCCCATACATCGACCTGCATTCATGTCCCAAACGCGGACGCTATCATCCAGAGCAGAGGTGACCATGGTACCAAATGGGACATCGAAATCGAGTGCGGTGATCATTTCATTGTGAGCTTGGATCTCTCGAATCATTGACCCGGGTTCAAAGTGCTCATGTAGAATGGGCATTGATTTGCGGCGAATCGTTTTGGGTCTTTTTGATCGTGTAGGCGTACTATTTGCAGAGGGAAGTTTTTCGTAAATTGACTCGGACATAAACGAAGCGTCCATTGCTGGATCTTGCAGCCCATTCGAGTCATCTTCATCCTTATCTAACTGTGCCAAAGCTTCAACATCATCTAGCAGTTCCTGTGCATCTTCGATTCGGTTCTCGACATCTAGGACTATGAATAGGTCAGTAAAGCTGGTTTTCAACGAGGAAGTGTATGAACGAACTATCATGCTCCAACAATGCCTCCTCTTGTTCCAGCCCCGCCAACCGATCCAACACTATCTTTCTCATGCTATTTAGATTCGCGATCTTGCTGTCAATTTCGTGAATCTCACTGCTGGCCATGTTCTTACGGATGCTCATCATTTCCAACTGATGGTTCAAAGCATTTTGCTCTTTTTTGAGCTTCCCAAGAGTCGGAGGAAGATCCGAAGCGTCTGACTTGTCATCTTCTAGTAGCTTCCTGCCTCTTGATATCCGTCTCCGATGCTTCTTGCCGTCGGGAGTGGTATCCGGCATTGTGGCCTGAAAGCCCTGAAATAACGAATACGTATTTTCATCCTCGGGTATGTTTTTCAAAAGCTCGTCAGGCAAATACGTCAAGGCGCGATATTGGATCTCGGAGGTGGACAGCTTTGATCGAACGAGGTCTGTGGGAGTGGTTTTGGCAAAGGAAAATACGCTCCTCTGGAGGTTTGGCCGTCTTAATTGTTTATGCAGGTCGCTCATTGCGCTTTGATAGTGGGTATTGGACGTTGGATCTGCCAGAGGCCCCATCAGGTGCCCTGCTGTGGTTGTAACCTTTCGCCCAAAAGCTTCCAGCCCCCGCGTCTATGGTTTGTTAGGCCTTTAACTCGAGAAAGGGGAGGATATGTTCATACAGAAATTATGGAGGAGTCCTCGTCCATGGTTTCTCTGAATGGAGAGGCATTGCGGCTGCTCGAGCCAGCCATTCGGTATATTCTACCGTATGTAAAACATGTAAGAACAGATAAAGTTCTCTGGAAGAGGGAGCGGGTGGCTGAGGCAAAGGTTTGATTCTTGTTTATATCATGGTCGTGTGAACCATCAATGATGCAGGCTCGCCCTAGCCACACACCCTTGTGGCTTGAAGCGGCCGCACCTCAGGGGAGTGGAGTTTGAGTGGGGTTTCGTATACGACTCATCCCTACAGACTTCACTCTTTTCTAAAGAGACAGTCACAGACTATTGACTTTTTACACCTGATAAACAGGTGCTAAACAGCTATTAGTATCTTTATTACTATTTGAAAGGCTGTTGGGATTTTCGGCCCCAATTTCTGCAAGTCGCAGGGCAGCGGTGACTCCATCCACTCAATATGGACGCAGCTATTGACCTCTCTGATGCCTCAAAGGCCCTCGATCTCTCCAATATCCGTTTTCAGCTCATGTAAGTAGACAGTTTATGCTGATTATTCCTTTATTAACAGCTTTGGCAGCCGATTAGAAGACACAATTACATTCCATCTCATCGAGCGCGTTCAGTTTCCCCTCAATGACACAATATATACAGCGGGAGCTATTAAGATACCGAATAGCGACCTGAGTTTCCTTGACTGGACATTGCGGGAACGAGAAAAGCTCGACTCTTTGGTCCGACGCTTTCAATCTCCGGACGAATATCCTTTCTTTCCAGACTCTCTACAGGAGCCAATATTGCAACCGCTGCACTATCCCAAAATTCTGCACAAGAATAACGTCAGCGTCAACGAGAAGATAAAGAAGAGCTACATAAAGAACTTTCTCCCTACAGCTTGTGCAAATTTCGGGCGGAAAGATAGGGGCGAGACGGAAGAGAATTATGGCTCGTCCGCAATGGCAGACATTGCCTGTCTGCAGGCCCTCTCGCGGAGAATCCACTTTGGCAAGTTCGTCGCTGAGTCAAAATATCAGACGGAGACGGAAGAATATACCAAAATGATCAAGGCGGGTGACCGGGAGGGGATTGGGGCGGCAATTACGAATAAAGCCGTGGAGCAGGCGATTTTGGACCGGCTCCGACTGAAGGCTAAGACTTACGGAACCGATCCTAGTATCGGCGCCCAGGGTACTGAGAAGATCAATGTGGAGGCCGTGGTTGCAATTTATAAAGATCTTGTTATCCCTTTGACAAAAGAAGTAGAGGTCGAATACTTGATGCAAAGACTAGGACCAGAATAAGATAAAATAGACTGGAAGCGAGCCTCGAGGTGACTGTATTTAGCTCATTGTTGCGGACTTAGATACTCATTAATAGCTTTGACTGCACCCTCAAACTTGCTCGCTTCTATCAAAATTAATGATCCTTGTGGTTTGATACCCATTTCCTGGAATGCCCTCTTACTGTCCGCCATCCCTTCTCCTTCATCCTTGGTGTACTCAAATGATCCCGCCGCTAACGCATGCCGCTGGAGAACTTCGTCCTCGGCATGGAAGTAAAAGACTTCTTTGCTATCCTTCCCTGGTTTGTTCTTTTTCGTCCTTGGCGCATCCTCCCTGTCGAGAGTGGAAGCAACTTCACGGTACGATTTGGACAGGATGAGGTAATGTGTGAATTCGTACGGCTCTCTATCTTCAACGGCCGCCTCAATCTCATCTATAAGCATACTGTACATTGGTGGAGCTATTTCCGAAGGTACATTGATCAACCGCTCGGCCAGGATCAGGCCGACCTGGGAACTTGATGAGAGTAATATGTTGCTGACAGGCGCCAAGCCTTGGCTTGCCTTTGATTTCTCAATGATATATTGAGCCAGATCCTTGATGACCTTCTTATCCTGGTGCTGGTGAATATTTAAAATTGTCAGGAAGGCGTATGCGTCTGTTTCCTCTCCGTCGACTTTCACCGTGGAACCCACCGTTGGCTGTGACAAGGTGAGGTCCGCCAGAGCGGACAGGTCGAATAGTTGCGAGTCTACATCAAGCAACTGCCTCATAAGGTTTTTGAGGCCATGGAAGTCAATATCTGGCTTGAAATTGAACCACTCAAAATCCACATTAACCATATCTACATCCTAGGACTGCGTCAGTCCAGTTGTAGCTAAGGACTACCGGGTGTCTGGTCTTTTCAACTTACATCGTCACTTCCACTATCATCGTCTGCTTCTTGAGCTGGTGGTGCCTCAGCTTGCACTTCTGGGTCTCGGACTCTTTTCTTGACCATTTTGACTGCGTGTTAAATTTTGTTTTGGGTTGATGCCGAAACTGAAGGCGAGAAATTATTTTGTATGTTCGTATCACGTGAGGAGACACCCCACCAATCCCCCGCATTCCACAGACGTCAGAATGGAATGCATTGTCGATGAGCCGCTCAAAATAGTTCGATGTCCTAATTTCATACGTCCTGCAAGTACTGAGTCTAATTTTTGGCATGTTTTCAGCAGGACCGCATTTTCCTTTTCTATCTTTGACGAGAAATTCCTGGTCACCAAGATCTTACAACCTGTAGTTTGGCCAATATGCTTATGCTTTCGAAAACATTTCAACAAATTAAAGAGATGCAAATAGGGAAAGGGCATTTTGATATCTGCATTCCACTTTATACTATCCTATAATACTGCATGCAACAATGCAGTTTAACACCTCCGATTATCTTGCTAATGTCTCTCCATCCTCATGTATTGTGCACAACCCCCTTCCAAAACACTGCAAACATAAGCTTGATCGTAAACGGTCAACGTCTGCTAAAATTAACACCAAAAGCCTCCCCCATCTCCTTTTAATCCAACCGCAAGTCAATACAAGAATTTGGGTATATAGAAAAGAAAATAAGTTATTTATTGTACTGATGTACTTGGTAACCAACAAAACACACGCTATACGCTGTCGACGTGATATTATTAAGGGCTGATGCCTCAGACGGCTGGAAGCCGGAGGAGAAATATTCAGCAATGTGGTATATCCGATGCGATGCTATGCAGAACGTAGCTCTAGAACGTAACAGGCGTGAAGTTGATGTAAAAGAAAGGTCTGATGACTGACATGTCGAGGCTACAAGCTTGTAGCGTTGTTGGGTAGAGCTGATATCGAGTGGGCGTATGTGTGTTTATGTAAATATATGAAAGGTCAAACGTACGCCTGAGGCGAGTTGAAAAGATCCGCGAACCGGAACGCCAAAACCGAAAGAATTAACTCCATCGTGAAGCCATGGAAAAAGGTGTCTGAAGAGGATGAATTTAAGAATTCTAAGGGTTTGCACCATATGGGCCGCTGGACCCTGTTTCCGTCGAGCCATCACCGTCTATCGTTTTCCTCCAATGGTCTGGTAAACAGACACAAACTAGAGGAAATGCCTTGATTTCGCCGCTGGCGGCTGGGGAGTCGTCTCTGCGACCTGATGTGTTGGATACACCGCTGTCGCGTTGAGCCTTGCGTTTTGCATCCCATTCATCGGCTCGCTCATCGATCATGACTCCCGTCGCCCATCCATCATCCCAAATCCCTACAACTTTGAGCATGTCTCCTCGTTCTAGAGCGAATTCGTCGCTTGCACGTGGTTGATAAGCCCAAAGTGTAGCTACTTTGTCACCAGGATGGATTTCGTCTTGAGAGTAGTAATCTTTGAAGAATTGCAACTGTTCCGACTGTTGGCTAGCGACACCTTGGGGCGACGACATATCACCGCCGCTTCCAGAATTTGGAGACTGAGGGTCCTCGGCTCCCAGTGCGGAATTACTAGATAAAGACCCATTGCGCCGTCCTGTTGGCGGTGGCCTGAGGACTCCTCCTTGCGAGTTTGAAACTGGACTATATTCATCCGAGGAAGATTGATCGTGTCTCCTCCGTGCAGCATATGCTGCTGCACCCGCGGCCGCACCACCACTAATTACTCCTAATTCGCCACGCGGGGGGGAGTCTCCAGAGTGTCCCTCTAGTGCAGACATACGTGCGATACGTCCTCCTGGAAGAACTTCGAATCCTTCTGGGGTTGTAGTAGTCCCTACTGGATTATATGCCATCCCAGCCTGGCCCTTCCTGGCCGGGGACGGTTGGTTGAAAACACTGCCAGCTTGGCTTCCTCGTCTCCGCCTTAAGCAGAGCAAGATAAGCAGGACTAAACCTACCAGCAGGGCTACTCCAACAATTGAACCAATAACTATGCCAGCAATTGCACCTCCCGACAAACCCTTGTGAGTGTTTGAAGCAACGGCAGTTGGTGACACTGAAGAAGTTGATGTAGCGGTAGGAATTGTTGTCGAGAAGGTCATGAACGCAGTAATTGTTGGTAGTACGACCCCGGCACACCTTTTTTCGGCATTCGAATTATAACAGCAAGTGTCTGTACTGTTCTGTCCTCCGGCGCCACAATACTGGCATAAGCCAATTGTACTGTTTCCGAAACCACAATTGTCAGGTTCGTTTGTTGCGCCTTCAATGCAGGAACCGCTTAATGAGCTGGCTGGTAAGGCACAGTTCGTGAAATCGGCTCTTATTTGCGAATCGGCATTACTACCTGGATTCGTGCATAGCTCACTATTAGCGATAATTATTGCCTCGCTCTCGGCTTGTTGGGCCTGCTACTTGTTAGTAATATGAGATGGATTTTCATTCGTCGCAGCACTTACACAAGTGTCTGCACAGACTGGCCGTGAAGCCTCTGTCGACAAGCTACATAGGGTTCGTGAGTTCTGAATTATTGAATTACATATTACCGTGGTCGTAAAGCGTGCGTAAAGATTGGTGGTATTGGTAAGATTGATACCTCCACAGCCGAGAAGAGTTTGGTACCTGCATATTGTATTAGAGAGGGTTTGGAAATGCAGACGGTGTGATAAACGAGAGATTGCATACTTTTCTTGAACGAAACTTGTGGAAACATACGAGCTCAATTGCTCGTCGAACGTCTCAGTATTGGAGACAAATTGTAGGAAGGGACTAGATAGACGGATATATTAGTTTCTGATTGCTGCAATGGGGCGAAAGAATTACGCATGGGGACACATACAAAAATTGGGCAACACTCGCATCGGTCGATATGGATGCCAAACTAAAAGCAGGGCACTGGGTCGAGCCCGACAGTGAGATGCAACTCTCGGCCATTGTACCTGGTGTCGCCGCTGCTGCAAGGACTGACAGCAGGGCAGTTTTGGTATTGAGGCCCATTGACGGTCGTTTGCTCAAGCGCTTTCGCCGGCTGCCTCTCAATGGTAGTGCGGAATGGTGAGGCAATTCCGACAAGTTTGCTCTATCCTCCCGGGGACTCGCATTGTATACCCGTGACAATTGAATGGTGCTCTCGTGGCCTCTTTCCGTGATATCCTCCCTCATGGTTCGTTTTGCGGTCTCGGTCACCACATCTACGCGCCTCGAACCTTTCGGGATGTTGATCTTTCCCGGGTCTGGCGAGGGCGTCGAATAAACAAAATGAAAGCCGTTGTGGAACTTGCGCGACGTCAGAGAACACGATGTGAGCGAGACCGCGAATCTCTGAGGACAAATTGGCCGCCCCAACGGAGAGAATTGCCAATGTTGAAGGAGGGTGTGAGAGAGGGTGTGAGATTGTGTGTATGAGAAAGGGAGTAAGGGAGAAGATGAAATGAGTGTGAGAGAAGATGTGGAGTGTGGTGTCGTAGATAGAGGGAGAGAGGGAAAGGGATAGGAGAGGAAAGCGCAGGGGAGGACGGGCGAGAGACAGGGTGGGCGGGAGAGTCGGTTGGGGGGGGGTGGGTGGGAGGAAGGAGCGGCGAACAGAGTAGAGTGCAGCGCCGTGCGGTGCAGAGTACGCTGCAGTCGTCGAGGACGAGTACGGTTGCAGTGCAGGCGCAGGCCAGCCAATGCCCAAGGTCCAGCTCGGTTGCTGGTGACGGTATGGGGCGTCCGTGTACCGAAACGAGGAAGAAGATACAGTACTTGCTGCACTACGCTGTACAGTGCTCTGGCGCGGTACCGTAGTCCGTCTGTGTGGTGGATCAGATCATGGTCCCCATGGCCCTTGGATGAATTCCCCGTGTGTTGGCCCTGGATGTCGCTTGCTAGCGAGTGCGCAGAGCAGGGGACGGGCTTGCAACGCCAAATGAGGTCGCCAGGAGTGGAGTGGAGGAGGCTACCGTACCGTACCGTACCTGACTACTGTACTGTACAATAATAAACACAATCAAGACTTTTCTGTACTGTACGGTACGTGTTGTGCCGAGTGCCTTACTCTGTATGTACTGCAAAAGGAGACTGAGAACGGCATATGCCACTCTGGGTTCCAATCGTTTGGATTGATTTGCTTCTTCTGCTTGCTCCACCTCCAGCTCCTGCGCCTGTCTTGGAGCCAGAGATAATGACGCGTTTTACAGTACCGTTGCCGCGGGATGTCCTGTACAAAGTACAACAAGTATTGCACTGTACAAGCTACAGTACATCGCGGTCGACGCCGTTGCTTACTGTGAGCCCTGATTGGACGGTGCTGGGGCAGAACAATCTTAATGGTCCTGCCGAGTATATGCCTGCTGGGAGCGTCAACGGTCAAACCGGAGGTCCACGTCGATGTTGAATAATTTCATGCTATTATTGGGATCACAGTATCTTCCGATCTGCTCGACGGCCTACAGTACTATATTTTACTCTCTCTACTCTATTGCGGTCTTGTGGAAAGTATCTCGGACGTGCTCTCTTCAGCTAGGATTTTTCTATTAATACGTGGTATTATTTTTAAGATGCCGCAGATCTCATATTGCGTCGCGGGTAAATTCCCATGGCTCCAGCATCGGACTGTACCACTGCAAAGGCTGGAGGCGAATAGCTGTGGCCATCCAGTAGTCCCAGTACGATACTCTGCGGACGACCATAGCCGTGCTGAACTGTAGGTCAAAGTTCTGAGACTTGACAAGTTGTCACGGCCTCCGAGTACATTATCGGCCAGCTAGGTGGCTGCTCTCACAGCACGCTACCAAACTGCGTTGGATCATTTCGGAGTGTTTCTGACCCTTCCATTCGTTTCACCGTTCACAGTCACGACACTCAGCTGCTGACTTGCGGCTTCGAGCAGCAAGTTTCATCGCTTCTCAACGCCCCGCCCGGTTCAGCCTAGCAGCCGTGCTGGGAAATGAGCGTGAATTTGCGGTGCAGAAACGAAGACCAACGGCGTCCAAAGCCAGTCTGAATGCGGGAAGGCTGCCAGATGTGATATTGATAGTAACATCGCGCCAATCCACCAATCGCTCCCGGAAGATATCTGCCCTCCATAATGATTCCCTTGATTTCTCAGATTCCTGGTACAGTCTCGCTGTACACATCATTCTCATGCATTTCTCAGGTTCCAAGTTTGCGCGCAGGTTATGGTTGGCTGGCTATAGCCAGTGCACTGTGCTGTTTACTGTACGCTGTCCTATTCTTGCATTATGCCTGCAGGTCTGCATCTGCATGTCTCTGTCTATCCGAGCAGTTTTGTACAGTACAGTATCTATGTTGGGTCTGTGCATGGACACCTATCCGTCCCGACTCCCGAGTACCATACTTTTCGGCTGGAGGTTGAGATTGATAGGTTACACATTCAAGATCTAGCATCCCGGCTGCCAACGGAGAGTGAAAAACAAAACTTTAAATAAATAGGTGAAAATCCATATTGCCATCCCCAGCTTATCGATATCTGATATGTGGTATTTGAGACCTGAAGGAGCGGGCTGTAAGGACGATGATCCAAGTTCATCCAATGTTTCGTTCCATATACCTTAGACAAGAATGTACTCTGCCGTCCCTCTGCGATCCTCAGCTAACGGCAGTTACCTGAAAAAATATTAATAAAATAAAAAAAGCAAGCAGAAACTCCCCCGCATTTTCATGCAAATAATGCGGTATAATGCCTTGTGATTCAAAGCCTTTATCAATCATTTGTTGTCCGTTTAGAAACTGCATGTTCTGTTCTGGTACGGACTATTCCAGGGTTGACATCGACCTTATTTGGGAACATAATTCGAGCATTATGCGTATTTATGCATTTACCAATGCATGACATTTCCCCAGCACATTCATTAGCATGGGCAGTTTAAATCTGCAGTGTATGTTGTCTGGTTCCCGTTTCGAATCAGACAGGCTAAATTTATCCAAAGAAAGTCGACTCGAGGTGCTCTTGGTGCTCGGCCGTCAAACAGTACTCTGGAGGGTACGTATTCGACTCGAGAAATAATTGATGATGGATGATACGCCAGATGATGCCTTTTGACGACCCCGAAAAATCAAACAAAATTAAAATTAGGTTCGTAGGATTAACGCCGCGATGGGTGCGAATAAGTCCCCTGCACTGTTTATGTCGAGAAAAATGTTTGCTTTTGGCTTCGATTCGTCCATTCGCAACCGCGTTCCTGACGGACAAGGGTATTTCGGAGATGAAAGGCAACATCGTCAGGAACATGGACTGAACGGGGATACCGTAGGGATACCGTAGGGATATACCACGTGCCGAGAACGGGGCTGGGGAGACAGTTAAAGAAGGAGTCGGCCGGCGAAAGTAATAATTAATCCTGAGATGCACCGAATACAGGACCGCCAGAGGAGGCCAGTTTGATCGTCGCCGAGAGATTGTACTGCGTCGTAATTGTGTATGGAAAAATACTATTCAAATTTGCAGCACACAATAATAGAAAAATTGGCCGGGCATCACGCTACCAATCGATGGTAATCAAGGTTTTAGAGTGTTTCCTTTTTTAAACTAAGAAGCGGAGCCCAACCCAGTTCACTTTTCAATCTCGATTTCAAGACAAATGTCGGAGAGCCAGAAGAAAAACGTGAAACAAATTCAAGCCGATGCGAAGGATGATCGGCGGCAGGGACGAACCGAATACATGAGGCACCTCGGACCCAAAAAAAATGGCAACTTTTATGTTTGGAGACACAGTAAAGAAATAGTTATAAGAGAGGCTGCCAGCCCAAGAAAAAGTTAAATAGAATCAATAGTGTTATGACGGTAGCCACCGGAAAGGGCAATATTCTCCATAGAGCTACTGCATGCAGGACGAAGTGCTACTAGGGATATCAATCGCCGACATCACGCATACTATACATCTCAAATCAGCTTCGATTTGTCACACTCTCTACCGAAGGGCATGGTGAAGCAGAGTATTTCCGTCACGTAATTTGCAAATATATGATAGTAGAACTTAGGCGTTTTGTCATTGTAACTGTAATACTGAGTGATTTCATCTAACCAATAAATACTATACAAGTCAGTAAATATATGACACGAGTTCAAAGAAGAGTACTACCACAGGATTTTGGCCCAACTATGTTTTTTCCTCTCGCCTCCCAGCTTATATCTCACTATACGTCTTGCAATAATCAGATCAGTCGCAAGGCTGCAGCGGGCCGGAACTCCCACGTCAGAACCTCTTAAGTGTGGAGAGAAGACCAGGAACCCAAAGAATATATTCCTTGATGTATGACTCAGCAGAGCATATATGTTTTGTTAAAATACTCACAGGAGGTGAAGGAATTTGAAGAGAGACCCGAGACGAAGCGGTTGAAAAAGTATCCGCATGACTGGAAAAGTTATTGCCAATGCTGTCTCTCAAATCCTTCTTTACCTGAGTATTCTTCGGCTCCGTGAGAGAATTGCGTTGGTCTCATCAATACAAGACGCCCAAGAATGATGAGCTAACTAGGGACACAAAACAATTGCCCGAACCCAAGCTGTGGACTTGAAAAGGGGTGGTGGCACTAGGTTAGTAAATTCTGAGAAGGAGAAAATTATAAGCTTATATTTTCATCTTTGAAATCTGAGTATAAAAAGGCAGCGGGGTAATATTATTTGCATTGGCAGAGCCTGGTCAACAGCTCGGACATGGTTTGGGAGAAGGATTCGGAATATTTACAGTGTCTATCTTTCGAGTAATATACTATTCCATCTTGCTCACAAGTCCTTATTCGTTAATTATGTTAAGCAAAAGTCGTGATTACGTGACAAGTCCGCAGTGGGTTCTCTGCCTCAAAGAGTCCCGACTTCAGAGCTGTTCTAGCTACATTGGTCTATCCGAGCTTCCGTACAATGTAGCACCTGCAGTTACAACCCTCATCGAGAATCTTGTCAAGCCAACTCCGAACTCTTCTCGGCTTTGAACAACAGAGATCGCCCTTATCCACATAGCCGCCTTATCCAACAAACGGTTTTTACAGCTTTACAGCTTAAGGACAATACGAACTGTCCTAAGCTGTCCTGATTATCCATCCATGACTTCCCTTAGATGACACTCGGTGCCTCGCAACCATGGGACAAGGCTTCTCCCTCACAACCCTCTCCGCGGGCTCTGCAGGCATCGATGTGCCAGAGCTATCAGATCTTGTTTATGAAAAGTCTGTTGGAACTGCGCGTTTTATGAAAAGTATTCGGGCCAGACATCAGGATGGTCTTGTACTGGTCAAAGTCGTTGTTAAGCCATACGCTATGAGGCTGGAGAAATACAAACGGAAGATAATTAGTAGGACTGGAAATTTGGATCTTAGAGGCATGGTGCTAATATTTGTCTGTAGAAGAAAGAAAAGCCCTAGCAGATGTACCTAATGCTCTTGCCTATCAACGAATCGTGGAGACCGAGACAAACGGGTTTCTTGTTCGACAATACCTGTACAGCTCACTTTACGATCGCATGAGTACGCGGCCCTTTCTAGAAGATATTGAAAAGAAATGGCTAGCATTTCAACTGCTGTGCGGTATCCGCGATTGCCATGCAAGGGACATATTTCATGGAGACATCAAAACCGAGAATACATTAGTTACCTCGTGGAACTGGCTATATCTATCAGACTTCTCTTCATCATTTAAGCCTACAACTTTGCCTGAAGATAATCCCGCCGATTTCTCTTATTTCTTTGACACAGCTGGAAGACGGACTTGCTATCTTGCGCCAGAACGGTTTTTGGCCGCAGGGGAAACACCGGACTCTAAATCACAAGTTACTTGGGCCATGGATGTGTTTAGTGCCGGTTGTGTCATAGCTGAATTGTTTCTGGAGACCCCGATCTTCAATCTAAGTCAACTTTACAAATATAGGAGGGGCGAATACGATCCTATCACAACTCACCTTAATCGAATAGCAGACACAGATGTACGAGAGATGGTTGCGCATATGATTCAACTTGATCCGGAATCTAGATATTCAGCAGAAGAATACCTTGAATTCTGGAGGAAAAAGGTGTTCCCGGATTACTTTTACAGCTTCTTGCATCAGTATATGGGTCTTATTACTGACCCATCTTCTGGCCGGAGGCCAATTTCAGGAGCGTCTGCCAATCTCGGAGAAGCGGATGAGCGGATCGATCGTATTTACTATGATTTTGACAAGATCTCTTATTTCCTAGGTTATGAAAACGAGAAGCGAATCGTCCAGAAGCCTTCTTATTCTTCCTCGGGATTAGAACTATTTCCAGTCAATCTGAATATACCGAACAACGAACATCAGGCAGTTATCGCAGGAAGAAGACCGACTGATGATGGAACACTTATATTTTTAGCTCTTGTTGTGTCATCTATTCGCAATACTGCCCGCGCCACCGCTAAGATTCGAGCGTGTGATCTCCTGCTTGCCTTTTCAGAGCGTTTGACCGACGAGGCGAAGCTTGACAGAGTATTGCCATATTTGGTGTCCTTGCTCAATGATCCAGCCGATCTAGTTAAAGTGGCTGCTATACGAACATTGGCGCAACTAATGGCTCTTGTTACAGTGGTATCGCCTGTGAATGCTCATGTATTCCCAGAATATATTCTGCCTAGAATGCAAACGTTTCTTCCTGGATCTCCAATGGAGCCCGGCCCTTTGGTTCGGGCAACCTATGCTGCTTGCCTTGGGAGCCTTGCAACTTCGGCATCGAGATTTCTGGATATGGTCGCTACACTAAGGGCGGATGGTTCCCTGCCAACGGCAGATCCAGAAACAGAAGACCCTTCTAATGCGGATGTAGCATTTCAAGGCCTGTTCGATAACGCTCGGGCGGAGCTCATTGAGCTGTTCGGAAGCCACACCAAAGCCTTGATCACAGATAGTGATTCTGCCGTTAGGCGTGCGTTCCTTGGCTCTGTCCCGGAACTCTGCATGTTCTTTGGAACTGCAGACTCTAATGATATTATATTAAGCCACTTAAATACTTATCTCAATGATCGGAACTGGATGCTCAAGTGTGCTTTTTTTGAGACTATCGTTGGGGTTGCCACGTTTCTCGGTGGAATAAGCCTGGAAGAATTTATTCTCCCCTTGATGGTCCAAGCCCTAACTGATCCTGAGGAGTTTGTGGTCAAGAGCGTTCTATACTCGCTCGCTAGTATGGCAGAACTTGGTCTTTTCCAGAGATCAAAGACTTGGGAGCTTGTTGATGTCGTCGGCCGTTTTACCATGCATCCCAATATCTGGATTCGTGAGGCAGCAGCAATGTTTCTCTCTTCTGCTACTCGCTTTTTGTCCATTGCTGACAATCAATGTATTGTCCAGCCTCTCATCAGACCGTATTTAAAAACTCCAGTTAAGGATTTCTCAGAAGTAGGATTACTTGATAATTTGAAGAAGCCCCTATCACGTCCAATTCTTGATCTCTCCATAACTTGGGCGACCAAAGTCGACAGAGGAATTTTCTGGAAACCAGTACATCAATCGCGGACATTCTCGTTTGATTCGAACAGCCTCGGCTTACCAACAATATCTGGGAAGGATCTAGGCCACCATGCTCTTCAAAAAGTTCCTAAAAATGAGGAAGATGAACAATGGTTAACTAAACTTCGAAATATGGGGCTTGTTCCTGAAGATGATTTCAAACTACTCGCGCTAAGGGAGTATATCTGGCGCCTTGCGCTTTCAAAAGCACGAGAATTTACACAACATCCATCTTACCTCAATAATGTTATCAACCTCCGCAACATCGGGATCACCCCGCAAACAGTTATGTTCGATGATCAGCAAATGATAGAAGAGCCGCTGCGTAGGATAAGTAGTGGCTTAGATGACAAAGGTGCTCATACCATTGCAGATGCATTGCTCGATGCTTCAATGACAATTGACGACTCGATCGCAAGGCGACGGCGGTCTGCGTACAACACCCATAAAGCTCGATTAACTACTCAAGGCGAACCCTTGCCTATTGGATCCCATGACGTTAACAGTCGCTCCCCCATCTCTCCTTCGCCTGCTTTATCTTCATCTCCAAAGGAGTCTGACTCTCCAGTCACCGATCAAGAATCTCGCCGTCGCTCCTCTATTCGAATTCCTAGCCAGAGTGGCAAGAGTAAGGTCAGTGATGACGAAACAGGCTCTCTGCTAGAAACAGGTTCAAGTGTCAACTCTCGCGATATTTATCGCGGTATCCGTCATAAGGCTAGCGCTATTAACCTTATGAATCGTAAGGATGCAACTAAATCTGTCCCGGAAACTAGTACTACATCGACAAACGCTTTCGGGAAAGTTGAAGGACCATTCTCTCACCAGACAAGCGAACCTTCCGCCCTTGCTTTAGCTAAAGAGAGTGATATATCAAGTCAAGACAAAATCAGATTTAGAGGAGCCCACACTTACGCAGGGAACGACCCAAGTATATTAAAGATGCTTGATGCAATGTATGTTGACAACTATCCGAACGACATCGCTGAATTTGGTCCAATGATTGCCCCCTCCAGTCGAAGAAAAACAATCAACAAGAGTACTACCCAAGCGGTGGACAAACCTTGGAAACCTGAAGGGGTCTTAGTTGCTACATTCGCAGAGCATACAGGACCTGTGCACCATATTACAATTGCTCCTGACCATCTCTTCTTTCTCACTGGAGGTGATGACGGTTTAGTAAAAGTTTGGGATACTGGAAGACTGGAGAGAAACATTGCACATCGATCGAGACAAACACACAAGCAAGGAAATGATGCAAAGATTACAGCATTGTGCTTTGTCGAGCACACGTACTCTTTCATCAGCTGTGCAAGTGATGGTAGTATAAACGTGGTCCGAGTTGAATGTATCCAAAGTAGTGGGTCTATGAGGTACGGAAAATTGCGAGTCTTGCGAGAATACCAACTTCCTAAAGGTGAGGTGGCCGTTTGGTCAGACCATTTCAAAGTAGAATCTAATTCCACGCTCCTGGTTGCCACGAATCGATCTCGATTACTTGCTATCGATTTACGGACAATGAAAGTCTTATATTCTTTGGAAAATCCTGTACATCACGGCACACCCACCTGCTTTGTTGTTGATAGGAAACGACACTGGTTGTTACTGGGAACTTCTCATGGTGTTCTGGATCTTTGGGACTTACGGTTCAAAGTGCGTTTAAAAGCCTGGGGCATCCCAGGAGCTTCGGCCATCTATAAAATGTGTTTGCACCCTACCAAAGGCCGAGGTAGATGGGTATGCGTCGCGGGAGGTAGTGGGCAGGGAGAAGTCACCGTCTGGGATGTGGAGAAGACTCAATGTAGGGAAGTCTACAGAGCAGGAGGCAGCAGGGATGGACCCAAAGGATATGAGCCATGGTCTGTCGATGAAGATCGACCCGAAGGTATGCTTGGTCGATTTGCAACGGCATTGGAGCCTAGTGGATCTAGCAATTCTGATCGAGGAGTACGAGCAATGGTAGCAGGAACAGATTCACACGATGACAGCCGTGAAACAAAGTATGGGTTTATCATCACTGGAGGCTCGGATAAAAAAATCCGATTCTGGGATGTAGCACATGTGGAAAATTCAATGGTTGTCAGCGGACTTGATGTGGAGGAGCTGAAGCCAACATTTACATCTGCACATCCAACCGCTTCCTTGACGCTCAATACTGAACGCATACCACGCCCAGGACCTACAGCTCCTAACGCAGGAACCAGCTCGCGTTCTTCGGCCACGAGTAAATCATCTGGTAGGCCACCCAGATCCACCGTCATCTCACTTCAGCAGCAACAGTTGTTGAAATCGCACTTGGATTCGATACTCAATATTGCTTTGTTAGAATCACCATATGGAATGATGGTATCAGTGGATAGGTCGGGCGTCGTTTTTGTTTTTCAGTAACGGGTCAGAACGCATTCGGACGGTGTTTAATCTGCTCCTATTACTCGAGAGGAATCATATGCAGGCGCTCTGGCTAGATTTATGTACACACCACTTGCATCAAGCCGAATAAGATACTCAATATTTTAAATTTAGATACCCAATCAAAGTTCCAGCTAAATATAACATGATAATAAATTTGAGAAGCCAAGACTAGGATTTTTCCTTGATATGCATGCTTTGATGCTCCTCGTGGGATAAAGCCTATTTCGCACTAGCGCGAATTTACAGTAGCTCACAATTTTTAAATATCAAAAGCGGAGCAAGCATCTCAGCCTTGCTCACCACGAACAAACGAAAGGTTCCAGAAGTAGCGTATGCTCTCTGGATTTGCGCCTAACATCTACTACATCAGACAAGTCCATAGGTGAACTGGCACCATGAGGCTCACAGCAGATCTTATCCAATCCTCCCTCTCCTACCTTAACCCGCTTAAAGAGCGTGAACTAGATCTTCGAGGTGCGTACTTCCTGAAAAGAACATGATACTACACTTTGAGGCGAGCTGAGTTGATATCAAATTTTGGATCTGCAGGGCATAAAATTCCAGCCATTGAGAATCTCGGCGTTGCTGGTGTATGTATTGCTCTCCCGACATAGCTTGAATTCTTAGATGCAGGATATAAATAAACTAATTGATGGGAGTAGCCTCATGACGCGATTGACTTTACCGACAATGATATTCAGATGCTAGGGAACTTCCCTCTCTCGCCACGGTTACGGACACTGTTGCTGGCGCGCAATAGGATCTCAAGCATTCAACCATCGCTAGCGAATTCGATACCGAATCTTACGACACTGGTCCTTACCGCAAATAATTTCGCAGAGCTGGCGGATTTAGATGTATTATCTATGTTTCCATACTTAACTCATTTGGTGCTAATGGAGAATCCGGTGACGAGGAAAGAGGCATGTATTTTAGTGCGGGATGTAGAAGGCTATTGCTAACACGCGGGCAGCACTACCGGTACTGGATTCTATGGAGATGTCCAAGAGTTCGATTTCTGGATTACAGAAAGGTGAAGGATGCTGAGCGCGAGAAAGCTAAGGAACTTTTTGGCACAGCTAAAGAACCGTCTGCTCTGGCATCAAATGTAAAAATGTCCTCACGTATGTTTCGGACGCGTAAGACTGACGGTGAATAGATAATGGGGGTTAAATCAAAGACATTCGACGTGCCATCGGCAAACGGCAAATCTGTTGATTCATCCTCGAAGAATTACCGTGTCAAGCTCACGGACAAGGAACGCAAGAGGGTAGAGGAAATGATCAGAAATGCGAAGAGCCTGCATGAGATTATACGCTTAGAGAAGGAGCTGAACGAAGGACGGGTTCCGATAGGTGCTCAAGGAGCCGATGATGAGATGGAAGAGTGAAGCATAGGATGGTTTTATTCCGGCTTCTGTTATCAGGCGGCGTTTGGTGTGGTCAAATAACAAAAAAGTTTACACGTTTCTGACTACCAAACTCCAAAAATGTGGGCATACAGATGGTCAACAGGAAATGAAGACTTGCATAGAGACCCAATAATGACATTATGGTTCATACTTCATTTTCTGACGTGGCCTACGTGACTTTGCTCTGGATCCCCCTACCAGGTATAACAGACAACCTTAACACCTATAGATTATTGCATCTCTACATCCTGAGACTGCTCTTTGCCATTCAAATCAGTCGATCCTATACTTGTTCTTGCCCCTCGGATCTCCATTTCCATTTCTAACTGGGCGTTTGGGTCCTCGTAATCAGGCCCCAGCGGATTATCGGTCAATGAAATCCCATTGGTCCCATTTAAGACCGGTTTTTTGCTATCAAGTGTCATTTGGCCTTGCTCCATCGAGCTTTCACCGTTGGTCCTGCTTGCTCCAACAGGAGGTTTTGTCTGTTTGACCTCCTTGAATGGAATAGTTTTAGGTACAACATCGACGAGAAACTCGAGGTTGTCGAGATGTGCAACAGCGCTTGCTATAAATTTGTTAAAAGTAGTAGTGGGGAAAATCGGGGGCCATACAAAGATCTCTATATTGGATGTTGCGCCGGGGCTTTCGTTCCGATTTAACTACATTATGGCCCTGTTCTGCCAGATATTGAATGAACATTTCCTGATTACATTAGTCTTATTCATTTCTGGATACATAAAAGTTAACATACTGTTGCCAGTGTGATGACAAACGCGGCGTTGTTTGAACACATCTGGATGTCTTGATCTACCTGTATCATCTTCTTTACTCGCGATACTTAGATTTGTTAGCATGTAGAATTAAAGGTGAAGAATGGTCTTACATGGTAGTAGAGTGGTCCCGGTTGGATCGCGTCGGGGTGGAATCGCAGCTGTGTTATAAGGCATGGTCGTGCGATATCTCTGATAGGGGGGAGAATGTGATCAGGTGATGATCGTAAAACTCCGGTTTTATTAAAATAAAAAAGCCCCTCAGGCAGGAGACTGAAGCTGTTGGTTAGTAAACTTCTGATTAACGCGTGCGGCAAACGGTGAATGAGATTTAGATAGTCACACTAGCCTACCTTGACCCAAACAGAATTCTCGGGCTACTGGGGAATAAGTGTGGAGAGATATGCGAGGTCTAAACGAGCATTGTAAGGGAGGTGAAAGGAGAGAAGGCCTCGCGCACTTGAGCGGATATACGAGTAAAAATGCAGAGAGCCAAAAATATAGGACAGAAATGAGAGCCAAAAGTAAGCAAAAAGAACGTACAAGGCAATCCTCTGTGAGTAGCAATCTCCAGGCGCTCGCGATTCCCGAAGTCCTCTCCCAACGCTGTCTTTGCTCAGAGCCTGTCTAAGATGTTAGTGATTTTCAGTCTATTAAGCTGATATAATGTGCTGTGTAGACAATTTAACACATACCTAACTGGAGACTGTCACGTTGGCAATCGTTTAAATGTAGGTTTTGTGAAATTTATGCCAGGTCGCGTTGAAGCGCGACTCGACAGAACTAGGGAGGTATGAAGAATGACTTCCCGCGAAATTCTTACCACGTGACATATGTGTACCTCAAACAGGTACAGTAAAGGTGCCTGTCTCGTTACTATTAATATCTGTGGAGTAAGTAGGTACTATGTTGTAATTAAAGAGGTAAGTATAGCGTGGAATAAATACAGAATGCTCAACGTTTTCACGTAACCTTATGGCAATCTCGGGATACCCTCCATTACGGCTGCACCACACTTCAATTTAAACACAACCCAGACTCAGCTTGCAAGCTCCATCCCGCACTGCGGAACTGATGTTAAACGATCAGATCCATCCCGTATCACACATCAGAAGCAACAAGGGGTGCGGGAGACGGGGCTGGGCACTGGACCCTCATTACAGCTACAGATCACGAGTCTTGTCGACCAGCCCAATTCCATATTTCGAGCAAATTGAGACGGCCTGGAGCCCTGGAGTGAGGCCATCCTCTCTTATATTGTTCAAACTGATATAGGACGAAACAACTTTTTTGGGATAGCATAAAATTGACACGGATATTGCTTATTTGTTAATGATATCCGGAGAACCAGAGCGCGAACAAGATGTTTTAATACTGAAAATCTTCGGAACTCATTCTTCGATTAACTAGAAAAGGAACTCGTAAACCGAGCACTTCATAATTTGAGAGAGAAAGCGAATAGTCATCCAAAATATGTACACTAGCAAAAGCTGGGTGGAATCTGTGAGGTGCCATTATCATCATTTTTGTTCAACAAGTAGAGAGAACTGTGAAATATAATCTTAGTCCGTGTACTTGAATCTTTCTGCCTCGGGATGCGGCACTAGCGGCCGCATCCCTGATGTCAGATGTGCTCCAGCCACAAGGTTAACCAACATCAACATCTCTTTTTCGAACGCCCGACTAACTGGAATGAAATAGAATGACCTGACGACCCCCAAAAACATGACTTTGCGCGTATAAGACAATGAACTCCCGATCTAGCTCTGTCTCTTTGCAAACACCACGCCTTCAGCATCGTCCGACTTTCAGTGCACGCTTGTCTTTCGCAGTCTCCAATGTTGAAGAAGGGGAGGATGCACCTGCGCCTACAGTTGCAGAGCATCAAATAGATGAAGAAATCGAAGAAATTAAACGATATGAGGCAAGTATATTTAATCCCCACTTCCTTTTCGAAAACTGACTGGGTTAGGACTTCACTACAATAGGTATTGAACGCCAACGTCCTAATGCAACATCAAACTGATTCTTTTCTCCAGACTGGGTCCAAGATGCAGCGAAAGAGCAATTACGGCGGAAGGTTCGGCGGAAAGAGAAAGTGGGATTTTTCGAAAGGGGCGGACGCGCTGGATGGAGATACCGGCTCTGGGAAACTTACGAGGCGGGTCAAGGATGGATAGTGGTTACTCTGATTGGTAAATATACAAGAAGAAACAGGAACAATAGCTGATTTGGAATTAGGTGCGGCCATTGGTGTTAATGCGGCCTTTCTCAATATTATTACAGAATGGCTTTCAGACGTAAAACTTGGGTATTGCGAAACAGCTTTCTATCTAAATGAGAGCTTCTGCTGTTGGGGCGAGGACAATGGTATGATGAGACATCACGGCATCAGAGTTTTAACTGACGAGATTTAGGATGTGATAATTGGCATCGATGGAGCTCTCTAGCTCTAGTTAATTATGTGTTGTATATTATATTTGCTGTAAGAGTTCTTGTTGAGATGAGACCACATAGGCTGACTTTTTCAGACAATATTTGCTCTCACTTCTGCAACTCTTGTAAGATCATTTGCTCCCTATGCTGCCGGTTCTGGAATATCCGAAATCAAATGCATTATAGCTGGTTTTGTCATGAAAGGGTTCCTGGGCTTTTGGACTCTGGTCATCAAGTCTGTGGCTCTCCCTTTAGCTATTGCCTCTGGACTATCTGTGGGAAAGGAGGGACCGAGTGTCCATTACGCTGTCTGTACTGGCAACGTTATATCGAGATTATTTGAAAAGTACAAGAGAAACGCTTCCAAAACTCGGGAGATCCTTTCTGCTTGTGCAGCGGCAGGCGTTGCGGTAGCGTTCGGAAGTCCCATCGGAGGCGTTTTATTCTCCCTAGAAGAGATGTCGTCTTATTTTCCACTGAAAACAATGTGGAGAAGCTACTTTTGTGCCTTGGTCGCTACCGCTGTCCTTGCAGCCATGAACCCTTTCAGAACAGGTCAACTAGTCATGTTCCAGGTTCACTACGACCGGTCGTGGCATTTTTTTGAGGTTGTTTTCTACATACTCATTGGCATATTTGGAGGCCTCTACGGTGCTTTCGTCATCAAGTGGAATTTAAGGGCTCAGGCATTTCGAAAGAAGTATCTTACTAAATACGCCTTACTCGAGGCGACATTGTTGGCGACTTGTACAGCAATTGTCTGCTATCCGAATATGTTCCTCAGAATTGATATGACAGAGAGCATGGAGATTCTCTTCTTAGAGTGCGAAGGTGCTGAAGATTACAATGGTCTCTGTGATAAAGAGAATAGATGGAAGATGGTTATATCACTGACCATTGCCACAATTGTGCGAATGTTTTTTGTTATTATATCATATGGGTGTAAAGTACCAGCGGGTATTTTCGTCCCATCAATGGCTATCGGAGCCTCATTTGGAAGGACCGTCGGTATATTGGTCCAAGCACTCCACGAGGCATATCCGGGATCTGTCTTCTTCTCTGCCTGCCAACCAGATGTAGCATGCATTACGCCGGGTACCTATGCGTTCCTAGGAGCTGCCGCTGCTCTGAGTGGTATTATGCACATCACGGTGTCGGTAGTAGTCATTATGTTTGAGCTCACAGGTGCTCTGACCTACATACTGCCAACGATGATCGTTGTCGGAGTCACGAAAGCGGTCAGCGAACTCTTTGGAAAGGGTGGGATTGCCGATAGAATGATTTGGTTTAATGGTTTTCCATTTCTGGATAACAAAGAAGATCATACTTTCGGTGTACCGGTCTCACAAGTCATGACCAGTGAAGTAGTGGCATTACCAACCACGGGGCTAAACATGAAAAATCTTGAGCAATTACTCAGCGAGGACAAATATCAGGGATTTCCTATCGTAGAAGACCGAACATCGAAAATCTTGGTGGGATATATTGGGCGGACTGAGTTGCGCTATGCAATCAACCGTGTCAAGAGGGACCGCTCCATCGGCCCAACAGCAAACTGTTATTTTAGCCCTCCCTCTTCCTTGAATTCTACCTCCATGCCGACAACGCCTGCTACACCGGCGACTACGTTCGATGGAATGGCATCTTCATCTATCGACTTCAGCCGTTTTATAGACGCCACACCAGTCACGGTACATCCCCGACTTCTGCTGGAAACGGTAATGGAACTCTTCAGGAAAATTGGGCCACGAGTTATTCTCATTGAATACCACGGAAAGCTCACTGGCCTTGTCACGGTCAAGGATTGCCTAAAATACCAATTTAAGGTCGAAGCTAGTGAAAATCCAAGAGACGATAGATACTTAATTGAGGGTCAGGAACGCCTCTGGGGTGTATTAAAGAAAAGTGCAATTTGGGTTTCGGACCAAGTGAACCATGTCTCTCGAGGGAGGATCAGGATTGGAGGCTCGGAAGAAGATATTTCAAGATTACCTCCTAGAGGACCTGGTCCGACATCTTATATGATGGATGGGACGGAAGATGATGTGGATGATAGCATGGAGTTAGAAGACCGGTAATGACTTGTATTTTGAATAGATTACATTTTTGATGCCCCCCCCCCCAGATTTACACTCTCGACTTTTAAATTGAACAGTATATGGCTGTCAGAAGTGAATTTTCACTTGGTAACTCAGCATCTCTTGAAATTCACTCATCCCATATTACGCTCGTCACCTCACCAGGAATATTAACTTCGGCAACAAAACTACCAAACGTCCCATCGTCCAGATTCCTCGACATAATCACCACTCGGCCATCAGACTGTAATCCCACAGCTACCAATGTTCCATTCTTGTTCACTGAGAATTGTCTGGGAACCATACCACCAGAAGGAGCCAGTTGGTTGAACTCCAATTTTCCTGTGGTGTGATCAATCATCCAGCTCTGTAGCGAGTCAGACGGAATTTTGGTGCTGTTTGCAACATCAAAGTTTGGAAGTTCAAAGAATGGTGCATCGCGGGCAGAAGTAAGGAGGTATTTGCGGTCAGGCTATGGAATTTTATGTTAGTCTGAAATCAGAGCCGGGGGATTTCAAAAATGGCATACAGATAAGAGGGCTTCAGCGGCTGCTGCTCCGGCCGGGATTGGCTGGGCCCCATAGATTCCGCTCATAAATACATTTTGGAAATCTAAGCTCATATTTCCGTAAGTTAACTTGTAGGAAGCCACGCTGTTTGCCAGTTCTGAGACCAAGAAAAAAAATGTATCTCCGCTCTCGGCTACCAAGAATGTCCCATGTCTTGGCCCGGAACCGGCTGGAGCCTTGAAAGGAGTTCTTTCCGTGAGAAGACTGGTTTGATTGTCGATACTGAAAACACGGACGAGATCTGCACCCAAGTCGGGAACCACGATGAAGGAGCCAGTGGGGTCAAGAAGTGCTTCATGAGGGTGAGGGGCATCTGTTGGTTTGACTCAAAGTTAGTGCCAGGCCTTGTTAACTAATAAATTTATCTTGATGAAAGTGAAAGTACCTTGTCGACTTGGATTGGTGCCTGGTGCTGTGAGTTCGAATGTGAAAGATTGCAATAGTTGAAGACCACCCGTGGGAAGAATACTCCAGCTTGTGAGAGCTGACCCAGAGCTATACTTATTAATATCTCTATGCTCCTGAAAACCAATCTGTAAACTTACTAATGGGCAGCTGCCAGCCCCTTTCCTTCATTATATACCACTGAGCTTACGGGGCCGCTGATTGTTGGGTGGTCGTCAATTTGGGTCAGAACTCCAGACGTCGAGATTTTATAAGAAGCAATCGTTCCATTCGGCACTGACAGACCCTCGTCCACACAATATATAACATCGTTGTCCTCATCCTTCGTTAACCACGAGGGATTCGGTTCAGAGCCATTATTGGTGGCCAGAGTTGAAAGTAAGTACCCTCCGCTAGAATTTTGACTCAATTGCAAGGAGGTAATTGTGCCTGCATAAGAAGAAACGTAGAGATTCGTCGCAGCAGCCGAAGTCACGAGGCCACCAAGGGCAACCTGTTGAAGACGCATATCGGGCCAACAATTCTGAGTGCAATCCAAACCGGAATACGAAAAGCCAAAAGCACGAAGAAGGGGATGAAGAAGGGACACATTCAAAATGGGGAACTGCCACATTTTGACCTGAAGGGCTGGATATTGGCCACAGCTGGCCGCTGTCTCTCGAATACTTCAGAGCCGATAGTTTTCCAATTGCGAAGTATCCAATTGAGTGCCGGCACCAGGAACAGACGAAGCATGCAAGTGGAAAACGAACAGCCTGGCGTCTTAGATAAATCGAACATCAAACATGGACCAGATTTCTATTTACTTTTGAGATGAGTGTCGTGCGAGACACCAATCGGAAGCCTAGCGTTCAGTGATTATTTATTTATGCTCCACTCCAAAGACGGGCGCTGGTGGGGAAGAAAGGGATACAGGGACCGTGTGGCAGTAGAATAGTAATATATCATGACGTAAATGGTAGTAGAGTGTAAAGAGAAGAGAGACAAAATATCCGACGTCTCTGACTGTTTTCTTAAGCGAGAGGATGGACGGTTAGTCGTAATTCTACAGTACAGTACTGTACAGTAAAGTACAGAATCTCCAGTGGCTCTGTTCTGCAAATCAATCATCAATACGGTGGAAGCCACTGGGCAGGTGTACCAGATATTCCAATATTGATTGCAAATTGGGGCCTGGGGCCCTGGAAATGGAACTTGAAACAAATTCTGTCTGAAGAATAACCTTCACATGGCTCGGATACCATACTACACATCCACCATACCATACAGTACTGACTTAGTGCCTGGGGATGAGGACGTCGACAAGCGACAAGCGATCAGAATAGGGAATGTTGATGTTGATGTTGATGTTGATGTTGATACTGATCTTGATACCGATGTCTCGCGGCTTATAATTACATTACTAGTTGATGGTACGGGTTAATTGACACCTGGCTGCCGGAGGGAAGTTGTGCTGTACAACTAACTACAAGTACTGATACTGATACTGTCCTGTTTATGATTAACTCGGGTACTATGGTGGAGGATCGGTTTTAACAATTGCGCATTCGATCAACGCAACACCGAGAAACTATAAATCCTCTTTAATGTAACGGAAAAGATGCTGACATATAAGTATAATTCTTTTACATTTCTCCTATTATAATTTCCGGTCCCCTTTTTTATTACGGCCGACGCACTCGTCATGTCCAGTAAGTCCAGAACAGTAGTAAGTAGAGGAGTAGTAAGAACAGTGGTAAGTACAGAGTAAGTACAGCAGTTAGCATAGTAGTTAGTCCAATAGTCAGTCCAATAGTCAGTCCAGTAGTCAGTCCAATAATCAGTCCAATAATCAGTCCAATAGTAAGTTACCCTCACTCCCCAACCCGTATGTTCGTTCAACGACCTTGCCAAGCGAACTCGTTGGATTTCAAATCCTTCGGCCTTGGTTCAGTACAAGTCCGGCACCCCGCACCCCCTACCCTCCCACGTCACCCCTCTTCACTCCGTGTAAAATAACATACACACTGGCACGCTCATAATCTTCCCATCTACCTCTTTCTTTCTCGTGGAATTTCCACAGCTTTTCGCTTTTCTGCATCCTCCGTCTCGATTTGATTCACAGTTACTCAAACCATGGCCCCCAAAGTTTTTATGTAAGTCCTTTCCACCAGCGTTATTTAGTAAGGCCTTGCGACCTTTTCATCTCAGAGCGGGCCATGTCGAATCGGGGCATGAAAGAGCCCAATATCCTCGATTTTCCCGTAAAACGGCCCAACCATTTCAATTGGAATATGATAAACTAACAGACCCTACCCCAGAACTGGAGCCACAGGATATATTGGAGGCGATGCTCTATACGCTCTTGAGAAAGCACATCCAGAGTATGAATTCACGGCGATTGTCCGAGACTCCAGCAAAGGCGCAGTAGTCGCTGCTGCCTATTCCAAGATTCGTCTTATCTATGGGACTCTCGATGATTCGAAATTGCTCGAGGAAGAAAGTTCGAAGGCAGATATTGTGCTACGTACTACTCTCCTATTTTAAACTAATATATCAATAACTAATCTGCAACTCAGATACCGCCGATTCGTCAGATCATGCGGGAGCGGCTACAGCCATTGCGAAAGGACTAGCTGCGGGTCACACAAAAGAGAGGCCGGGCTTCTGGATCCATACATCTGGCACGGGTATTCTTTGCTGGAAAGATGCTGGATCCAAGGATTATGGCGAAGCACCCTCTCAGCCGCCATATGATGATCTTGATAATGTTTCAGGCCTAACCTCTCTTCCTGACACTGCTTGGCATCGCGATGTTGATAAGATCGTCTTAGGTGCAAGTACAGACGCGGTGAAGACTGCAGTTGTCTGTCCACCAACAATCTATGGGGTTGGCCGCGGCCCGGCGAATACACGCAGCAAACAGCTCTATGATCTTGCCAAAGGTACGCTGAAAATTGGAGAGGCCCCGCAGGCAGGGAAGGGTCTGACAGAATGGGATAATGTTCATATCCGTGACCTAAGTGATTTATTCGTGCTTCTCTGCGAGGCTGCTGTTGCCAATAAGCCGGAAATGGATACAAAACTTTGGGGGAAAGAGGGCTATTTCCTAGCTGAGAATGGCCATCACGTTTGGGGAGAGGTTGCAAAAAAGGTTGGGGAAGTCGCCTACGAAAAGGGCTATATCAAAGAGAAAAATGTCAAGATAGTGTCGATGGACGCGGCCGAAGCGATAGTAGGTCTCCAGGCCCTGACCTGGGGCTGGAATTCCAAGGGATACGCAAAGAGAGCAAGGAAGTATCTCGGGTGGGAACCGAAAGGTAGTAGCCTCATGGAAGAAATCCCAATTGCTGTTGATAGCGAGGCTGAGTTGCTCGGATTAAAAACCGGGCATGCCAAGAAGGTCGCTGGTGGGGCTCAATAGACTTCTTAGCATGTGAAGTGTTCTTTTATGCGACAAATTTGAACATGTAACCCATGCATTAGTTTGGAAATCGAGTATGAATTCTGCCCGCCCTCAAATGGTTCCAACATATCCAACCAGACCGACGACCTAGGACACAGAAGCAATCACGGATTAAGTCTCACCCGATACAAAGCGTTACGGACCCAGGCTGATAATGCACGGTGTTGTAGTTGCATTATGCGGAGAACCCCAGCATCTCTTTAGCCACAATGAGTGGATAGGCCATAGGTATTCTACGGCGGTGCAGGGATCCAGCCAGGGATACGCGACGGCACTCTCTGGTCAACGGCATTGCAAAACACCTCCTACTTGAAATTCGCGAATCGAATGAATAGATGGAGTTTCTAGTTGCCTCTCTTCTATCCTACCGAAAGATAAGCCTTTCTTCGAGCTGCATGGCCGGTATCCACGGCGATAGCGTCGCAAAGGCGTCTCATCGTCACCTATCTCTCCACACAAATGCATCAATAGCAAGGCCACATTCAATCATGACTTGAAGATGACCTGTAGAAAGGGGAGATAAGGTCTGCCCAATATTCAAACCCCGCAATAAAATACGACAAGGTAAGGGCTTCCCCTTAGGCTCGGCTTACCATCTTGGGAGTCCTCCTTACCGTTGGAAAGCGGTTTCATGATTTCACAACTACATGCAGGCAAAGCCAGAGGACAGAAATATGGAGGAACCCCTCTTGCTGCCGTCGGATCTGATATGTGAATCTTTTACTTTTACTGGTCTCCTTGGGTTGGTGGTTTCTTGGAATCCTTAACTGGTATCGACTTTTTCTATCATATACGAACTAGGAATCGGGTGTAAGCCCATCAAGAAATACAAGCAACATATAAGATGGCCACTGTGTCGGAGCAACTGTCCCTGGATGACCCTCGTCTTAGCCAGGAGGAGGCTAGAGACACCTACATTCGTCCACAGCACAGAATGCCCCACGATTCTTCAGTGTCCTTTGAAGAGTATTCCTACTACGCCAAGCTCGCTCGAGCCGAAGAAGACGAACTCTCCAGGACGGATGTAGGCGGAACAGGCTTCCTCTCCTTGATTTTGCCCTCAAAAAGTGCGAAAGGAAATGTGATTCATAGAACTCCAACTTCGAGTATTAAAGGGAAAGAAGGATCTATGGATGAATCGGCATCTGATGATTTAAAAAATGTACACAATATGGAAGCTGCAGACCGCTTGGAGGTGACGGATATTGAGTGGACCAATGCCTCCAGGGCCTTACGTACGGCAACCTGGGCAGCAGTTTTCTACTTAATAACTACTGATATCTTGGGCCCATTTAATGTCCCGTGAGTCCTCGGAGGTCAAATTCTTCATAACTCAGCCGCTGACAGTTTTTTAAGCTTCGCCATGGGTACTCTTGGCTGGGGGCCTGGAATTGCCCTTTATACTGTTTTTGGATCCTTGGCTGTCTAGTACGTAATTATGAGTTCAGTATATGGTTTATTGGTCCTTTACTTACGTATTTTCAGTGGCGGCTGGCTGCTTTACGACATGTTTTTGGGTTTAGACTCCTACCAATACCCGATGAGAACATATGGAGATATTGCGTTCCGTGTGTTTGGAACACCGATGCGTCATGGGGTTAACATTCTTCAATCCATCCAACTGCTTTTCAATGTGGGGGTTATTATAATATCTAATGGCCAAGCTCTTTCTCAGGTTTCCAAATTCAAGCTGTGCTACGCCATCTGCTCTCTTGTTTTCGCCCTAGTTGGATTTTTCATTGGCCAGGTACGGACACTACAAAAATATGGATGGTTTGCGAATGCCGCCGTCTGGATGAATGTGTTTCTTATAATTATGACAATGGGAGTGGTCGCCCATACCCCTCCTAACTTTGTTGCCGTTCTGGCATCGGCCGGTACAGCTCTTGGAGGCGATTTAGTTACCAAAAATACCGACGGGAGCTTCCCTCCTGTAGTTCATTATGCAGGGCTTCCACCGGATTCAAGAGGCTTTACTGGGGCCGTAAATGGTCTCATGCAGGCTGTATATGCTTATGGAGGGGCCATGTTATTCATTGAATTTATGTCAGAGATGAAACGACCACGGGACTTTTGGAAAGGCATGATCACCGCACAGGGTTTCATTTTTGTTGTTTATATCTTTTACGGCAGCTTCGTCTATGGTTACCAAGGCCAATACACCGTCAACCCAGCATTTCAAGGAATTGCTCCGTATGCCTGGCAGACAGTTGGCAACGTCATCTCGTTCTTGAGTGCCACCATCGCTGCTGGCCTGTACGGAAACATTGGCGTCAAGGTCATATATAACAATATTTTCATCGATTTCTTCGGTGCACCCCCGCTATCTAAGAAGGGTGGTAAGCTTCTCTGGGCCGGAATGATTCCAATATACTGGTCACTCGCCTTTGTTGTCGCGGCTGCCATCCCAAACTTCTTCGGCCTCTCGTCCCTCGTTGCTTCCTTGTGTATTTTACAATTCACATATACTTTTCCCGTAAGACGTCTCCTTCATTCATTCGTCTAACCATTGCTATAATTTGCAAATAACTAACTTTCTTGACTATAAGCCGCTTCTTTATCTTGGCTACGCCATCAAGGTTGGGTCTGCTCTCCCTGGCGAAGGGTTCAACCCAATCACGGGAGAAGTCATTGTTCATGACGGCGGCCCTAGAAGATGGATTCGAGGCTTTTTGAAGAATAGATGGTGGTTAAATATCTGGCATCTCATATTCTTTTTAGGCGCACTATGCACGGCTGCCCTTGGTGCTTATTCTGCCATTGTAGCCTTGATTGATGCATTTAAGGTGCCTCAGATCACAGCTTTCACTTGCGCTTCGCCTGTTAATTCTGGGTAAATAGTCGAAATCTTGGTTATTTTCTCGCTAGTTTACATTTACTTATATATATGACAAAATAGTCAGGTTTTAGTACAACGCACTGCAGTCGTTGTTGCTATCCCGCTTATAATACAAAACATCTAGTTTATGTATGCAAATATTTATCAATATATTATGATATCGAAGAATGGTTTCCAACGCGATGGCTACGTTGTGTTTTTCCTTTGCTATCTTTGAATTAAGCGGATCATTAGTCTAACAAGTAAATATCTCAAACGCTAATAGAAGGAGACGAACCCAAATCCAAATTCAGAGAAGATTATTGTACTGTGAGATGATAGTCGGATCATACGAAGAGAGAAATCCTCTACGATAAGCACAGAATCAACCGGTTTGGGCAGGAACAATACTGGTAATTAAAAAAATAAGAAATTCACAGATTCTTAGCATCTAGCGCCTAACAAAAGCGAGACCAAAAGAGGGATATCCAGTACAGGAGAGATAGGAAACATGAATCAAATGTCCTACTAGTTCTTGATGAAATACGCAACTCAAATTCATATATTTTGATATTATTTATTATTTTATCCCAAACATAACTCGATATATATGCTACCATCCAGAATTACGCCAAAATTGTTACAAATAACCATCTCCTGAACTTGATTCCTCGCTACATTCATAAATCTAACAATAGATACCCCGGTACATGCAAAAATATTGCAATCTACAACTGCCCAGAAAGCAGAGCTTCAGTAGCTAGGAATTAAGTTAGCAAGCCATCAGCAACAATCGTAAGGAATGGGAACGCACCAGAATTAATATAAGCCCTTCTAGCATCAAGTGGCACACCAAATCTCCTTTCCAGCTCAACTTTGATACTTTTCTTTGTTACACTCATCAGATCCGCCGTCTTCAAGATATCTCTGATTTCGGCGAGGATTGCATCATCATTTGGTAATCCCGCAAGGTTAGACATTTCTAATTCTTGCTGTCCGAAATACTGGCTGCCCCCGAATTGGCTCTGTCGATTGTCCATTCCCAGTCCTAATGCGTCAGACTGAGCAACGGACAAGCGCGAATTGTGTAGATTGGCACTCTTCACGTCGTATGGATAGTTATTTCCGCCAACTTGAGACATAGGGCGAGATGGAGGGTAGTTGTATTCAGAAGCCGCGGCAGG
Source organism: Haplographium delicatum (assembly GCA_037952705.1). NCBI lineage: Eukaryota > Fungi > Ascomycota > Leotiomycetes > Helotiales > Hyaloscyphaceae > Haplographium > Haplographium delicatum. Next base: position 343,384 of record JAPZPC010000006.1, read on the forward strand.
ATACTTTGTACCATATGAATAACCGGAAATCTCAGAGCGATCATCTCGTGCCGTCTGAGCTTCCCAAAGCTCTGCTTGATATTCCTCCCATTTCTTATGAGGGATAGATTCAGGGTCAAATTTACCCTCATCAGTGATAACAATCTGCCGTCCCTTTTCTCCAGTGACAATACGTGTATTTCCCCAGGAGAAATCATCCATGTGCCAGAAACTGTAAAGAGGAAGCCCGAACGAGAAAACAGGAATAGCCATGACATAGAGAAGCATCCAGCCAATCATCTCCCACTTCCTATGAAGGATGAAGATGATGGCCTGCAGTCCATAAATGGCACCGAGAAGAATAAATGCAGTGACTGGAATAACGGTTGTGTGTTCAATCACGAGAACAATCAGGTAGATGATATAAGCGACGGTGACTGGCTGGACAAGAGTTGAAAGCAAGTCGATAAAAACGATGAAGCGCATGCTGAAACAGCAAAAGCCACATAATTGCGACATAGGTATAAGCTCGATGAGATTGTGGACAGTCGAGTTGATCCAACGACGACGCTGAGACATGAAGACTTTCCAGGAGTCAGGAGCAATTGTCCAAGCGTGGGCCGAGTTGATATATTTCGTTTTGTACTTGGAATGATGCTTAAGAAGAAGTGTGGTTAAATAACGATCCTCGCCCAAATGAAGCAAATTCTTCATATGTAGAGTGTCAACACGAATGTTCGCGTATGACTCGACAACTTCGCGACTGACAAAAAGGGGCTTTCCAGACTCGGCAGCGCGGATGCGGTACATGGTGAAACATCCAGGCAAGCAAGTGACGCTGCCAAACAAACTTTCGAATGCCTTGGAAAGATTGTGGGAGATATAGTATTCGTACACTTGAATCATGGTGATGAAGGAGGATTTCGCATTAGATAAAGCTGTCTCTCCACAAACACCAATAAGCCTGGTATCATCCATAAACGCCGATATAAAACGAGATGCAGAATCGGCACCAACAACAGTGTCTGCATCGATTTGCAGCATGAATTCGTAAAAGGTAGGGTTGACTCCGATAATGTTCCGAATTTGATGATACATCTCAAGTTCGAGGGGACTCATGGCGGCGTTATAGTGAACCCGATTCAAGAATCGCATTATAACCATTTGAGAATCACGCTTGCCTCTGTTGCCAGGGCGCGATACTTCGGAAGGCTTACCAACCTTGACGACAACTAAGAAAGGAACGATGTGGCCTTGGACTTCGTACAATCCAGAGTATACCTTTCCCATGTTGTGTTGTTTCATACCCTCCCCAAGTGATTCGAAACTCAGTGGTTCAGGATCAACAGTATCGGCAACGCCAAGAATGTCAAGTACAATGCGAGGAGTTGGTCTGTCGTTGCCTTGTCCAATAATCATACCATCACAGATGACGACTAAAAGTTTGCGTTTGTCATCATATTTCATTCGAGCAGCCGAGTCGATTGCGCGCCGAAGAGAATCTTCGTCTTCCGTATATGCAGAAACTTGACAGATCACAAACTTGTCCAAATTTTCGGGAATATTCTTACCGCCAAACTGGAGGGCAGCAAAGAATTTGAATCCGATAACAGCGCAAAGAAGGATAGATATGGCCAGAATCAAGTATGAGGCAAATTGACACTGTACCGAACTTCTGGTATCAACGTTGCCGACATAGAACAGATTGTCTAAGCACAGCTGCATTCGAGATCGCATATCACCATCGATAGCCAAAGCATTCCAATATTTGGTCACGTCCTCACCAGCTTTCTGCTGGAACAGTTCTACCACCAAAGGATCCATAAAGTCTGTGTTAACACCGATAGGGGGGTCTTGACCAACAGGGACTTCCACTCTGCGACCACCTTGCAGATATTTCGTGAAATCATAGACTCTCCCATTCAGGATGGCGATTGATTCTTGCTTTCCAGCCAAGGTGCCCACATATTTAGGGGTGTAACCGATATTGCCCTTCTTGAAATTGGCCCTGAGCATGACCATCTGTTCATAGAACCAGTCGGGTCGGGTATCATTAGTGAACGCTCGGAAATCATGGTATTTATAATTGGTATCGGTGGAGCTGATGAGAGATGCTGAGCCAGTAGTATTGGTGGAGCTGTAGTCTAGTTGGACGGAATCATCGATGGTCCCATTTACGCCTTGACAAAGAGCGGAGACTTGAACAGGGAATAGAGACGTAGCATCTAAACCAGCGTATGCAAGGATCGATTTTTGAGGAATGATGTTGGGGTAATGGCTTGGTGCGAAGGAACCGAGATCGAATACCTGCCCCCGAACGGCAATATATGCTGATGCACCGTTTTTGCCATTGTGAGAAGAAAGCTCAGATGCACTGAAGACGTTCTGCTTCGGACAGATGAGCATGGGAAATACTACGATGAACCACGCAACGAAAAGGCAGCTGGTCCAGATCATCATATTGATCGCAAGCTTCTCCCTCCACGCCATTCGAACATCCTTTCGAGGCATACGACCAATCCATTTAATCAAGAAATCCGGAATGAACCAGGTCAGTAGATAGACCACAGCAACCCATCTTTTCCGGCTACCACTCGTCACCACTTCTTCGACCTCGACCATCGTCTTTTCATTTCCTTTTTCGGCCATTTGTTCTCTCGTGTCAAGGTTGCGGAACATATCGCCCTGGCCAAGAGCAGAAGCACCGGCATCAGACCGCGAATCGACATCGTGACTGCCAAAGTAACCTGATTTCTTGTCTGCACCATACATATAACCACCGGGAGAAGGAGTGAGCCCAGAGTTTACACCCAGAAGTCGCTCTTTCGAGGTCCCATAGCCACCTTGAACGTCTCCAGGTGTCAACATCTCCCCATCGTCAGACTGCGTTGGATATCGACCTTGAGTAAAGCCACGTTCACTAAGTTTAGAAATCTCTGCCCAACAACGTTCACTCAGAAACACACCAGTGCTCCCAATTCTGGCCTCGTTCCCTGGCCATCGCTTTTCATCAACGACCATCTCAGCCTTCTCCTTTTCACTACCGACAAAAATCGTTTCGGCATCTGCAAGTCCAAGAAACTCGCCAAAGGGTAAGAACAGACTAAAATCTGCATTTCGGAGTCGCTGACTGATTTCCGCAATACCAAATGTTTGTATTTGAGTCCTAACACATTTACTGTCGAATTGGTTGGCGATCCGGCGATCGTTGGGCTTGAGACAGAATATGAAGTATGGGATTGTATTTGGCGCAGTGAGGGATTTCGTCACATTATCGAGAGATGATAGGAACTGAGCAGCTGCACCTTGGTCGATATTGCGACCTCTTCGACCCTTCGAATCATCGCCAACTTCTGTCGCATCGTCAACAGACTCGGCCATGGTTGATTTGACATCATTGCCGCCAGTTCTAGTCGGCCTGTCGCCATTCTTCCGCATAACACTTGGCTTCCGGAGAGGCTTGGAGCTGACTTGTGCTTGCATGATGGTAGTACGTTCTTGGGGATGGACCACTGTCTGCAGGGCTTCTTGTCCGAAGAGCTGCCCGACGAAATCACTCTTTGTAGAGGCAATTAGGTTCATCAAATCTCCAGAAATAACCTCGCCGTTCTCTTCGACAAGGCCAGCGACTAGATAATCAACTTCACCAGCGAAATGTTTGACAGCAAAAGAGGCAGATGCGTTGTGAGTTGCAAAGTTGCTCCCTGGAAGCTTTGCAGTTGCACTAGAAACAGATATTGCCGGGTTCTTGCCTTCAAAACGCTTTCGAAGACTTTCAAGCAACTGCATGTCAGTCCGACTACGCCTTGTTTGGTCATCAAGAATGCTGAGAAGCCCGTTGCCGTGCTTCAGGAGGCCTTTGACAGCATCGGAATTATCAAAATAACTCGTGGCAGCTACACTAACTTCCTCACTCTCCAACATCTCTGCCTTGGCTTCGAAGAAACTTTGAAGAGTAAAGTTGTATAGAGCTTCTGTAGCAGCATTGTTAAGAAGTTGGTCTAGAGTAGAATCGGTAGACGGTTGTTGAGCAAACCCGGGAAAATCGATGATAGAGATAGTATTTGCGACTGTATCTTCCACGGCACATACCCTCTGATTGATACTTTCGATAACATATGCCACGAGGAGGGAATATAGCGTCCTAGCAAGCTCATCCGCATTATTCCTAGCGCCTGTGGGGTCTAACATAACGGTGACGCGCTCTCGTTGGAGTATTTTGGTCTTGTAGCCTAGGGTATTCTGTAGATCTTGCGTACTGACACCAAGGAATGCAGCAATTATACCAAGGACCTCCTTGTTTTTCACGGCAGTGATGCTTTGTGAACCTTCATGCGAATATCCACCACTATCATCTCCCGCAGCCGTGGTATCATCACTTGTCTCGAATTCAAGCTGACCGATGTGAAGAATACTTGCTAGGACCTGGCAGATTTCGGCAATCTCACTTCGAGGGAATTCCAATTTCCGCAAGGCTGTCTTAAACAATTGGAATCCTTCGGCATCATTAATGCCGACCTTTAGCTGTGTTGGATGTCCGAGATATCTCCACCTCTTTTGCAATCCCCCGGTTGAGGTTCTATTTGAGTTTTGCGTAGATTGGACAGTAGCTGAGAGGCCACTAGGCGTATCCAACCCAAGATGTGATTTCTCCGCACCACTTGTCCCTGCCAGGAGGTAGTATAACACATGAAAATTGCGCTCTCCAGTAGGCACAGATGCTACTCTACTTCTTTCAAGTCTATGATCTAATACTTTACCACCAATGAGAGTCGGGTTAACTGTCGAAGCAGTGTCGTATTGCAGTTCGAAGAACAGCCCCGATTTTGACGCTGTTGGAGTGGTTGCAGTTTTTGTAGTTGTCAAAGTGTCGAAAACGTAGGCAGCGAGTGATAATTTGGTTGACAAGGGAGTTGACGACTTGTTAAGAAGGGCAGAGAGGAGGTGAGAGCGGACGGTTGTTTTCCCTGAGCCTGATTCTCCGCTGGGAAGGCTTAGCAGCAATTCATGACACGAAAGTGCAAGGGCTCATGATACTCACAGGAATATTACAGCTTGGTTTTCAGAACGTGCTCCCAATCTTGTCCATGCCCTCTCGGCCAGGTCCTCGGCACCGCCCATGGCACTTCCCTCCTTTCCTCCATCAGGGCCTTTGGTCGAAGACGAGTACGTATTTAGACATATCAGGGCATGAGAAGAAAGTTGTGCGGTGGGCAAGGATACATGAAATCGGCTTGCGAGATGAGCTGTAAGGTGAGTATCAGACTGTAGATGTGCTGGGAGGGATGGTAGAGACGCTTGCGAGTGGGCGCCGCCTTGGTTGTGCAGGGCCATGATGTCTGCTGGTTCTGGGTCGAAACCCTCCAATGTGTGGTGTTTGGTGGCACACTCTCTAACCGATGATGAGATTGATGATATTCTTCAAGTCCAGTAGAGTCCCGGACGTTGTGTCTTGTCTGCGGTTGTTTTGCTAAAGTGGTTTCCTGTGGCCGTCTCCTCGGGAACGGATGGGGAAGAAAGAAAGGGGCCTGGGGAAAAAAGAAACGGACAGCGAGCGTGTGATAGCCACGTATCAAGAGCGAAAGCGAACGTGGGATGGGAAGGAAGGTAAGGCAAGGGAATGAAGAAAATGAAGCGAAAGGAAGAAGAATGTCGATTCGGGTGTGTCCACGATTCTTGCAGAGAGGTTGAGAAAACTCTCCCGTCGACCAGCAAAATGTGATTGAAGTGAAGTTGCTGTCGGGTTTTTGGAGGGATGACGCGAGTGCGGTCACCGTAGCCAGGGATTTCCCGATTGAGGAGAGTGGGAATGGGAAGCTGGGAACTGCGGCAGTGGTTAGAGGGGAGAGGTTGCGGTTTCCGTGTAGGGTGGCGTTTGGATCTATTTTAGGGTGATCAACCAGAAGGGGAAGTCGAACCTTCCTGGATGGGATCAAAGATTATCCCTTTGTAGCTTAGATGAAACAAACCACGCCAGTTTGGTATTTTACGCTATGCATTATTGTGGCCCAATAGGGATGTACCGTTGATGTGAACGCGAAGAAGGCACGTTCGGTGCGCGGTCCGGGGCTCTCTTACCATATATCGCGATACTGTACAGTACAGTACAGTACAGTACAGTACAATTTTATTATGATGTTATCTTGATGTGAACAGCACTCTTCTACCGTACGGGATGCTTTCTGTCCCGACGCCCCTGCTACGGGTCGAAGTATTACGGGATGCAACTGTACCCTACCCGTACTGTGTCTTTGGTTTTCAGGGGCATCGGAGCTTAAATTCTCAACTAAGCCAACCAGACGCGCACGATTACCCCACAATGACACGATGAAACTACTGTAGGGAGGACGGAGAGGGAAAGAAGAGAACGAAAAGAGGAGAAAGAAAACGCAGGCAGAAAAGATGAGGATATAGTACTGTACTATACACGACCGTACGGTTCAGTTGGAAGACCAAATATCTGTCTTCGGATCTCATCCATCACTCCACGGGAGTCGCCCAAACTTACGACTCGACGGTATACGCACACTCCTGTACGACCAATCGTGTCTAGCTCAAGACATCCTCTATGCCGTCCAGTCCCACTCCCACGAGCTGACTGTGTTGCCATCCCATCAGACCCGCCGGAGATCTTGCATTCCCAGCGCACACCCAAGCCGAAGCCGACGCCCAAGTGGAGGCTGAAGCAATTCTAGCACCTCTTCTCCCTCATCCTCTCCCTCATCCTCTCCCTTCGAGGCGTGGCCCTTCTTCTGCCAAATCCCGTAAGGTTACACAGATGCGTTCATTTGGATAAATTTCCACCGCGTGTTAGTGCGCCTTAAATTCGAGATGACACCACTGAACTATCCTGTCCTCCACCGTGGAGTATCATTGTGATGCGCATCATTCATTCCTCTTGATTCCCGCACAAAGGGGGGATAATCGAGGATCAAACTTGGAATTTCCTTCTGTTGCATACGTTTGTCCGGAGTGCTCCAGGACCGTCGCCAAAAATAAATTTGAAATACGATCGATCTCATGCCGCTTTGAAGGTGGCGTCGAGGAGAAGGGGAAAAGGGTTTGCCGTGCAGGGCAGAAACAGGCCAAGTTGGTGCGTGCATGGATTGCATGATGACCTTCGTGTTGTTGTTGGATTTCTCCCCATTTCATTCGTTGGCACGACATGACACGGCCCCCGGGGATAGAAAAACGAGTGTGGCGATCCCAAAAAACTCGTATCGGGGTAAAAGCAGCCTGCCATACCACGAGCCCTCGAACCTCGTATTTGGTGGATGACTATGCTGTTCTGTTGAGGTCGTGTTATTCTGATACAGCACCGTACAGAGAGAGTACAGGGCAGAGGACGTTCTGGACAGGACGAGGTGGAAGGAATATGGAGGGAGCTCGTGCCCTGGACCGCTACATGTCAAATGTTTTCCTGTCGTAGGCTGCAGAGAGTACGAAGGATCGTAGGGACTGCACAGTTATGTCTGGGCTGTTATTTTGTGCATGTATGCTATTGTATTGTTTGTTTGTTGATTGTTTAGCATTAGCATCGATTCAACATTATGGCTGAAGCGCTGGTCCAGTCCGACGTACTGTCCGGCCAGCCCAGTACGGTTCGGTATAGCAGGGGGCTCCTTCCGGCTGTGAGCCGCCGTAGCAAAAACCTGCCTTCCTCCCCCTGGCTGTCAAACCAAAGCAGACGGCAGGAGCAAGGAGGCGTGAGGGCCGAATGTGTACTGTACTTTCCAGTCTGGTCTGCTGTAATCACTACTTTCTTCGGATCATCTCTCTCCTCATCCTTCAACAGTTTTCCTCTTCAGCCCTCTCCCATTTCGATCTGCCTCACTCGTTTTGGCCGTCGTCTTCTTATTGTTTGTTTCATACTCTATCTATCGACTTTTAATTCACCGAGCGGTAGGACTACTCTCGTTTTTTATTTTTTAAAGGAGAAGTCAACGCTTAAATTCTGCACGCCCTGTTGCCCAGCGACGCATTCTCCTTCACACCCCAAAAAAAAACTACACTACATTCGTTCTGATTATTGCCCGACTCACCTGTACCGACCTTCGTCATTACCATCACGCTTTCCCGAGTCCTGGTTCCATCTGTGCGAACTGACCACGGGAAACAAATTATAGAAGGGCAGCCCGTAAAGGGGCTACCATCCTCCGGGTGATATCCGTGGATCAACCAGAGACGTGACAGTCCGAGGGAGGGACAAGCTTTCTACTTCTACTCCTCTCAACATGGCGGGCAACAATCGAATGTCGATGTATTCGACTACTTCCTCCGTTCCAGGCGGCCCTCGAATCAACAATGCAACCGCCCAACAATCCACACAGGTTTCAACCACCACTCTCCTGAACGCAGTGCACACCATCTACACATCCGCCCAACCCTATAAATTGGATGCCAGTACCAGCTTGGTTGTGAATACCTGGCTCACCGCATCTCAGCCTGATCACGAAGGCAGGACTGGGGGCACTGTCGATGCAGCACTGTCCACTCGAGCATGGGAACATGCAAGACGACGTGCTGAAGATGGTTGCATAGTTTTAGGGTAAGAGAATTTGAAGGCTTAGTCTCTAGATGGGCATGATTTTAACCGCGTTTTAGATCTCTTCACGATTCTACACCTTCAGTTCTGGTTCCATTCCTGGAAACGATTCCATTATCTATCCCTCCTTCGTTGTACACTGCTTTAAATGCACTTCGACCTTTTATTCATTCTGTTTCTCCCCAGAATCACTCTACGCCTCGGCAATCCGCTCTTGGTGTATCTTTAACACTCGCTCTCCCTGGCAACTTGACTGCGGCAAGCTTGGCATTGTCACAAGGTGGAATCGACACCGCCAAAGGCTTGCTCAGTATTCCTCCTGAGGCAGGTTACCGAGCTTTTGATGTTTTTTATTATCTGCTCACATCGGCATCAACCCCTGCGGAACGGGAATTTCTAGGATTGAAACATGCCTCAAATTATGCTCTACTAGCCAAGTCCGGCACATTTGATCCACCTTCATATCTTCCAACCGCTGATGATGCAGCCGCTGCTGAAGATTTCCGAGCATCTTTGAAGGCTATTGGAATCAAAGGAGCAGCTCACCGGAATCTGATCTCAATCTTGGCGGGGCTATTGAAATTGGGGGACACTCTGAACTTGGCCTTGGACGAAGAAGCTCTAGAGGACATATGCGAAGATGTCGGGGGGCTATTAGGCCTGGAACCAGAGGTTCTTGCGCGGCAATGTACCACCTTGGAACGTGAGACTTTGATCGGTGGACTATACGAAGCTCTTGTTGATTGGGTCATCTTGAAGGCCAACGAGGCTATTGCGAGTGAAATGTCCCGGATCAAGGATGGTGATTCTTCGAGCGAAGGTGGGCCGGGTGCAAGGACACCTGATACGGATGAAGAAAACGGCGACACTGTCTGCATTACCATCTTGGAGATTCCTGGCTCAACCCTCGGCAAAGCAGCGGCTATGCGAGGTGTATTTGATGATACTCAGGGCATTAATTGCGAGATGAAGGAAGACGGCGTGGATGTTGTGACGGCGGGCTCTTCGGTGTTGAGAGAGATGGAGAATGCCGTTGCTGAAGTTGCCCCAGACCTCGGGATAATGACTGGACCTGCTGGGCGAGAAAGGGAGCATGAGCGTGACCGACGTGAAGCTGTCCTGGAAAAGGTCGGACGAGAAGGGGAAGATGACGGGTTTCTCAAAAAGATCCTATTTCCCGTTGAAGGTCAGGGCGTTAATCTTGGCAGAGAGGGCCGTATCGACCTGCCCGCTGTATTGGGCAGCAGCCGAGTATGGTATCATCTCTCCCTGCATCCCACAGATGAATCTCCAGCCAGTTTGGCTGCACTGCCGTCGATGACCTCTGCTTGGTCCGCTGGTACCGTCTCACGCCAACTTCGTGCTTGGCGTCTTCCAGAGTGGGCTAATCGGAGGAACAAGAACCTCGACTTCACTGCCGACTTTGACCTCGAAGAATTCTGCCAAAGATATGCTCCTCTTGGTTGCAAAGATGGCCGAGACGGAGTTGAGAGTTGGATCTTAGAACGTGGGTGGAGTAACGGTGAAGTCGTTGTCGGCACTGAACGCATATGGATGCGGGAGGGATCTTGGTGGGAAGCTGAAAGCATGCTCGATTTAAAGCCTGGAGAAAACCAAGGATTTGGCGGCCTAGGCGGCGTTTTTGGAGGCGATGCCATCGAACAAAATTACCCAGGAAATTCTAATGGAAGCGGTTTCTTTGCTCCGATGAATGAATTGACACCCCATGGAAGCAGGGACCAGCTAATTCAACAGCAACAAAGCTCTATGACACTTCCTCGCAGCGTTTTGGGTGCCCGCTCAATTGCTCCAACGAGTAGGAATGTCAGTAATGGTGACTATGGTTTGGGGTTTAAGGGCGATGATGTGAAGGGCCAAGTGTACTACAATAATGACATGGGAGAGTTCATCAACAATTTAGACCCCGAATTGGCAGAACCAAAAACTATCACTACGGTGCCAATGACGTTTGGTCGACGCATTTGGGTCATAATTGTATGGATGCTCACATTTTGGATTCCTTCGTTCCTCCTCAGGTATATTGGTCGTATGAAGCGCCCTGATGTTCGCATGGCATGGAGAGAAAAACTTGTCCTGGTCTGGTTAATTCTGTTCATCAATGGAGTTGTGATTTTCTGGATCATAGAATTTGGGATATTGCTTTGTCCGAACTTCGACAAGGCATGGGACCAATCTCAGGTCTTGACTCATCAAGGTTCTGACGACTTTTGGGTCAGTATTCACGGAAAGGTTTATGATATCTCAAAATTCTGGAAACTTCAACACAGTGATATCGATATTGAGACAAACACAGAAAATATGCAGCCTTTTGCGGGTCTAAATCTAGACGAATACTTCGTGCCGCCGCTTACGGTCGCCTGCCCCGGTATTGTCACAGACGATACACTCGTTCTTCTGGCAAATAACTCCGTTTTATATCCGAACGGCGTACATACCTCTGGCTCTCTTTCACCATATCCGAAAAGTGCGCTTCATGATATTAACTGGTACGGGTCAGTGTTCTTGCCAAAAATCCAAGAGTACTATCACGGTGATTTGGTTACCTCGTCAGGCACTGTTGAAAGCCAAGGCCAAAATGAGAATCATTATTGGTTCATTCTGCGAGGGAAGATTTATGATTTGACCGATTATTTCTATACCTTGGACCTAAAGGGCAACCTTGCTTCTTACGACTTCCTTGACAGTTCCGTGACCGCCATGATCAAGCAGAATCCTGGCCTTGACATCACAAGCCTTTGGGATAAGAATTATGAAGTTTCGAATGGCACTCAACAGGTCCTTTTAGACAACACACTGTTTTGCTTCACCAACAGCTTTTACGTTGGAATTCCCGACTTCCGGAAGTCTGTGAAATGTCAGATCAACAATTGGATTCTTCTTGCATTTACGATTATTCTTTGTATGGTTATTCTTACCAAATTTTTAGCCGCTCTACAATTTGGCTCCAAACGACGTCCTACACCACAAGATAAATTCGTCATCTGCCAGGTTCCTGCATATACCGAAGGAGAAGATTCGTTACGGAAGGCGCTTGATTCGTTGACCGCTCTCCAGTACGATAACAAGAGGAAATTGATCTGTGTAATATGTGACGGCATGATTGTAGGAGGTGGTAACGACAGACCTACTCCTAAGATTGTGCTCGATATCCTTGGAGTTGATCCCAAGATTGACCCTCCTGCATTGCCATTCAAATCAGTCGGGGAGAGCAGCGAGCAGCTCAACTATGGCAAAGTGTATTCTGGTCTTTACGAATTTGAAGGAAACGTTGTCCCTTACATCGTGGTTGTGAAGGTTGGTAAGGAATCGGAACAGTCTAAAGCGAAGCCTGGAAATCGCGGAAAACGGGACTCACAGATCTTGTTAATGAGCTTCCTTAACAGGGTACATCATAGGTCACCAATGAATCCGCTAGAATTGGAGATGTTTCATCAAATCAACAATATCATCGGCGTTGATCCGGAGCTTTATGAATACCTTCTAATGGTTGACGCAGATACGAGTGTTAGAGAGGACTCATTGAATCGATTGGTGGCTGCTTGTGCAAATAATGCTAAAATTGCAGGTATTTGTGGTGAGACGAGTCTTGAAAATGAGGAGAGGTCATGGTGGACCATGATCCAAGTTTACGAATACTTTATTTCTCATCACCTGGCGAAGGCTTTTGAGTCACTTTTTGGCAGCGTTACCTGTTTGCCTGGTTGGTATGTAGTCAATCAGTTTTAACTTTTCGTAACCAGTGCGCTAATCATCTATAGTTTCTCCATGTATCGTCTAAGAACTGCTGACAAAGGCAAACCTTTGATCATTTCAGACGCTCTAATCCACGATTACAGCGACTGCAATGTTGATACCTTGCACAAAAAGAACCTTTTGTCTCTCGGCGAAGATCGATATCTCACTACTCTGATGACGAAACACTTTCCCTTCATGTCATACAAATTCATCCCCGACGCCTATGCTAGTACTGCTGCCCCAGAGACCTGGAGCGTTCTCCTATCCCAAAGAAGAAGATGGATTAATTCTACAATTCATAACTTGGCTGAACTGGTATGGCTCAAGGAGATGTGTGGCTTCTGCTGCTTCTCTATGAGATTTGTTGTCTTTATCGATTTGTTTGGGACAATCATATTGCCAGCAACGTGCGCATATCTTGGGTACCTCATCTATCGAGTTGCTACTCATTCCGGCCAATTCCCGTTGATCTCGCTCATTATGATAGCAGCCGTTTATGGCCTTCAAGCACTGGTCTTCATCCTCAAGCGACAATGGCAACATATTGGATGGATGATTATATACATCATAGCATTCCCGATTTATTCATTCGTTCTGCCTGTCTACTCTTTCTGGAACCAAGACAATTTCAGTTGGGGTAACACACGTATTGTCATTGGGGAGAAGGGCAACAAACAAGTGGTAGCTGTTGAAGACGAAGGATTCGACCCACGAAGCATACCTCTTCAGCGTTGGGATGACTACGCTCTTGCCAACAATCTACCTGGCCGCCGTGGTGGACCCGTAGAGAAGCCTTATGAAGGATACGACGACACGTACGAGATGGATGATATGAAATCAATGTACTCCTCTGTCAAACCCGCTTCCACCATTTTGACCGGCTTTCCTCAACGCGGAGGACCGTACATGCCACCACAATCTCCAGGGTTTGGCGGCCCGCGTCAATCGGTGTACTCGACGCCCTACACGGATCATCCAGCTGGTCGTCATCAGTCTATGATGTCTCTCGGTGGTGGATTACAAGATCGCTCTGGATCCCCATATCAGGATTTTCCACAATCCCATTCCAATCGTCCTAGCATGGTAATGATGTCATCTTCAAACGATCTACTCAGCGGTTCACCATCACCCCTACATCAGTCCCGCAGCAATATCGGGTTCACTGGCGGTTCTCGTACCCCTATTGGTGCGGAAGCCGCCATGCGTCCTGTCTCCCAATTTGATTTCCAGCGTGGAAACAGCGGGCCAGATGATACAATGATCGTGGAGGCAATTCAAAATTGTTTAAGGGAGGTAGATTTGGACAATGTGACGAAGAAACAGGTCAGGGCACTGGTAGAACAGAGACTTCAGACGGAACTGGTGGGGGAAAGAAGGACATTTTTGGATCGAATGATTGATACTGAGCTGGCGAACATGTAAAATCTTGACTGTTTCGAATAATATTTGCGTCACATGATAATGGGCTAAGACCGAATCGGCCGGCGTTGAGGTGTTGAGATCAGTTTGGTTGGGCATCCGGAGAGTTCAAAATTTATAACTGCATAATATTACAATACAATCTTTTGAATAATTATATTTGTTTCATTGCAGTTGTAATTGTGACAGGGAACTCGAAGCGTGAAATCATAAAGTGAAGCTACGAATACGCCGAATGCCAGACATTCTCAAAGTAAAGAAATAATGCCATGTAGAAGTTGTTATCTTCTCACTTTTATTCATTTTCATTCACCGATTGAAGGCTATCCATTCAGGTCTCAGTATTATTATCCAAAGTTCCATTTGAAAATTCTTCCCGAGTCTTGACTTCTTCAGCATGCTCTTCCATCCTGACTCGTCTTTCTTCTCTCCACTTTGGTCCCCATTTGAGCTCAACCCACAACATTGGCATTGCAGCGAAACAAACTAATGAGAGGAAGGTAAAGCACCACCCTCTCCCCATGTGGTCAATCATTATACTGACAATTCCGGTCCCACCCGCACCCATGAAACACCTCACAAGGTTATTCGCTGCCATTGCCGTTGAGGGACTTTGGGGATATAAGTCAACAATCAACGTGCTAAGAATATTGAAAGCCCCATTCACATATAATCCTATGAAGAATTGAAGCACCAATGGGGCCGCTAGATTGGCATTTCGCTCCAGGGTCCATCCGTAACAAAGAACACTAGTCAAACCAACAACCAACAGAGGCCAGATAATCTCTAGTCTTGCCCTTTCTATTGGAAAGTTCCTCAAATCATCACCGTGCTTTCGGTCGATTATGAAACCGATCTCTTTCGCAACGCGCTCGTAATTGCGGTCTAATATCTGCCCATTTATAAAGCTCGCTAGGGCACATCCACATCCAAATGGAAGGTAGCAGAGCCCGACCTGCAAATCATTGAAATTGTAAGTCTCCCGGAATAGTTGAGGTATTGAAGCCATCATATCATAAAAAGCCGTATATATCAAAGCATTATAGATCAAAACAACCGCCATATCCTTTTCCATAATAATGTGGATAGTTTTGAGGGGGTTCGGGAGACATAACTTTCGACACCGACCCAATTTCACCTGGGCATGCCGGCGACCCTCAGATCTCTCGGTGCGGGAAAAGCTGTTTTCACATTTCTCCAGCTTATGTTGACGTATCCACTCGACGATAGACATGTTCCAGCCTTTGGGGGGGACCGAACCATTTCCGACGACATTGCGGCCTGTTTCTGGAACAGTGAAGGAATAGGGAACAAGGAAACATCCCGCAATGATAACCAAAAACCAAAAGATAGACCGCCATCCTAAGAATTGGGCCAAAATGCCCCCAATAACTGGTCCGAGTGCTGGTCCCATCATTGTTCCTGCTCCAACTATCCCTATGTATTTTCCACGTTCAGAACTCGTTGAGATGTCTGCAACAACTCCATATCCCAAAGCAATAGCACCACTGCCCCCTGCACTCTGCATACACCGGAGAATGAAAAGAGTAGCATAACTGCTTTGTAGCGCTAGGCCAATGTTTGCTCCCAGATATATCGTGAAGGCCAAAATATACGCAGGTCTTCGTCCAGCCATGTCTGCAAAGTCACCAAATACTGTTGGTGATAGTCCCTGGAAGATCATATAGGATGTGAGGGTCAGATTGATGAGGTTGGTGGACACATTAAGGTCGACCTTGAGGGGGTTCAAGGCGGGAAAGTATATATTCGCTGAAGTTGGGGAGATGAAGGCTGCCCAAGTAACCATTAAAACGATATATCGTTTTTTCCATGTACTAAAGTTGGAGTAGACCGGTTCCGTTGTAACAGCTGCTGGCTCTTCAAGGTCCGGGGGATCATCTTAGACTGCCCTGAAGTTCTCTGAAGACTGTCTTGAAGGGCCATGAGCACTTTTGAAGGTTAATATCGTAGCTGGCCAAGTATTATCTCCTAGGCGAGCACTTAGAACACTTGTATTTATTTCCTCTGCTGGCCCTACCTCTTCTATGTGGAAAGGCATGATATAAAATTTAATGTACCATATCAACTATGGAGAACGAAAACGAAATTTTGCAAATGAATGAACGGAAAGAGCAAGACTTACAGGCAAGGGGTTGAGCAATGGATCTATCAGTCATTGTGAAAGAGTGCGAGTAGACACTCTATGTGGATAGGATGAAAGTAGTATCGAGTACGTATACAGCTTACTTAGTTCGTACAATCGACCGGTATATGCACCGTATCAGTGGCGAAAAGCATGGGAACGGATTGAAGATCTTTTACAGCGGCAAGAAATTAAATCAACTGGAGGGGTGTGCTCTGTATCGTAAGTACGTTATGAAGCATGCAGTAATGCTGCGCCGATTCAGTGGTACAGGATGGAGATCCGATCAAACTCCGACGGAGGTCGAGGGTTAATCAACCGGGATCATTGCCAACCAACGAACCAAGGTGGTTTTCGAGGATGCGTGGAGATAATACAACGTATGGATAGAGTATGCCGAGGGATTGGTACTACTAGTACCGGACGTATCTTCTTGCTTCCGAAGAGCCTCAAGAAAAAGACTGACGAGAAAAGAATATTCCCGTGACAATGGATTTTCTAAGGTTGGCGTGTTGATACCTTCAAAACCTCAGGCATTACGGGGATACACACGTGACAACGTTGTCTCGGCTCAAGCCACACCTCCGTCATCCCATTGAAACTACTTTCCCATGCTCTACTCTCACACTTTATAAAAGACACCAGGATTTTGCTACTTCTCAAATCTACCGACCACCTGGTGCTATTCTTATGTAGGGCCACTTCCCAAGCTAACTCGGACTGCTCTCCCGAACGGTGTTACTCTCCTTTCAATCTTTTATTTTTTTTTTGACCGCAACGTGTTACTGCGTTGGAGATATGGCAGACCTTACACCTATCCTCAATGAGCTACTCAAGAGCCACAATGCCCAGCCAACAGTCAACTCTTCCCTAACGCTACAAAAAATTGATGAATTCTTAAAAGAGGCTTATCGAATAGTATGTCTTGGTTCCTTCTAACACTTTGCTACCACTTATCTTCGTGTTCAGAACTCTCATATTGCGTCCCTGAACTCATATCTCAGGCGCATCCGGCAGTCGTACCTCTCGACAGCACCCCCTCCCAGAAGAAATCTCCCCTCCAAGGACAAGCAATGGACATATCTGATGGACCGTCAAAAGGAGGAGATAGATGCACAAACAAAGCAACTTCTTCGAGAACTTAATGCTGGTATTAGGAATCTGGCAGATGCCGAGCAACTGCGTCAAAATACCGAGACAACACTCACACGGAAAAAGTATGCACAGCTAAGTTTTGGATCTCTAGGAACATGGGCGGCAGGTGGGGTTACTCAAAGAAAATCCCACGAACAGGAGTTGGAAGAAGCAAAAGCAAATGTGATTAGTATGCACAGAGAGAGCGTTCTATGGTATCTGCGCCGCAAGCTGCAAGAATGCGGGAGCTTTCAAGCTGCAATGATGGAGAAAAGAATATTGCGCGAGATGGAGAAGAACAGGAGCGTCCTGGCGAAATCGAGGATGGCGCCCATGCCTGAATTGGGTGGCTTCGATATGGCCTCAGAACCGCCCTCCCAATACCAAACAAGTACTGCTGCGCATCTAGAGGCCCAAGAGCTTTACCCTGAACAAGAGTTAACCACGGAACAAATACAATTGTTTGAGAAAGAAAATCAGGATATGTTGAGACATTATGAAAGTACTTTGGACCAGGTCAGGTATGTTGTATGATCCGCTAGCCACAGGTCAACGCTTGACTAAGCTCTTCTATAGAACGGCAGAAAAATCTCTGGTAGAAATATCGGAGCTACAATCACAACTTGTTAGTAATCTTGCAACGCAGTCAGAACACATCGATAGGCTCGTGGCGGATTCCTATTTTACCGCTGAGAATGTTGAAGGTGGAAACAAACAATTGAAGAAAGCAACGCAGAGACAGAGCACAGCACAATACGTGTTTTATGCTTCCTGCGGACTGAGCTTTTTCTTGGTGATGTGGGATTTGTTAATATAAAAACCCAATAGGCTACCTTTTATTTGCCTCTATCACGTATGTCTGTCTCGTTGGACTCTATGGCCTGACCAAACCTGGATCAATTTCACATGAAAATGCGGCCGCGTGATGACTTTAAAGTACGGTATACAATGCTGGTAGCGGATAAGCCACCTAGAAATAAATCCCTAGTGAGCGCGATCAGCCCTGGGAACTGGCACATGCCGAACGGATTTATTCTCCTCCTGGCCATATCGCTCGTAGTAGATGAGGTGAGCGCCATTTGCCTCGGTTCTAGTTTGCAGTGCCAGTCCCGAAGACCCAGGAGATAGAAATAAAACGCCGGTTCTTCCCCCATCTCCTCTGGCCCGTACCCGTACTGCGCTATACTTTGCACAGAGAGGCCAAGCGAATCGCAAACAACCGGAACTCACCTCACCATTTCGCCCCGCCACGGAAACGAAGATGGGTGACAAGAAAACCTCACTCCTCCCTTCTTCCACAAACCCACTATCACCAAATTTAAGACTGCAAAGCATCACCGGCCACATGTCTCAGTTGACGGCTACCAGTTTCCCGGCGGATGCGGTTCCCCAAGCTCCAGAGGATCCCCTCTTCGGGTTAATGGCGGCGTACAGAGCAGACTCATTCGACAAGAAAGTTGATCTTGGGATTGGAGCATACAGAGATGACAATGCAAAACCTTGGGTTCTACCGGTCGTCAAAAAAGTAATTGAATGCCCACATCGTCTAAGTCATCCAAGACCAAAACGCCTCTAACGATTATGCAGGCGGACGAGATGCTTCGGAGCGATCCAGCATTGAATCACGAATACCTCCCCATCGCCGGTCTTGCGACCTTTACTTCCGCTGCAGCAAAGCTCATACTCGGAGCTGATTCTCCTGCTCTTTCTGAAAAACGTGTATGCTCTTTTCAAACCATCTCTGGTACGGGTGCTGTCCATTTAGGCGCTCTGTTCCTCTCCAAATTCTATCCTGGCCACCCCACCGTCTACTTCAGTAGCCCAACCTGGGCCAATCACAACCAAATATTTTCCAATGTTGCCCTTCCAATTGCAACCTATCCTTACTTCTCCAAATCTACTAAAGGCCTCGACTTCGCTGGCATGGAAAAAGCGATTTTAGAAGCTCCGGACCGTAGCATCATCCTCCTCCACGCTTGCGCACATAACCCCACTGGAGTTGACCCCACACAGGAGCAATGGATGAAATTGGCTGTTATACTTAAGCAGAAATCTCACTTTCCGTTCTTTGACTGTGCTTATCAGGGGTTCGCGTCTGGGGACCTTGCTAAAGATGCTTGGGCTGTGCGGTACTTTGTCGAGCAAGGTTTTGAACTTTGTATAGCCCAGTCTTTTGCCAAGAACTTCGGTTTGTATGGTGAACGTGCGGGGTGTTTCCACTTTGTCACGGCTCCAAGCTCAGATTCACAACAAACAGTGGGTAGAATTGCTTCGCAGCTCGCTATTCTTCAGCGTTCTGAGATTTCAAACCCTCCAGCCTATGGTGCAAAAGTTGCAGGACTTATTTTGAACAACGAGGGACTGTTTAAGCAATGGGAGGATGATTTAAGGACTATGTCAGGCAGAATTATAAGTATGCGGAAGGCCCTGAGGAGCAAACTAGAGAATATGGCAACACCTGGAACGTGGAATCACATCACAGATCAGATTGGCATGTTTTCTTTCACAGGTTTGTCCGAGAAGCAGGTATTAGAGTTAAGAAATACTGCTCACATCTATATGACAAAGAATGGGCGGATTAGTATGGCTGGCCTAAACACAGGTAACATTGACTACTTTGCTAGGGCGGTAGATAAAGTTGTCAGAGAAGCATTGTAAAATCTCTTACAGGGATAAGACTTAGGCTTTTTGACAGATAGAATGTATTCTGGCTGGTTTAAAATTGTCCTGTTTGCTTAAATCCAGTGTTAGGATAGAGAAAATATTCTAATAGTACCTACATGTAGTATATATATATAGTACTTATTATCAATACGAGCATCACATTAACTACACGCCTTCTTTATTAAATATATAATCTATTTCATCACCTATATAGATTTGATGTATCTCGGATGATCTATTAATTGCCTAGAACACCCCTGCCCTAATATAATTCAGGAGGGTTTATAGTGCTTTACAGTCCCTATATTATCTTAGGACTATTATACAGACCCTTGATTCGGCTACAATAAGAGTTTTCTAAAATACCCTAAATTCCTAACTGCCTTCTATATAGGTCAATCGGATATATAATATAATGTATGGTATCCATCTATATGTCTAATCCATGGATTTTACAATTTTTAGATAAAATAGACAAAATACAAAATGGTCTATGGAATTCATTTCTAAAACTGTCTAATTTATATATATATAGATATCAGATGAATCAGACTATTGGACTTATCCTTAAAGAGGGGGTATATATGACCAAATGCTGCATAAGAATACCCTCTGCATATATACATAAAAAAAGTACTAGAATTACTTACCTAGGCTGGTTAGAAAGCCTTCCCAAGAGGAGATAATAGTTCTTTTCTAGAGAATGATTTGTAGCATTTTCCCAAGTGCTTAGGGGTATAAACCACGCTGATTTACAGTACTCTCCCAGGTGGCTAGGGGCATAAATTTCCCTGATTTATAGTATTTTCCCAAGTGGCTTTGAAAATAATACCCCCTGAATTCTATATAAGCATATCTGACTGTACCTACAGGCCAGCGGGGTTTAGGCTCCTATCCGCCCGGGAAAACACCCCTGACTACCTGGGAAAGTACTGTGAATCCGTAGTTTTATACCCCTGGGAACCTGGGAAGGTGCTGTAAATTATCTACAGGAAACGAACTATAATATCCTCCTGGGAAGGCTTTCTAAACAGCCTAGAGAAGTAATGCTAGTACCTTTTTTCACATATATAATATATATATGCAGAGGGTATTCTTAGGCGGCATCTGGTTATATATACCTCCTCTTTAGGTATGAATTTAATAGTCTAGTTTATATTTTATCTATTTCATCTATAGACAAGACACATAGATAGATACTATACTATATATAAATATAAGGTACTTAGTAATTTTACCACATTAAAAAATACTCTAATACCTAGGTACTTGTTTATAATATTAATACTCCCTATAAATAATATTATCAGTCATAAGAAATTTATACTACAACTAGTGGTTCTATATATACAATAAGGGATTTCTTATAACGTACCTTATAAGCAAGTCGCTACTTGTATTTTATAGCAAAATCTGTAAAATCGATCTTAATAACCATAATATATCTCCAAACTTATAATTTAGAGGAAATTAATTTCTTACTATACGTATATATAGGATGGCATCTGTATATACCGTAAGTCCAATCCATAGATTAGACAACATACAAATTAGACTATAGAATTCATCCCTATAGCTATCTAATTCATATAAACTAGATGAATTAGACTATTGAATTCATACATGTAGACAGGGTATTCAGATTAGACTGGCTAACAGTCCGGTTTTTTTTTAAGGCAAAATGGGGATCCAGTCCTTAGCAGTCTAGTCCCTAGCAGTCCAGTCTGTACAGTCTAGTCTTTTTGAGAAAAGACTACCATAGGGTTAGTCAGCGTTACTCTCTAGCGTTACTTGTTAGGCGCAGGGCATTTTAGCAGGCGCCCTCTATTCGCGTATAGTATAGATATATAGTATTAGGTGCATTCGCGACTCGGTCGCAAATATACTCTATTCGCGTATAGTATATCTAGATATATAGTATTAGGTGTATTCGCCAACTTGGTCGCAAATAATAGTCTTTAGCTAGTTGGTATAAATAATTAAAATAATTTATATTTATTAACTTATTATTAAGAATTGTTTTATAATACTTATATATTTTACTTTCTAGTACTAGTTAACGTTAGTCTTATTTATTACAGTCTAGTCTTTTACGGACTGGATTGGACTGCTGACTAAGGACTGCCGTCCAGTCCAGTACGGCCAGTCTAACTCAGTCAGATATGATACAATTTGGGAGATCATTTCCAAGCCACCTGGGAAAGTACTACAAATCAGGAGGATTTATACCCCTCGGACCCGGGAAAGTACTGGAAATCAAGGAGCCTATACCCCCTAAGCACTTGGGAAAGTACTGCAAATCATCCCTCGGAAAGCACTAGAAACCAGGGTGCCTATACCCCCAAGCACTTGGAAAAGTACTGCACAGCCCCCCTAGGGAAAAGCATAGTAATTTCCCACTAGGAAAGTTTTCCCAGTAGCTAATATAAGTAATTCTAGTATATTTTCAGGTATATGGTCAGAGGGTATTCTTAGAGGGCATCTGGGATATATACCCCGTCTACATGTATGAATTCAATAGTCTAATTCATCCAGTATATATGAATTAGATAGCTATAGAGATGAATTCCATAGTCCAATTCGTATATTGTCTAATCCATTGATTGGACGTATAGATGGATTCCATGCTACAATTCGATAGTCTAATTCATCTAGTATGTATGAATTAGATAGCTGTAGAGATGAATTCCATAGTCCGATTCGCATATTGTCTATTTCATATGAATTTCGTCTAATCCATAGATTGGACGTATGGACAGATACCATACTACAGATAATAGGTCATGCTTATCTCAGCCTGTTTCCAGGCCAATGTTGGCATTTTCATAGTCATATAATTTCAGAGAGATTTTTAATGTTTCATAGTCGTCACTCGCCGGTCGTGGATTTGCTAAACGATTCCTTGTACTCGTATTTCATTGCTGCCTGATTAACCGTACGATTATATCATAAGGTAGCCTTGTTTCCAACAACACTAGCACATTATCCTATAAGGTAAAATTTATAGAATACACACCTTATAAAAACAACACCTATCGAGAGTGATATTGTAATACCGAAATGTCAGCATCGCCACCCAAGAAGCTTCGGGAAGTTGATGGGCAATCACTCGAAGATGACTACTACGCGCTTGAGGGTTCAAAGAGCAGACCTGTACCGCAGCACTTTGAATCGCCTGCATTCGATGAATCTGTAATTGGATTCCACGATGATAAGTAGCTTATACACTGAGGTATTAACGAAATGCTAGCTGTTACGCGGATTTTAGAGGCTGAAGGGGTCCCATGCTGCGCTATAGCGGACGGAGTCTGCGCTTATATATTATGGTACTACTCGGATGAGAGATCTGTGTTTTCCTCCCTTCTCTTTTCAGGTATTTAATTTTGCTAAAACCTTCAGGATTGGGTGTTTTGTATACCAACAGACGACCTTGAGACTGCGGCTAAGACTATTTCTTCCTATGAAACAGTATACTTACTATTCCGGCCATTAGCTATACAGGCCCTTAGAGGCATACATTATCTCTATCCCCGATTTAAAGTTATCGGTGTGGCTCTTTTTTTTTTGTTTTGACTACAGAGCAAGAATGCTATATTCCGTGTAATCTAGAAAACTTTGAGCGAAGTAGTACTGGAATGCCTTATCCAAAACTTGATATTTATGCGCAAAGTCTGCTAGATACCGATAATATTACTGATCTAGAAGATTTGGTTGATGGCATGAATCTTTCAGTAGAGTGGGGCTTAGAAAAATTACATACAGTTGGATGGTTTCTTAGACCTTGAATGGGCACATTGGAAGATCGACACTCTACTAAAATCAGGATATTCAGGACTAAGCTTTAACAGGGCGAATACTAAACCGACTCGCTCTCGACGAGAAATTTGGGAGCATTCAGCATGTAGTAAGAATAAGAAAAGACGACAAGGCGTGAAGGTTCGTGACAACTATCTAACA
The DNA here is from genome assembly GCA_037952705.1 of Haplographium delicatum. Taxonomy (NCBI): domain Eukaryota; kingdom Fungi; phylum Ascomycota; class Leotiomycetes; order Helotiales; family Hyaloscyphaceae; genus Haplographium; species Haplographium delicatum. The sequence continues at coordinate 366,981 of JAPZPC010000006.1, forward strand.
AGGTTTTGGCGCGAAGGGCAGAAAGACCCTCGACTCCGTGACAGATGCTTCTGTTAAAGAGAGAAGTTTCCTTAATTAAGTCTATACAAATCTTATAGTTAGAATACGAGAGCAAGAACTCGAGAATTGATTATCTCTTATATTTCTCTGCCTCACGCGTTCCTATATGTCTGCAAGTCGTCTACTAGAGTAAGTTATGCTACCTTGGCTGATATGTGCCCGAATATTAGAGTAGCACAAAATATATGTATTATATAGAGCATATATAGTATGGAGCCCGTAATTCTATCCAGTTGATTTAACTAGACTAATCTGATCAATCAACTAGACAATTTATATATGAATTAACTACTAAGACCTGAGCCTAGGGGTATTCAGCTTTCATAGAAACAGACGCCCTTGAATTCTAAGACTAACTAGTACGTAAGTCGAATGAATTCGTACCTTTTGGTTAGTATTATACAGAGAGGGCAGGGAGAAAGAGACAGAATCAGAATCAGGGTGGAAAGGGGGGATTAGGTGGATTGGCAGGCTCTAGTACTAGAAGACATCTAGTATCACTGATTAGTAGTACTGAGAACTTAGAATTAGTAGAAGAATCAGTAGAATTAGTGGATCTAATTAATCTATCGAGGGAAAGATAAGCTAGACAGTCTGTATAGTTGATCTAGAGGGGGGGCAGGTTAGAATGCAGGGTATTTGAGAAATTTCGTATTGTAGCCAAATTTGACTATGGAGTTCATCTCTATGACCGTCCAATCTATAGCTTGGACGTATAGTATAGACAGATACTATACCGCAGATGGAGTATATATGGATCTTATAAACTTCACAAGCTAGCTAGACAGCAAATACCAGTAGGTTCCTCAACTTGAAGATTAATTTTTAAGACTAAATTAGGCTATTTCCACTTAAAAGGAAAGAAAGCTCTGGGGTAGCAGAGGCTCTAAGGCTATTTCTTACCTAGTGTAGCTATCCTATATACTTTTATTCAGATAATAGTAGTGAATTCAAAGGGGAAGTTAGTAATCTATTAGAAACAAGGAGCCCCCTATCCCAAATATCCATAGGAGGCCATATTACCCCTAAACACGAGGTACTAAGCAAATAATACCCTAATTAATACCTAGGTACTTACTATTTATAGGGCGTATTAAAGTCGCAAATAAGATATTTAAATTATGACTTGCAGCTCTAGGTGCAGAGCAGGGGCTTTATAATTAGGTAGGCTTATTACCTGGAACTATAGGAGATCACCAATACAACCTCAAATCGACACCTGCCTGGACGTCCTGGACGTATTACTCTTTTTGAGGTCTGGTTTAAAAGAAAACCCTATTGGATTTCAAGCGCTAATAATACTAGTACTAGTACTATTAGTGAAGATATATAGTACTACCCTAATATTTAAATACCTAGTACTAAGCAATTATAGCGATTATAGCCTAAATACAGCTCAAGATCAGGAGACCGAAGCTCTTATTCTTATAGCAATTAAGAAAAGAGGATCTGAATATAATAAAATTAATACGGAGAAAAGTTCCAGTAGAGGATATATACACAAATGGGACTATTGCAACGCCTTTAATCCCAAAGGGACTGCAATTAACAGTGGGGACAAAGGCGTATTTTCTATAGAGTGGTTCAGCATATAAGAGCAGGATATCAGCTAATACTAAGTGGGGATTACTAAGTAAGTATCTACCTAGGCTCGTAGGTTGAATTTTATTATAAGTATTAATTAGGGACTTAGGCTATATGTAGTATAGTATCTCTCTATATGTCCAATATATGGATTAGACTGATTGAATCCATGGATTAGACAAAATTTAGATGAAATAGACAATATGCGAATTAGACTATGGAATTCATCTCTACAGCTATCTAATTCATATATACTAGATAAATTGGACTATTGAATTCATATCTGTAGACAGGGTATATATACCTAGATGCCCTCTAAGAATACCCTCTGACTATATACCTAAGAATATACTAGAATCACTTCTGTAGGCCCTGAGAATACCCTCTGACTATATACCTAAGAATATACTAGAATCACTTCTGTAGGCCCTAAGAATACCCTCTGGCTAAATTGGCTTAATTGACTGGCTAAGTAGGGGTTTAAATGCCTAGAATCACTTCTGTAGGCAGCTGGAAAGCGTTCCCAACGGGAAATTACAGTACGTTTCCCAGGGGTGATTTGCAGTACTTTCCCAGTGCTCAGGCGTACGAATCCCCCTGATTTGCAGTACTTTCCAGGTGCCTAGGCGTATGAATCCCCCTGATTTACAGTGCTTTCCCAGTACTTAGGGGTATAAATCCTCCTGATTTGTAGTACTTTCCCAAGTGCTCAGGCGTACGAATCCTCCTGATTTGCAGTACTTTTCAGTGCTCAGGCGTACAAATCAGGGGGATTTGTACCCCTAAGTACTAGGAAAGTTTTGTAAATCACCTCTGAGAACGCTTCCCAGCTACCTATAAAAGTGATTCTAGTATATTCAATTCTTAGGTATATAGTTAGAGGGTATTCTCAGGGCCTACAGAAGTGATTCTAGTATATTCTTAGGTATATAGTCAGAGGGTATTCTTAGAGGGCATCTAGGTATATATACCCTGTCTACAGATATGAATTCAATAGTCCAATTTATCTAGTATATATGAATTAGATAGCTGTAGAGATGAATTCCATAGTCTAATTCGCATATTGTCTATTTCATCTAAATTTTGTCTAATCCATAGATTCAATCAGTCTAATCCATGTATTGGACGTATAGACGGATACTGTACTACAGATGGGCTAGCTTCTTAGCTATAAATCATAGATACTTAAGTATTTTAAGCTAGATAATTAGTAGATTTATTAAGAAATAGAAGCAATCTATAGGATAGAGTATAATAAACACTATATAGCCTATATATAAGATTCTTTTAAGCTAATTAGTAGGGTATATTGTGGACTTATTCATATAGATATATATAACCTAGGTACTTAGTGTATTTGCTATAAATCGTCTAAGTACCTAGGCTTTAAACCCTAACTCTAACTCTAACCCTAGATTTGTACTAATACTAGGAAGGTATAAATAAAACTTACAAGAGAGTAACTAAGCTATACTATAGTATTACCTAAGAAGACATTAAATAAGTACTAGCTAGGTATAAAATCTATATTCTTACTATAGAAAACAAAGAACTACTTATAATTATACTAATTACAAGCTACTACTACTTGTAACAACGCAAATGTCTACCATGCTACGTAGAGGCATGTGGGAGTGCGTAGTAGGCTAAAAGGCTCCATTTCTAAGTCTAGATACAAAGGATATTAAGAATATAAAGAGAGAGAAAAGAAAGGGAGTAAGTAGCCAGCTAATGTACAGAGTAAGATTGGGATCCGAAACGCCTCTGAACCTAGTCTGTCTCCTATACGACGCTGTAGCGGAATTGGCCGTAGCCACATAACGGTCACGTGATCACTGCCCGTCACACTACTTAGATTAAGTATATATAGATCTTATAGACTTTACAAGCTAGCTCAATAGTAAATACTAGTAGGTTCTCTAGCTTAAAGATTACTTTTTAAGAATAATTTAGCTATTTCTACTTAAAAGGAAAAAGAGCTCTAGGGTAGTAGAGGCTCTAAGAGTATTTCTTACCTAGTATAGCTAGCCTATATCCTTTTATTCTAATAAAAGTACTAAATTTACAAAGAAAGTTGGTAATTTATTAGAAACAAGGAGCCCCCCTATCTTAAATATCTATAGAAGGCTGACTTATTCCTAAACGCAAGGTAGGTTATAGTACTAATAATACTCTATTGCCTAGGGGCTTAATATATATATAGAGAGTATTAAAGTGGCAAATAAGACATTTAAGCTACGACTAGCAGCTCTACGTAAAGAGCAGGGCAATTCTTATTATTAGGTAGGCTTATTATCTTAACTATAGGAGATTACTAATACAACCTTAAATCGACACCTACCTAGGTATACTACCCCTTTTAAGGTCTAGTTTAGAAGAAAACCCTATTGGATTTTAAGTACTAATAATACTAGTACTAGTACTATTAGTAAAGAAATATAAGTACCTACCTAGTACTACGCTAATATTTAAGTACCTAATACTAAGCGAAAACATAGGGATTATAGCCTAAATATAGTCAAAGATAGGAGACAGAAGCTCTTATTATATACAAATAGAACGAACTATTATACTACTTTTCATCTCTAAGGGACAACGATTAGTAGAGGAATAAAGGCGCGTTTTCTATAGAGTAGTTTGGTATACAAAGGTAGGATATTAGCTTATTACTAGGTAGGGATTACTAAGTAAGTATTTACCTAGGCTCTCTCTTAGATATTATATTATAAGTACTAATTAGGGGATTAGGCTATAGATATTCTTATTTGTAATTAAATATTATAAAAGAGGATATAGCTAAAATACCTCTTGTATTAATTAAAGAAGCTAAGAAAGCACCTAAAGTAACTCTTAGTTAGTAAGGTAGTTAGTCGAATAAATTCGCGCCTGGGAATTGGTAGTCTATAGAGGGCAGGGAGAAAGCAATAGAATCAGGCTAGAAGGGGTGGATTAGGTGAATCAAGTGGATTGGCAGGTTCTAGAAGGCGTAGTAGAAGAATCAGTGGAAGAATCAGTAGAATCAGTAGATAAGTCCCTAGAATCAGTGGATTTAATTGATCTATAGGGGGGAAGATAAATTAGACAGGCTGTCTAGTTGATCTAGAGGGGGGGGGGGCAGGTCAGAATGTAGGGTTTTGAAAAATATCGTATAGTAGCCGAATTGGCATATGGCGTTAATGTTTATGACCGTCCAAACAATGGATTGG
>JAPZPC010000006.1:371840-447793 GCA_037952705.1 Haplographium delicatum
CCCCCCCCCCCCCCCCCCCCCCCCCCCCCCCCCCCCCCCCCCCCCCCCGCCCAGGTCAGAATGTAGGGTATTGAAAAATCTCGTATAGTAGCCGAATTGGACTATGGAGTTCATCTTTATGACCGTCCAATCCATGGATTCGTCGTATAGACGGATTCTATACCACAGACAGAGGTCCAGAAGATGGAGTGTAAAAATATGTAAGAAGAGAAAGCCTGACGCTTGGGAGAAATCTAAATAGTTGCTAGACTTATTTTACAAAGGAACAGTAACCAGCGCTAGTACATGACATGATCGGATCACCGGTGTGGTGGATTTTGCAGCCCCAGGTTGATAAGGGCTCGCGGGGGTTTGTATGAGATCACGTGGTATCCGCTTGCACGTACATATTGGAACCTCAGATAGTTACACAAGGCTACATATACGTGTAGCCTCCTCTCTATCCTCTTCTTTCTTCTTTGGATCAGTTGTCTTATCAATGCATACCCTATTGATCTTGAACCGGGTGCTTGCGATGTTATGTAGGTTTCTATAGTGCTGAGAATCTTGAATACCGACTTACTTAAAAATAGCCTAGAAGAGACTGCTGAGTGAGCGTATGGAAACATACATCTGGGTAAGATCTTGTATCGTTCATTTATTAGCTCTCGATCGAACCAGGTAAGTAAGACGACTGCCTGCTCCCCCCGTTTCCGACGGCATCAATAAAACGGCGTAGACATATAAGTTGGAATAAACGAATTCTCTCTCTCAACTACAGACACAACACAGGGCAAGCATAGGCACTTTGGCCTAGCTCATGAGAACCTATGTTTAAAACTTGGGATGCAATATGATGGTGATATAGGTTGTACTTTCTAGCTCTAAGTGAAGACTCAATCGGATTTGGAACCGCCTACCCCCGACGGATCGTCTCCAAATGTCCAGGTCAGGATCAAATCCACACTGGCAATCTTCCACTCGCCATTATGCTCCTTCCTCAAAATCCAATTGTAATACCCGCCCTCATCAAAATGCTCATTTAAGACCTCTTTCTTCTTGATGAACTGCGCGATCACGTTCGCCCGCACATTCGCGGTACGCCGGTCGGGCGAGAAGGTAGTATGAAAATTGCTGCTCAGCACCTGGCAACGCTCAAAAAAGGAGACTCCGCTGAAAGCCCAGGCACCCATCCCGTCGCGACCAGAGTGCGTACCGAATGGATATTTGGCGAATCCATCCTCGGTGTAGAGATTTTCCCACTGCGCTCGGGCATTCATGTCGTAAAATGCTTCATCATGCAGAGCGGCGTAGTGGTTGAGGAGGGCCTGCACGTCCTGGACGTCCTTCACTTCTTGGAGTTGTCGTTGTAGATCCTGGATGGTGGCGTGCAGCTTGGCCAATTCGGAAGAGTCTTGGAGAGAAGCCATGGCAGGTCTTGTAGACGGACTACACCTGTATATGTATATATATATATATATATATATGTAAATGTGATGTATGTGTATGGGGGCTGCGGACAAATAATGACTTCGGAGACGAGTATCTATCTTATCCCAAGGAAGAATCGTACAGTATAATACCGTAAGTGAGTGTGGGAAGCGTTATCTACTTTACTTTATATTCTAGCCCAAACTCGATGCAGTCGCCCCCCCGTAGCTTAATAATAAATCATACCCAGCTTATGAAGTGGACTGTAAGTGAGTATCTAACATATTTTAGCATTAGTGCACAAGCAAGCTTTCCCCTTCGCCGTGTGGGGCAGCTTTACGAATTACCTAGGCATGGCATGGCATGCTACAGTGCAGTGCAGTGCAGTGTAGTGTAGTGGATTGCAGTACACTACACTACACTACAATATCCGTTCGTTCCTTTCTCGGTTGTACCGAACAGGGACGGGGGGTAGCCAAGTTGCGGGGTCGCGCGGGGCCAGGGTCAGGGTCTTGACATGTCATGTCCATACCACGCATAACCGACATGCGCCATCCTTGTACCGTACAGTGGCTCGTTTGATTCCTCCGTAGTTTATCCAGACCCCCCAAGTTGGTGACATGTGATACAGCCAGGTGGATACGCTGCACCGACGTCGAAATGTTCTCAGCTGAGGGCTGGGGAATAATTGCTGGCTCTATTTTTAATCTGCGAGGTTTATTTGAAGATTTGACATTTACAAAACCAACACACAATCCAGGTGTGGGAAATTCGCAGAGAAGACATGTATTAAATCGAACTTGCTATTCATACTCTCTTGGAGGACTATGGAGCACCCGCTCTCCTTGAACCAATTCCCTAGGGAATAGCACCTTCCAGGTCCGAGTTTTCATGATGCAGCATCGCAAACGATGGCTCCCACACGGTACATGATCTCTGCGACGGCCAACCATTCAAAAACGGGATCTGTGGCACCGAGATCCGCTTTTTCACTGAACACTCGATGGCCTGGCCAGTGAGCGTATTTTTATCTGACAGGAAGTCGGCATATGCTTCGACAATGGTGGATATAGGTGTGAGGCAGTCAACAGGTATCGCATCTACAGCTTTCCCGATAAGCTTCGTGGGGACGAGGCCGGGACAGATACAGTTGATAAGGATGTTTTCTTTCTAGAAATGCCGTAAGCAGACTGCTATAAAGAATTTCTACTTCGCAGCAGCTCTGGATGATCAGTTGTCCTTACCAGTTTTAGCACGGGAGCGACAGTTCGGATAAATTGAATGACGGCGGCTTTGGCGCCGTTGTACTCAGGGTATGATGGAAGAGGATATATGGCTGCTGAGCTCGAAGTTACAACGATTTTCCCTCCTGGCGTGGGGTTTTTCCTCATGAAATGGATAGCTAATTGCGTGCCATATATGATCCCCTTGTAGTCGACATCTGTGCAAATAGTACTGGGAGCCGGAGGAATGCTTTGCCAAATATCAGTCTTTCCAAGTGACAAATCTACCTCTGCCAAGGACGGAAGAACGACTCACATATCACTCCCACGATGATTAAAGATGTAGATAGAGCTCTGATCCGCGATTCCAGCACTTGCAAGCAGCGCATCGATGCGGCCCCATTTTTTGAACACAGCTTCAAAAGCCCGAGCCTGCGAGTCGTAATCGGCAACATTCATTTCAAAAAAGGCCGAGTTAGGACCAAGACTTGCAACTAAAGCCTCACCGGGACCTCGCTGTAAGTCGCAGCAGGCGACGAGCCATTGCTGAGAGACCAAATGGGTAGCCAAGGCTTCTCCCATGCCTGACTTTGGTGTCACTAAGTTAATGATTTTTCTCGAAAATGGAGCACTTAAGGGAGTTGACGTACAGCGGCGCCCGTTACAATCGCGACCTTTTGTGTGACTGGAGTCATAGCGATTTTATTGTGCTGTGATGAGTTGCCTTTTTTTTTCTGCTTCCAACACGACGCGATGGTTCTACAATAAATGCTCTGGATCTTGCGAAAATGCAAGGGGGCCATTCACTAATGCTCTAGTCTGTATAGTGGCCTAGAACCACTTCTTAGCATCTGAGACTATACTAGCACGTCCCTTATGAAATGCTTACCACACACTAACCCCAAACCCCACACGGCTGGGCTCCAGAGAAATGCGGAGTAACGGTCGTCAAAGTTCTCTGTCCAAGGCCTAGTCCCTGGTCTAGTAGCACCGCATAAAAGAATGTAAGCTCTTAGAAATCACTCAGCAACAGTGGTCGGATGAGAGGTATGGCCACCACCTAGGTAATTCATGTGTATAGTTACATAATCAGGAGCCTCCACTTAGTTTAACTGTTCAAAAAATTTCTGGAGTGCTATTTTCTTCTTTTGAATCATGTCTAAATCACTGCTCAATTACCTATTTAATTTGAATTATTATTATATATTATTATATTTATGAATTTTATATCTCTATTGGTAGGGCTCTAAATGATTTCACTATTGGTTCGCATTCTAGATATACTTGTAGTGAGCCAATCTTCTTATTGATCAAATCTTATCTTGCCATGCCCCACGCGAGCCGAACCCCACAGTTTCTGTACGACAATTCACAGAACTCAGAAGTATCAAACCAATCATTGACTGCCTTCTATCTGACTGTGGGAATAATGCTCAAGTACAACAACAAATAATGACATTTCGCAAGGTGAAGTAAGCATTCGAACATTATTAGCAAGCACTCAGTATCCCATCTTTGTAGTGCTAGGTTCCCCGCATCCTCTTGAAAACAGAATTTACGCTAGCCAGAAATTCTTAGAAATTTCCAACTCTACCTGAAGTATACTAGATATAGTATAGCAGGTATGGCCCCGTGGGGACTCCAAGCTAGCGTACGTCCCTCATCTACGGGCTCTCCTTGCTATAGTACTTGTCTCTACCGGTGGCTTGACCACTCGAGTTTTCTTCATTGATTCTTTGCAGTTTCTTTTTCTATAAATACCCACTTCAATCTGCTCTACCTCAATGAATTTAGACAATTAGCCAGATCAAAGATTTTAATAATTGCACAAAAATGGAGAAAGATATTCTCGCGTCCCATGACAAGCGTTCCGCCTCTTCTCATCAAGCATCATCTGATTCCCAGATGCATGGGCAGCTTGAACATCATGAACACTTAGGCACCACCACGGAGACTGACACAGCAGACGTGTTACTTGATGTCGGTATTGCTGGTGGGGAAAAGGGTGCCACAAACGCTGGGCCTCTGAAACTTGCAAGAGATGGAGTTGTATGCCTTTCCTCTCCTAATCATTTAATCGACAATTGCTAACACCACGCAAAGACGGTTCTGGTTCCCCAGCCATCGGATGATCCAAATGACCCGCTTAATTGGTCGCGGTTCAAGAAGCACATGATACTCATCACAGTCGCTCTTGCTGCCTTTCTTGGTGACTTTGGTTCTGCTGCTGGTGTTGCATGTATCATCGTTCAAGGAGAGGAGTGGGGACTTTCACCGAATCGCGTAAATGATGCTGGGAATTTGAACGTCATCATGCTGTAAGTTTAGATTTTCGCATTCTCCAACGTTCTTCTCTGGAAATTTCTAACGTCTTTTCAAGGGGCGCCGCTGGCATGCTCTATGTTCCCTTGCTCTGCTTTTGGGGCCGAGCACCACTTCTTTTCTGGTCGATCCTAATTGGCTCACTTGTGACAATGGGCTGCGCTATTGCTCCCGACTTCAATACTTTTTACGGTTTGCGAGCCCTCATGGGTATAACCCTCACGTCAGGCGAAGTTATCGGCTTGTCATTCATTAAGGATATGTTTTTCTTCCATCAGCATGCTCGTAAGATCGGTATCTGGGCATTTCTATTCGTCGTGGCTCCATATCTCGCGCCGCTTTTGGCTAACTTCATGATCTCCGGTACTGGAGAGTGGAGAATCGTATTTTGGCTTGTCTTTGCTATCTGTATAGTTGATCTCTTGCTTATCTTGGCCTTTGCCGATGAAACTTGGTACCGACGAGACATTCCGATCAGCGAACAGCCAGAAAGGGGAAACAGGTTGATGAGACTTGTTGGGCTTTGGCAAATCCGGAACCACAAAAATTATTTCATAACGATAAAAGACTCGTTCCTACGACTGTTCGCCGTTTTCTTGAAGCCCATCATGATTCCTAGTATGATATACTAGTAAGTTGAGAAACCGAAAGATAGGAATTTGCAGAACAGCTAGCTAACAGATCAAACCAGCTGCTTGTCTTTCATGTGGGCTGTTGGCATTAATATCACGTCATCGATCCTCCTCGCTAGCCCTGTTTCTGAGGGTGGCTATGCCTTTGGCTCCAAAGCAATTGGGTTCGTCTACTTTACTCCGGTTGTCGCTGTTGTGCTTGGGGAAGCATTTGGCCATTACTTTAATGATTTCCTTGCAAATCGCTATATCCGCAAGCATGGCGGCCTCTTCAACCCGGAAGCCCGCCTTACTGCGACCTTCGTCGCGTCTTCATTTATGGTCCCTGGGCTCATTCTTGTTGGCCAAGCCCTCGAGCATCACCTAAACTACTCCGCTATCGTGATGGGATGGGGCATGTACGTATTTGGTGTCATGATTGCCAGTGTAGCCATCACGGCCTATTGCCTCGACTGCTACCAAACCGGCTCCGGAGAAGTTGGTGGCTTGATCAATCTCTCTAGGGCTCTTGGAGGCTTTAGTGTGGGATACTTCCAGCAACCTTGGGGTATTGCCCAGGGGTACGGAACCTCGTTCGGCATCCAGGCAGCTGTAGTCGGCGCTGCAACATTGGTTCCTATATTCCTCAAGATTTATGGGCAGCGATTGAGAGTGAAGGCTGGACCGCTGAATATCTGATAATATACTCCTTAATTCTTGATACGTAAGTTAACTCCATGCATCCATCTTGTAGATATTTTTCATTGCTGATAGGAATGATAGTGAGGACCGAAATTATTAAACTGTAGAGCCGACAATCAATTTCTCCTTGCAAGATTTCCTCAGACGGTATTTGCGGAGATGCTTCCTGCCATTAGGGATATTGATAATTGTTAGCCTGCCACTACATACATGTAAAAGAGCTTTTTCTTCCTCTAGCCAGTCATTACCAAATCAAATGCTGTTACAACCGCTGTCACTGATACAAAGATTGAAATGCGAATTTCTATCTTATGACTTTATTCGTGCATACTCGAGAGAAGCTTTCTAAATCTTCTCTGATATCCTTGACAATGCTCATATTCATAAAGTTTCCCGCCCATCGTCAGGATCTCTGCACAACATCTATCGAATACGCTTTAAATTATCCAGAATCCCCACGTAGGTGGTGACATTTCCTTTCTGATGATATTCCGCCGACGACACGCGAATTACCTGAATGTACCGTTCTATAAGATCAGACATGTTACAGGCGCAGACAAGGGTGCTCTCAATATATGTCGGACCATCTTCTTCTCTTAGCCACTGATTATACCGCTCCGAGTGTTTCTCTAACTGCGTTAACTCGACGCCACGCGCCCCTGCGTTAGTGGCCACAGTGCTATTCCTCCTTGCTCTGGGCTTTTGACGCTTTTCATTCAGCGAAAACTCTCCGTGGGCAATGGAAGATAACGGCGCACAGAGAGAACATGTAAACCTAAATCGACAAAAGGCCCAAGCTATCAGTGTCGCACGGAACAAGCATTCGGCCACGACTGGGTTGAGAATTACGTTCTGTGTGCGGAGGTGATAAATTTGCTGGGTTGCCAGGTGAATGATCTGTGCGGCATGCCACAGAGAATCGCGGGCAAAGTTTGATTGCGTCCACTGCTGCACGCGCATCTCGTACTGGTGGATGAAAGGAGGAAGCTGGTGACCTTCTTTCTCAGTGCTGCTCAAGTGTGTAGCAAGCCGACGGATGAACGAGACGTCAGCATATGCGCGGAGCATCGAAGCGTGGTATAACAGCATCCCTGTGAGGTGGGCAACCTGCCTACTCAAGGCGGAGGAATGTCGCTGACTGGACGGGAGGAATTGTTCTATAGTTACACGCCAGATCTCTAACAGAACGGGCCAGCTTACCCCGTACCCGTGTAGATTGGCAATCTCGACGCTCTCGAGCTCACACTCGTCCAAGACCGAGCGGCTCGCGATTTGGTACTGTTTTGTCTCCTCCCATAGCCGTGACTGCATTGCACACATACCGAGTTCAAAATCCTCCGCAGTGAAGAAGCCTGGTAGCAATAGTCGTTTGGAAGGTGATAAGGGCGAATGGGCCAGCGAGCAGAGGGCGCTGAAGGAAGCGTCTGTGCGATTGGGCGGTTCTTGCGACATTGCATGTTCCCATTCTTTATTAGTCGATGTGCTCCAGGCTATATCTGTCGAGACAAAAGGTATTTCAATCTCTTGGAATCGCATTATAGGTGGAAGATCATGGAGGAAATTTAGTTGACAATCTAGGCGGAACGTTGCAAAAGCGACTCTGGTTTAGTAAGTCAGATTTCATCACAACCAAGGGGAAGTAAAAACTTACCTCATCTTCAGTTCCCGGAATATCCATCGAGACCACTCCGTTGCGGATGAATTGTCTTGTGCGGCGATGCGTTCAATATGAAAGAATCCTATATGTCTTACCCAGCAGACGAGATTGCTCATCTGCCAACAGGCCGTAGATAGTAATGGCTTTTCCTAAATATCCATACTTACTGAGCCATGGAAACAAAGGAATTGTTTTGGGATACGAACCTGCAGGTATACGCCAAACAAAATATTTAACAAGAGAGCTTGTGCTAGAAACAGCTGCGGCTTGCCATTTGTGCCAAAGTTGGGCTCCTCGTATTGCTATTGCGAGCATTAAGGTAAGACTTCGGCGATGCCAGTGTTCATACATACCTGTCTGATCTTCGCCTCTAAAACCCATGAGATCACCTTATGCAAAGCTTTTAGAGCATCCAATTTCGTTGAGTTACCTTCAGGTAATGATCCGAGCAGGGCTACTGAGAATAACAGCTCTGGCCGCCCTGGATTTTGCTGAAACGTCTCTTGGTGCAGCACCGGCCACTGTGGATGAAATACTCGAAAGTATCGTTTAATTATCGTGTCCTGTAGAAGGCTTTGAATCGTGCTACGATGCTCTGCGAAAACAGGAGCGGTTTCTTCCTCGTCAAGGCTGGAATAGTTCAAGAAATAAGGCAGCCCTTCTAATAGAGAACTCGAACAAGGTGCAATGCCAGTACTTGCGGAAGGAACGACTTCTGTTGAGTGTGCTGATAAAGGATTTATGTCTAGGACAGAATCTAACACAGAGAGCTCTTCCTGGCCGATTTCAGTGGCTAGCGATATGTATCTGGTTCTTTGAAAAGGTCGGCCACCCTTAGCACATTCCAAGCCCACTGCATCATGGTCCGGGCCACTGGAATCAGATAGCGTCAACGGGCTGTTATCTGCTTGCTGTGATATTGAAGCACCTGAGTCTAACAATTGCCGATTGTTTGTAATGAAGGGAAATGTCCCTTGGCTGGATGCCGATTGGCTCTCTGGCAGAGAGATTGGGCTCTGAAGATTGTAGTTACTGGAAAGAGCAGTATAGGAGTCACCTTGTGCTGGATCATTGAATTGTGGAGCAATATGTCGCTGACAGTCGGCACTATATTTCTGGCATGGAAGACATGGAGTTTTGTTATCGCAACGAATCTTGCGACTATGGCATCGGTGGCATGCCGAAAGGGCTCTCTCTTGGCCCTGCAAATTGGGATCTTGACGGTGAAATCGAATGTGGCGGATGAGAGCATCACTGTGTCAGACAGGTACAATATTAGTATTACTAGCAAGACAAAATCATACAGTAGAATAGAGCAGCATCGCAATGCAGTACGTACTGCCTTGCGAAAGAGCGATCACAGATACCGCAAGAATGCGGTCGAGACTTGATATGGGTATTGTCTTGGTGACGTATCAGATGGTGTCGGCGCTTAAAGCCCTGCCGACAGCTGCGCTCCAGGCAAACCCATTTCTTCATAACGATGGCGTGGTACAGTGAATGGGATGGTGTTACTGTGTATAGTGTATTTATTCACAATGCAGAATCATCGACATGTGCGTATCAGATTCTTGGGGAAGTACAATTGGATTGCAAGATATTGTGCTACCGTATGTGTGCTGCGTAATGCCTCTAGAGAAATAGGTTTTCTGGGGAACTGGGGAACCTGACAACCCCGACCCCATGAAAAATAAACCCATGGGGAATTAAATTCAGGCTTTCGAGGCTGTAGGTAGTGCCTCTAGGGGGCCGACTGACAAACCGTTTGGGCTTGGATGGTACTAGCGTGTGTTGAATAATAAATTGATAATCTTGTCAACATCCGCTCTTAGGACCCGCCATTCTGGCTAAAAATTTCTGGCTTGCAGGTGAACATGATCAGAATGGATAATCGTTCACCAGGGATGTAGAATTCATGGTGCACGTGAATTAAGCGAGAAAAACCAAAATTTGATACACACAAATAGGAAGGAAGGAGTCCTTCAACGCAGTATCTCCTATGTAAAAGCATTCCATATAGCCCTGACTTCTTCGTCGTGAGGCAAGGAATCCTCCTGCTATAAAATCATTGCTTGAAACTATTTAGCAGACTCGTTTACTATCTCTCTTGGCTTATCAAAAGCTTTGATCTGTAAAAATAAGCCTACTCAGTTTTATAAAATCCAAGCTTCTCTGCTTTCTTGTCCTAGCTCACCTACGCAGTGATATATAAAGTTATACCTACTTTCTCTGGCTGGTATTAAATTTTCCCTATATTGTAACACCTCCCTTACTCCCAAGGAATAGAACCCTGATACATAAAAGAAGGTTTAATATATGCTTGGTCTATAAATAGGATATATTACTGGTATCCCTTATTAGTCTCATTTTGATACTATTGGTAGTAGTCCTCTTGCTTTTCAAGTTTTACTTTAGAATAATCTTCCTAATGTATGACCGCTGGTTATTTTGGCCATGATTTGTAAACGTCTTTAGCCCTATTTAAAGCTAACACTTCTGAGCTAGAAGTCTGAGGAACTCAATTAAGCCGGCTGAGGGACAATTCATATACGAGAGCATGAGTCATACGCAATGGAATTTGGGAGAGATGAGCTGGATACTGAAGCATTTGCCAGAGCATATGGAGGTAAGCAGAACTGGAACTATGGCGATATTTATTAGTATTGTCCCGGGTGATGGCACCCCTAGCACTCATTACTGGCCTTAAGGCCTCGATATTAGAAAAACTTTTGTGTATAATGGTTCGGAACACTTGGATATGATGACGGACTCGTGTATGCGGGATGTTCTGCTATTTGCGTGGTTATCTCCTGTACGGAGAAGAAGGAAGGAAGAGAGCTTTCTATGATACATTGTAGTGGGCCAGCTCGCCTGGTATGGTTGCCTGAGGCCCTAATACAACCCGTGGCGTAAATACGTATAATATAATTAATAGACCTTTATACAAGTCTTTCAAATGAAATACGCCAATTTGGAAGTATTTATTGTTAATTATGAGATTCTTGCCTAGTAATAGAATGGTATCGTTTCATATTAAGATATTTGCGATTTGCTAGCTGAAGTCGAAAATAACAGGGAATTTCGCCTCGCTTGGATGTCGGTTTTCGTGTCATTGACATTCGGATTCGAAAACACTTGCAATGTATAAGCAACTAGGTAGGTACATAAAAAAATTTCTAGTAGGCCAATATTTGTTAAGGAATAATTTGCTTGAGAGCCTTTTTATTATATACCTTCTCCAACCTGTATTGTCTAATATACTGTCTAAAATGTATTGTTATCTTACAGCCTCATCAGCTGACGTGCGGAGACTGTGGGGTTCGGCTTGTGTGGGGTGAGAGAGGCGGCAAATGAGACTTTACTTAGTACATTTTCACAGTATTCTACTATAATAATTTAATAAGAAATCTCAAATCACTCTTGCGGGGCTTGATGACAAAATGCTGATTGAATCATTTACAATTTCTTTTACAAGGGCAAGAGTGTAGATAGATCCCCACACGGCAAGACCGACATACCGAATGTATCAGTTGATTTAGGGTAATTTGCTAAGGCTCCCTATATAAGACATAATCATGTGGCCCAGTAAGATGCTATCTATCTCAATTTCTCTATCTTGACACAATATTCCCAACAGAGATAAGGATTAGATCTCTCACTATGGCTCCATCGATCAATGACATGCTTGTTCAGAACGATCTCCCTGCTCTCAAGGATCCCAAAGATGCCAAGGAGTATCAAAAGATATTCCACTGGGCTGAAACCCAGAAAAATGGTACAATCCCATCTTTCAACACTCGAAGTAATGATCCGTACAAGGTTTGTACATGAAGTTTACAGTCTGTCAAATCAATATCACTGACAGAAGACAATTAAAGTACCAAGCGGGCTTTGGAAACAGTTTCGTTTCGGAGGCAGTCCCTGGTACCATTCCCCAGGGCCAGAATAACCCACGAAATGTCCGCTTTGGTTTGTATACAGAGCAAATAACTGGCTCAGCCTTTGTGGCTCCCCGACATGCAAACAAGAAAGCGTGGCTGTATCGAGCGCGCCCAGCGGTTGCACATCAAGGATTCGTACGTTTGACCCTCTCTACATTTTCTATTTTACTTCTATTTACGTTGTTTTTACCTTTGACAGACAGATCTTCCAGACAATAAGGATACAGAATCGAACTTTCTTCCCTTGAACCCTAAAGTCCATGTCTCACCAACACAATTGGCATGGCTTCCAACCGATATTCCTGAATTCGGCGAGGTTGATTTCGTTGATGGCCTAAAGACCTTTGCCGGATCGGGTGACCCTAGCCTTCGAGAAGGAATTGCGAATCACGTTTATGTTGCTAACACAAGCATGACCCAGAAAGCATTTGTCAATTCGGATGGCGAGATGCTCATTATTCCACAGCAGGGTACACTGGATGTGCAAACCGAGTTTGGGCCTCTATTTGTTCAACCCGGTGAGATTCTCGTGATTCCGCGAGGCATTCGCTTTCGAGTGGCCCTCCCAGATGGCCCGTCCCGTGGCTATATCACTGAAATATGGGGAAGCTACTTTGAGCTGCCTGGATTGGGTCCCATCGGCGCGAACGGGCTTGCCAATAGCCGTGACTTCTTGACACCGCTGGCCAAATATGAGATTAGTCATGAACCGTGGCAGATTATTTACAGGCTCGGAGGGAAATTATTCAAAAGCACGCAGAACCACAGCCCATTTGATGTAGTCGCGTGGCACGGAAATTATGTTCGTCCTTTCTCTCTTGATACAAACAGTAGCAGAACCTGATATTTTACTTCCAGGTACCATACAAGTATGACTTGACCAAATTTGTCAACATCGGTTCGATTTCAGTCGATCATATTGATCCGTCTGTCTTGTGTGTTCTGACTGCCAAGTCTCGAGATGTAGAAGCTCCTCTGACCGATTTTCTGATATTTTCTCCTCGATGGGATGTCGCTTCACGTAAGTTTGATTCAACACATCCATTATTGTATTATACCAAAGTTGACTGTTGATAACTTGATAAGACACATATCGCCCGCCTTACTATCACCGAAATGCAGCGTCCGAGCTGATGGGCTTGATCTACGGTGAATACAATGGACGGTCAGATGAATTCCAACCTGGTAGCATCTCCTTTGAGTGCGGCAGTACGTATTGTCTTGCTAATATTGGAATAACTGATATGAAACTTGCTAATTAAAACCACGTAGTGGTTCCTCATGGAGTCGAATATGAGCAGTTCAAAGGAGCAACGGAGACTCCGCCTCCAGAGATGCGAATTTACACTGCATCGATTGCATTCATGGTAGAGTCGAGTCGGCCATTCACAATAGCTGACTATGCGTGGAATAGTCATAAGAAGCATGAGCATGATCCAAAGATGTGGGACAATCTTGTGGACAACTTCTCGAGGCACGCCAAGGGGATTGAATTAGTACTGGACAAAGACTCGCAGATCGGGTCGACGTAAGAGATCGCAAATAGGATAGTATAAATTAATCTGTAGTCTTTCAACTCAATAATCTTTCTACTATAACTCGAATATTGCTTAGATGTAGCTGAGTAAGTCGCAACTGTCTTGGGTATACTAGAATTAAATTAGTACGACAGATATATAAAAGGTATACTCCTGAAGGAGGAAAGTAGGTATGACCGTATGACTAGGTGTTTAATTATAGCTTACTCTATTGGCCTGTGATATCCCTCCCACTTTACCAAAATATTTACTTAATTTCATTCAAGTAAACCTACCTATAGAGTATATATACACCGTAGTGCTAAACGCAGTATACAGGCACCCCTGAAGTGAAATTGTTGCAAATTAATTAATTTTCAAATGACAACTAGAAAACACGGGTTGGTTTAAAACTTAAAGAACTTTTTTTTCATATCAACATAAGCATTTAAGTCACTAAGGCTGTATCTTGTTATATTAGCAAGTCATCAGACTATATATAAAAATTTTCTGTTCACCTAGGGTTGTCTTGCAAAACCTTGGATGCCACTATAACAGGATACTATAGGTTACCTACAGAGTAGACAAAGTAGTGCAGCACAGCAACTGCAATGTACTGACAGTGCCCCAGGATCCATCGATATCCACTATTATTGCATCGGCGAAGGCGTGGAATCCGCATCCTCAAAGAGCATTTCGTATACACTAAATACTAACAGAGTAGTGTCTGTGGCAAATTGTCCTGCATTTTTTTTCTAAACCAGTATGAGGAACTGGCAATACGAGCTTGAGATGACAAATCCCAGGCTGGGCCTCAACATCGCCTTTATCTGTTCGTTGCAGCGTAACATCGCGCTAATCAGTAGGGTTACGTTGCTACTGTATATCGGCTTTTTTCTGGAGCTATGGCTGGGTAATACAAAAGCAAAGGTCACATCGAATATCGGTCCCTTGTCTGCTGGGGTCCACGGCTCTTCCAATCTATCGAAACAAACAGGAGGGCATAGTTGGCTATCGATTTCGCTCAGCTTGATTGGGTCAAGCCACAGACAGATATGGACCATTTCTCCGAGACTGCGCACGATATGCTTCTCAAGGCTAATTTTTCTGCCCAAGCAAACTAGGTCTTGGCTTTGTCTGGGGAGCATAAGCTCCGCGGAGTTGTAATTTCATGCAAGTTCAGGAAATCTTCTTTGACAGAAGCTGAACTGGGATCAACAGTACATCTTGATCTTCTCACACATAGTATAATTTGCCTGGCAGCCACCCCTATTTGGTGTTTTGACCAGACCTTAAAGCATATCGTTCAACTGTTTCTATTGTGCAGTATTACGTTACGATTAACCATGGCATTGCTCACTCTTTGTGCCCTCCTAATTTACGAGTCAATTGCGCTTGCTTCTGCGGCATGCAATGTTGATCTCTGCCTCTTGGCTGTGTCAGGTACGGAATCTGGGCGAATGCCGCCGCTTTCCTCTCGATTCGCTGATTGCTCTAGCTTTCTCTTGGATACTTTCACGCCAGATGCGATGTAAGATATAGTTCCATATATTTTCTTCTATATACAGGCTTGCAGGCTAAACTCCGAGGATAGTACAGTTGCCTCGACTATCTATATATCAACGACATCAACCGAACTAGATTCCGTTATAGTACTACATACAACAATAATCACATCCACGGTCACGCCAGCAGCAACCCTATTTGAAAAACGAGCAGCAACAATTTCCCCTAGCAATATTCCCGTATATGCTAGCCCTTGCTCCGGTGCAGCCCGTTACGCTAGTGCATGCTCAGCTATAGGAATTGCAGCATCGACGACAATAGTTGCAACTCCGGTGAGCAAGTGTCCTTTTATTGTAAAATAATTATTCTTATATTCCAAATCAGACTCTCACAGCCTCCGAAGCTGTTATCATAACTAGCACCTATTTGACCACTCAGACAATTGATATCGCTACGAGTGTCATCACAAGTGTTGTCACAGAAACACCTCCGTGCATTGATCTAGCAATCTTCTACGATGATTACTTTTACTCAGGAACCGCTCTTGAAATTTGTGGTAAATTCAATACCTGTAACAACCTACCGGCCAACTTTCAAAACGCAACATCTTCTGTTCAGTTCCAGTCGGCGGCTACATGTATACTTTTTTCGGGGCTCGATTGTACGGGCTCAAATTACGTTATCGATAACACCGACTCTACAAAAATTGAAGTCAACAATTTCAACGATCAAACAGTTAGTTACACGTGCTCTGCAGAACCATACACCCCCTGCGTCGATCTCGCGGTCTTCTATAGCAATCCATTTTTCTCGGGGACCTCAGTTGAAGTTTGTGACGGATTTAATGTTTATAGAAACCTGCCGACCATGTTTCAAAACGAAGCATCTTCTATCCAACTCCAAGGAGCAACTAATTGTACACTTTTTTCTGGTCTCGATTGTACAGGCGAAAATAGCCTTATTAATGACACCTCTGGTGCGGCTCTGGAAGCCATTGGTTTCGACAATCAAGCGGTTAGTTTTATATGTTCTGGAGAACCGCCCTGTGTCAATCTAGCTATCTTATATGGTGATTGGTATTGGGGAGGGCTCTCATTTGAAATGTGTAATACATTTGATACTTGTAGCAACCTACCAAGCACGTACCAGAAGGTCACATCCTCTATTCTATTCCAGGCAGCGACCGGTTGTACCCTTTTTTCCGGTCTCAACTGTGCAGGCTCTCATGTTTTTTTCGATAGCACTGATACTTCTGGATATCAATTCACAACATTTAACGACCTCGCGGTTAGTTACATGTGTTCTGGAAACTAAAATTGGATAAATATCTTAATACCGAAGAGTACTATCCATAGTATAACAAGGCACCAAAATGATAGAACACATATAGTCTAGTATCCACGTCACATTTGCACCATTCATTCCTTCCACTCATCCACTTTGCTATACCTCTTCCGCAAGCCCGCCAACTCCTCGTTACTGTCTAGCCTTTGTCCATGTCCCTCGCCTCCAGCCCTTCCCGTTCGGGCAGCCGCAGCCGCAGCCCCCGCTCCACCAGATCAAAACAGTACGTGCTTCCAGGCCCCACGTACAAGTTCCACAGCATTCGCTCGCACATATCGCAGTACACGCCTTCGACTACCGACACAAAGTCGGGTCCCCAAGATGTCGCGCTCTGGCAAGCCTCGGTGGCGGTGTGGCCTGGAAGGTAGCTGATGGCCAGGCGATCCACGCAGTAGTCGCGCTTCTTCTCTAGGGCCGCACGTCTTTGTAATATATAGGAGTGATCAATTGTGGAACGACGACGGCTTCTGACTTTTGTGGCGGCTGTGAGTGTTGGTGCAGGGACGGCCTCAAAAACTCCCGACGGGCCTCCTGGGTTGAAGCTAACTATGACGGAGCCCTGGTCTCCGGCATTGACAATGGACGGATATATTGTTGGTTGCGTTGTCGTTATTGCTGCCGCCGTGTTTGGCTGTTGTCCAGCTTCATTTATTGGAATCTCACCCACAATTCCGCCAAAGTTCCCAGAGCCATCTACTGTTGATGGGGTTGATGGTTGCTCTGCTTCACTTATAGGAATATCACCGAAGATACCGCCAAAGTTTCCAGCGCCATCTACTGTCGATGATGGTGGGGGTGGCGGGGTTGCAGAAGGCAAGTTTGACGGAATGAACATGGAGCCTGACGGCTTACAAGTCATGGTGTGACCCGTCTGGATCTTGCCAAAGTCAACGTCAAAGCCCGTATTCGGGTCCTTTTCTTCGATAAAATCATAAAAAGGAATACAGTCCTCAAAGTCCGACGTCTTCGAGAAGGCCATGCGTCCGGGGGCGTTGCAGAGCGTTTCCCAGGAATTTTGGAATTGCGTCAAGGCTGCCTCGCTCTCGGCGTCCGATTGGAACGACAGGTCTGTCAGCTTGAAGGAAATGGCCTGAAGCCCCGGGAACCCGACATCGTTGGTCAGCCATACGCAGCCCGGCCGGAAGTTCGTCGTGGGAAACACCCCAGGGCTGGGGTACCACGAGGCGTTGCACTGCATAGCGTAACCTGCGTGCCACGATGTGTGAGCCCGTTCGCTCCCGTGACCGTGACGAACGAGACACACGTTGCGTCATCTTGAAAGTTGAAGAGCCGCACTACATCCCTTGTTGGCTCCTGTTTTCTTGAAATCTTTAATGTGAAGGAGGACATGGCACCCACTGTACTCAGGGTTGGAGTCGAGGTCACTATTATCCAGCCTCCCCTGAAATGTGGCCTTCTTGTTGTCCCCTTCAGCCAAGGTGACTCCAGACCCTTGATCGGTGGTAAAATTCTGGCCGTAAACATCGTATAGCGATAGAGACGGCATGACTCCGGCCAGCGTTTCTCCGTTGGGTATACTCGGAGCGCCCGGATCTAGCGCTGTGCTTCCCACCCCGACTATGGCGATGGGCCCTGATTCTTGCCCTCCGAAAGCATTGGCGAGAACTGCGATATTTACGGCGATATCAATGCCGAATCCGATGACGTTTGCCATTTTCTTGATCCGGATTCGGTGTATAGGGAATATTGGGAAATGGAACAGTGACTGCTGAATCAAGAACAAGAGATGAGTTGGAAATACGAAATTTGAAACACGAAAAAACAAGAAAATAGTAAGAAAAGACCCAAGAAAGACAAAGGAGAGAAACTAGCGAACTGCTTCTGATAGTGTTTACAAGTGCCAATCAGGAAAATATTAGAGAACCTATCATCTCTTATAGTTTTGGAGGAAATAGAGTCGTTGGATACTAAATACCAACTAAGGCAGTGGCAATTCTTCCACCATGACCATGAAAAGGTGGGCATGGTATACCAAAATAGTCGTGCGTGTGGCCAAGGTGCTTTGTTCGACTTTGAAAGTTGGGAACTTGGAAATCAAGAACGTGATTGGATCTAACTACTGTGCTGTAACTCATTTACGCGCCGCGCGGCTATTACGGTTCTCGTAGGCTGGCTGAGTCAGGTTGGGCTGACTTATCAACTGTGGCGTGGTGCGGCTACAGATGTTTCCGAGTTCTTGTCCTAGTCAACCAACCTCACCTTATACCAAAACAAAACCTTTTCATAACAGAGCCCATCTTCTTCATACAACTTCCACACAATTTCCCTTAACAGTTTCCGGAAAAGATGAGACGTCACCGACAAGGTTTCATTCTTAGATGAATGTTGGGTGTTATAAGTATAGCAGCTGGCAGTTAGCAATGCCTCAATATTCTTCCTCTTATAATTCCAAAGCATACGTTCAGGGCGAGTAGGAAATGAAGTATGGGGAAAGTTGAGAATCTTGTGAATTGGTACTCCTACGAGTTGCCTATCCTGTGGCGTCTCGGCCAGGCACTAGACCTTTCAAAACCTTGAAGTCGTCTATGAGACAATTACTATCTATAAGAGTAGAACATCTCTGGATATCTCAATGTCCATTCTCCAACATTATCACCAATATCCTCAAGTTTCACATATTCTTTTCCATTTTCTCCATTTTTATATATTCTTTCACAATTCCTTGGAGGTGTCTTGTCCTTTACCTTCTTCTCTTTTATTCCATATACGTATTTTCAAATTCCAAGTTTCGTTACTATATCAAAGAAAGATGCAATTTATCAGGCTTATTACGGTAGGACTTCTACTCGTCGCCTTGCCATCGCTCGCATCCCGCACAAACCCCAGGGCGATCGACCGCCAGGCAGTGTCAACTACACGCGCCGAGCTAATTACGAAATGCACCATCATTGAGGCGATCTGTTTCGATGTTTCTTCATCTTCATCTTCACATGACGTTTGGAAGAAACGCGGTCTTGCTCCAAAACTCGGAGAGGAAGGCGAAGATCTTGGAGGCCTCGGCGAGGGGGAAGGAGCTAGCACTCCGGATGAAGGCAGCACGGCGGGGATTGGAGCCAACCCTGCTGGAGGTGCTACTACAGAGTCCGGAGGGACAGCCGAGATTGGAGGTGTGGGTGGAGAAGACACGTCGACGACAGTAGCAGGACAAGGGGAAGGAGAGGGATAGAGTGAAACCGGGACATCTGGTGCTGCGGGGGAGGCTGGATCCCCTAGTGACGCGGATTCCGAGGACTTTGGGGCTTCAGTTGGCTCACAAAGCACCTCGGACGAAGTTTTTCCACAAGGTCCAGCCTCTCAAGGTCCTCTGGACATTAGATATTCTCAAGCTGGCCCTGCGACTGCCTGCAACGACAGGACAAAGCGAAGGCGGCGGTGACAATATAACAGTCAGCAATTTGGGTCTATTGGACATGCAACGGAAACAGGCAAAGCAATTCTAACCGCTAGGAGTCACACATCTAACCTCGAAGTTTACGATTATCTTACCAGCGCTCTGGCCCCTGACCCAGCCGTGCTACGACAGTCGTACTACGACTTGAGCGATTATGCACAGCTAGGCGACGTCTTAATGGTTAAGCACCTTTTACATCTCGGCGTGGCTATACAGCTGTCTGGGGAGGGGTTGGAGATCCCGTTGGAGACCCCGTTAGTAATGGCTTGCAGAGGTTTGCAGCACGATCTAGTTGATCTGCTCCTCAAGCGCGGTGCCGACCCCAACTTCGTAGCCCAGATATTATATCCAGTCTTCCCACTACATGAGTCGGCCACAGCTGGCAGCCTATCACTTGCCCGTAAACTCCTTGACCACGGCGCACTTCCTAATCGAGATTATGGGGGCCCCGCGTGGCCTCCGGCGCTGTGTTGGGCCGTCACTCAAGAGCATACAGATATGATTCAGTTACTACTAGAGCGCGGGGCTTCCTTCGATGAAGAGCCAGACCAGAGGCAGAAGGACTGGATCGAAATTTTTCTTGCTGGGTTGGCTCGCGACCGTGGCTACGATTCAATGGCCGACATTCTGCGGCGAGATCATGGATTTTAAGTCATTAGTATCCTTGAGCATCGACCGAGACACTGAAGAAGAAAACTGATCCGCTATTCTAACTCTGACAAAATAATAGAATCGTCCTCAAATCTTTCTACAAACGAGTGTAAAGTGAACTATGTTGGTTATACGTTTACGTACACTTATACGTACCAGTATACGCTAGCATCTCGCTGCAGAAAGCATCCGTCTCGCATTTAGAAGTTGGAGTTTTATCTATGCAGTATATATGATCAAAACTTTTCTTTCAAAAAGACTCATTTTTTATGTCTAAATAGTAAGTCCTGCGACAAAAGTTTCCATATTCTCTACGGGCAACTCCAACATCTTGTTCGCCAACTTCGCTTCCTCTACCACATGCCCTTTCCCATCAGAATGGCACCACACATTCCACATATATCCAATACCTAAAATATTTCCTTTTGCCAGAAGTTCTAAACCATCCTTATGACGCTGTGTTGAAGTCACCTGACTAAACTGCCACTTTGACTTGGTGGCCAACTGGCAGGCTTCGAGGACTTTGTTCTGTGTAGTGACCCAGGACGTGATAAACAGATATTTGTTTGTCGTTTCCACTGGATAAAGAAGAATACTAGCTATGGCCCGGCCGATTTGTGCACGTGTGGTAGTCATATATGGCTCGTTGCCAGAATCAATGATGGTCGCAGTGTGGGTTGCTAGCGAGGTACCTAGAAACCCGTTCTTCAACGTCTGCAATCCAAACGACTTAGCCAAATCCTGTTGATTTCAAATTCTAAAGAGATAAACCGCATGCGAGATTTTAAATCACGTACCAAGTCAAATAATGGCCCGCTTCCAACAGCCGTCCACGTGAAAGTTGGATGAGAGGTGGCTTGCTGAGTGAGGTATTCTATGATGGCTGCCTTGGGTTTAAGGCGCATGTGAAGTTCGGGCAATACTTTCTCCATTTCGGAGAGATCAGGTGAATTGGGAGCAAAATCGCTGGGAATAAATCTCTTAATACTACTGGTGACAGCGGCATCAATGAGCTTGGTTTGAGTGAGGGTTGCTAAGGCACCCATTGTGGACACAACAGCATCTTGGCCTTCAAACGCATTCGCGAGAGAGTCCTCTGAATAGTCTGTTTGAATGACCTTGACACCAGGAGTCGGGGATACGAGGGATCTATCGCGAGTGAGGATAGAAACCGAGAAACCGGAATCCTGGAGTGCATGGATAACATCGGGACCTAAATTGCCTGTGGCCTACCAGATACGCCAATAGTGTTAGGGGCACCTTTGAGTATTTAACATGAAAGAATTCTGACTTACCCCGGCTATAATGACATTCTTGATGGCGGACATATTATTTATTTATTCAACTTCTTCGCTTTCTTGGAATGATGTTCAGTAGATCCCGGTTATCGGTAATCCAAATGCAAGATGAATGATATGATCAAGTTCGATACTTGGAGTTAGTGAGAGAGCATATACTGAGCACCAAATCTACAATTCTATGGGATATAAATATGTCCTTATCATCGTAATGATACGGGGTTAAGAAGGACCTTTCGTCCGTTGTGACGAACTGCATCCATAACCAGTGCGTGAGACCTCAACCTTCGTCCGAACTCATGCGAAAACCCCGACTCGGAGGCTTTCGTTGAGTCATACATCCTTGTTTACAGGATGATCTGCATAGAACATCCAGAAACGCTATGACGTCCCGGCCCCTATCTGAGATGACCGGAAAATAAGGATTCTTCAAGATCAGAGGAGGAAACTCCAGTATCGAGGCAAACAAGCACTAAGGCTGGCTCGCTGGTTCTCGCTAAAATGGACCAAGCCCCTTTTCTGCCCTAATTTTAACCGAGATAAGGTGGGTAGAGGCAATTTCACTGCTGCATTTGAAAACCCAATTTGGATTAGAAGTTAAGTATATAGGGATTCCTCTTAAGCCCCGCTGTGTTGAAGGGGTGCCATCGCACCGGTCGCTCTCGACGCAAAGATAGCAGCGCAGAATCGTTGATACAAATTTATAGCTGATATAGATTATACAGGCCATATGAAAACCGTTGTATATCTACCAAAGCCTAGTGGGGAGTAGACAGATGTATATATATCGGTGCCATTGAAAGAATGGTTTCGAGTCCCTCAGGTACTATTCCTGAGAAATAGCATTTTATTTCATATACGAAAGGAAAATAACTGGAATGTTCAATATAAAGAAATTTATCATGTTCACCAAGGCAGCTTCTAGTCAACAGTTAATTTAAGTATTTAAACCTACAATGCCACTTTGAGTTTGAAGTGCTTGTGCAATTATGGAGATCTACTTTGAAGATGTAAAATTTCTTAAAACCAATTACTCCATGACATAATGCATAATATGCATAAGGCTAGACAATAAACAATCCCAGATGAGTGGATGGACCTTCAAAACGCCATGCAAATATAATGTAAATGCAAACACGACCATCTAATTATTCTTCATCTGATTCCTCTTCAGCTACCTATCAGATATGTCAGTATGCGCGTAAGGGAAGGAGTCTAGACACACTCACATCATCATGGAAGGTTTTTCCCTCAGTGGTCTCCTTGATCAACCCAACGCGAATGACAAAATCACCGAAATGCTCGCCATTCTTCCTCTCCAATGAGTAGCGTTTCAACAAAGGCTTCATAATTTCTAAGATTTCGTCTTCTTTGATGCTGCTTCTGTACAGCTTGTTTAGGCGTTGGCCGTGATAGCCCCCACCTAAGTACATGTTGTACGCACCATATGCCTTTCCAACGAATGCCACTTCAGCCAACCAAGGTCGTGCACATCCGTTGGGACATCCAGTCATTCGCATAACAATCGAGTCTTGCCTCATACCATTTTCTTCGATAACACCTTCAAGCTTAGTGATTAATTCTGGTAAGTATCGCTCACTTTCAGCCATAGCGAGGCCACAGGTAGGGAAGGCAACACAGGCCGAGGATGAGAGGCGAAGGCCAGAAAACTGAATGTTGTCTAGCTTATACTTTGTCATCATCTTCTTCATCTTGGGTAAATCGGTATCGGCAACGTTGCTAAGGATCAAGTGCTGGTTCCCAGTTAACCGGAATTCACCCTTGTGAATCTTAGCAATTTCACGGAGACCGGTCTTCATGGGGAATTCAGCTGTATCTTCAATACGTCCGTTTTCGATGAAAAATGTGAAGTGATTCAACCCTGTCTCATCCTTTTGCCAGCCGAATGTGTCAATATTGCTCTGAAATTTGAATGGCTTAGGCTTTTCAAACTTTCTGCCCCACAAATCTTCCACCTTCCCACGGAAAACATCAACGCCCATATCATCAATAGTATACTTTAGGCGTGCATGTTTTCGGTTCTTGCGATCACCGAAATCGCGTTGGACTAGCATTACCTTTTCACATGCCATGTGAACCTCATCCTTGGAGACATACCCAAGCATGCTTCCAGTTCGCGGATATGTCTTCTTGTTGTTATGAGTGACTCCCATGCCACCACCGGCAAGCAGGTTGAATCCTGTCAAATGACCATTCTTACCTTTGATAGCAATTAGGCCAATATCATGGGCGTAGACGTCTGTGTCATTATGGGGTGGGATGGCAATGGTGATTTTGAATTTTCTTGGTAGATAAGTCGGGCCATATAGAGGCTCGAAGTCTTGGACTGCATCGCCAGCTACCTGTGTCTTCTTGTCGTTCTCATCTTTGAGCCAGATTTCATGATAGGCCGTCGTTGATGGTAACAAGTGGTCTGAAATTTTTTGGGAGCAGGTATAGACCTCCTTATGATACATTGATGCTGTTGGCAGACTGCTGCACATGACATTTCGATTAACATCACCACAGGCAGCAATCGTCGTCATGAGTGCCTTGTTGATGGCTCTCATGGCGGACTTGAGCTTTCCCTTGACAACACCGTGGAATTGGAAAGTTTGACGAGTAGTTAGCTTCATGGTCTCATTTCCAAAACTATTACTGATATCATCCATTTGGATCCATTGCAGCGGAGTTGAAACACCGCCAGGCAAGCGACATCGAATCATGAATGAGTAGGCTGGCTCTAGACCCTGTGCCTTCCGCTCATCTCGAAGATCACGGTCATCTTGCATATATGTGCCATGGAACTTGGTCAACTGCTGATCGGGGGCAGAGATAGCAGCAGTAGTGGTGTCGGCAAGACCCTCCTCAATTGTGCCTCGCAAGTAGTTAGATCCGAGCTTAATATCTTCATTGGTGATTGGAGGTGGCTCCTCTGGAAGACCCTCAACCTTGTCAACGCCGAGGGCTTGCCAGATGAGAGGCTCCCAGTCCTGGTAACCAGTTTGGAATGTATCCGGATCTTGATCATCGCCAAGACCAATCTCAGCGAGTCGCTTCGCACCGAGATTTGCCATGACACGGTCAAGATCTTTTCCTGGCTTGTTGTAGTAATGCTTATCTTCCTTGCGGGGCCAGTAATGGCTGTCACCAAGAGCAAAGACGGAGAAGTTGACAGTGGCAAGATCTAATTCGGTATTGTCCTTGATGGCATCCCAGAAAGCCCGCCCATTCTGAGGGAATTCACCTTGACCAGCGGTACTGGTGAGGAAAACAATGTTCTCTTCACTCGGTAAGTCCTCAAGTGGGTAGTCTTCCATGGCCATAACGATTGTTTTCAGGCCACGAGCTTTACCCCTGTTACCAAGACGCTTCGAAAGCGATTCAGCATTACCATTGTCCGAAGCAAACAGAATTGTCAAAGGAGCTCCAAACATTCCCTCGAGAAGTTCAGCATACGCATCCTTTGCTTTCCGTTTTTGTAGCGCTCGGATCTCGGACCCATAGTCTTGAGACAGGTTCGAGGAGAATTCAGGATGTCTTTTCATCAGTTGTGTGAGATGATTATCTCGTGCCAAGAATTCTTTGAGCTCGTTCTTGATACGTTCGGAGTCCAACGAGAAGTTTGGCCCTCCACGGTCTTCATTTTGGGGATTCCACCGGTACAACGGCCAGTACCCAAGGTCGACAGCCTTCTTAGTCTCTTGAAGAACAGTCAGGGGTGAGTCGTTCTCCTTGAAGTAGGGTAGGTAAGCCACAACAACTGAGGGTCCATTAAACTGATCTGCTTCTATCATTGCTTGCAAAACCTGAGTATATGAGCTGTAGACTGCCACGGATGCAACATAGGCATTGCCATAATTCATGGCATACAGGCCAATATCCTTCTTTCTTCGAGAAGAATCAGCGGCTGCTCGCTCAGAAAATGGCGTAGAATCGATGATGAGCATGTTGATATTTTCACCCGAGGCAATCACATGGTGCACACCAGAATTTCCAAGATCGTAAGCCCAAGCATCAGAACCAATAAGCCAACGGGACTCCTTCCGGAATAGTCCCTTCTTCGAAAGAAGGTCCCGAGATAGAGCAGAGCCATCAGTCTCGAGACGGGCAATGATTTCATCAGCCAGCTCGTTTGACTTCTTGTCATCGTCCACGGCCAAAACCCACTTGGCTAGCCAGGACTTTGGCGTTTCTGTTATAAAGGCATTTGATGACGAAGCTCGTATTACTTCATTAATGAACCTCTGACGGTGCTCTTTTCTGGCCAAGAGAGATCCAAAGCCAAATTCAGGGGTTGAAGCAATCGTTGCCGAGATTCCTGCATTTTGAGACCTAAGAGCATTTGCCAGATATAATCTTTTGCCGAAAACCTGGTCTAACATTTTCATATAAGAGGATTCAACTTTTGGCTGCGACAAATTGTACAATTCCATAGATTCAGTGGGTCCGTCTGGATTGCCAACCTCTAAATTCTGAATTGGCTTTTCAGACTTCAAGTTTTGAAAGATACCACGAAGAGCCTGTTGAACGGTCTCCGGAGCAATATATCCCAGTTGGTGACCGACAATTATTTTAACACCCCCACCTGGTCCCGATTTGAGGGTGGTAAGGAGGTCGAGGAGAAGAGGGCCCCACTTCGTCGTCTTTCTCCGGATTTGTTCCAGAACGGCTATTCTCTTGACCGACTTTGGAATGCTTGCAACGAGCTTAGAGCCCAACCAAGGTCGATACAATCGCGCAGTAATAACACCAGATTTCGAATAAACCTCGTTAGGCTTTGCGGAATCAATAGCATGAGCGAATGCTCCAACATCAGCTCCGAAAATAAACACAGCATCTTGTGCATTGGACGGGCCAGAATACTGGAAAGGAGTATATTCGCGTCCTAGGCCGTCTTTGAATTGGGTCCAGATGAAGGTCACGAAGTCATAAATATCATCTGATGTGACAGCCCTGACCGTGGTTGGATACACAGTGGTGGCAGAGGAGGCGCTGGCTTTGCTTTCCACACTGCTTTCTCGACCAGATTTGGATGATCCCACAGAAGAGGCCTTAGAAATGGGATTTGCAGGAGTAGATTCTACTGGGACTGCCGATGTAGCCTCAACACCTTCCATGGCACTTGAAGGTACAGAAGTGGTAATAGGACCCTCTGAAATAGTGGCAACTCTGCCATCATCAGCATATACGCTTGTTCCTCCAATCTTGTTGTTCTGGAACGTCCTGACAGCATCTAAATTCAGAACAGCCTTCACGACCTCTAGATTTTCAAATGGAATATAATTATCTTCTGCTGATGACCCAGCATCGAAGAAATGAATGACACCTTTTCCAGACTTAATTGCAAGTGCATGAGCTGTTAATGCAATATCTTGGGCCTCTTGTAAGTTTTCGGATTGAAGAAATGTGAAGCCGGAATTTCGGATAGAGGTAATGGCAGAGTAATCGGGATAATGACGGGGCTGTAGGGAAACGTGAATTACCACCGGAAGATTGGCAAGTCGGTAGAGGTGAGGGACGGATGAGACAAGAATAGAGGAGTTGGTAGTGACGGAGACGAGTCTGCCATTGCGAATTGGAGTGAATACCGACAGTAACGGATCGTCATTGTGTCTGACATTTTGGATCTTGACAGAAAATTAGCATGTATAATATGAATAAAAGAAAGACAGAACTAGTCGTATTGCAAAAAAGGTTAAGGGTAAGTTAAAGGCTTCCAATATACCTCGGGTACTCCATTTTGAGTTGCAGCAACAAGGCTCTTGTCTTGACGTCCAGCATAACGGTGGAAGTGGGCAGAGAACTCGGAGTCAATCCCCTGAGCAGGCTGAACCGAAACAATCACATCACTTGACAAATAGGCAATTCGCGCCACTATTCACAGATAGAGTAAGTATGGTGGACTGATATGGGGGATAGCTACGCGGAGAAGACTCGGAAGGGGGGGCCGAAGTCTCCCCACAGAAAAGTCTGGGGAAGATGTGTTAGGTGAATTGAACTTACCAGCTTCTTCAGGTGTCCGAATCTGCAATGGAGCCGTAGCCATCTTGTCACGATGATGGATGATCCTTGGATAGGAAGAGAGATTGGGAGAGAAGGACGAGGAGGCCGAGTGGTCTTGGTCAGGACGGCAAAAGACAAAGGCGAATAAATTTTTTTAGCATGTAGAGTTTTAAGTGCTTTTTTTGCCCTCGACGCCAGATTCTTTGCAGCTAAGTGTCGGCCTTCTTCGGGGGTGGGGACGGGGTAGGAGGGGCGAAATTCGGAGAGTGTATATGAGTAGAGTAATTGAGGACTTGGACCCGGTAATAGTCGGTAGGTAGTATCGACGTATCAAATGGATTCTTGACAAAGTGGGAGGGCCAATTGAGCCAACGAGTGGTCGTTTAACAGGTATAGTTGGCTTGCATGATTAGTCGTAGAGGAGGAGTCACGGACTCGAATCACCAGAAAGAGCACGAGACGAGACGAGACGAGTAGAGTAGAGTAGAACAGAGCAGATGTGAATAAATTTCGACGACATAGCTTCAAGAAACTAAGGTGGGGGGAGTGGTTGCAGTGAAAAAGAGGGGCGGCAAAGAGCAAAGTCGGGGTTTGAATTAATAATTGGACGGCCTGGTTGGTGGAGGAGAGATCGATCGACCGTGGGGCCTACGACGTTCTAGACACTCACCCGGCGGGTCTATGCACTCCTGCGACTTCTTCCACTTCTTTTGTCAACGTTTTCGAGCACGCAATTTCTAAAGGGGCCCCGAGAGTTAGATAGATCAGCCCCCCTCCCCGCTTTTTGCTTCTCGCTCTTCGGCTAAGAGGACAACGCTTAAGCGACCCAGGGGACAGTCAGGTGATGCGAGGAGATGGTTCCGGGTTCCCTACTAACTACGTACTGTATAGTTGTGGATTTCGTACTCGGAATGTAGTGCTCTACCGTTCTTGAGCACGCCATACCGTAGTCGCCTTGGGAATACAGTACAGTACGGGGTAGTTGAATCAATTAGGTAATTACCTATATACCCACAGAGACAGAGACAGAGACAGAGATAGAGACAGAGACAGAGACAGAGACAGAGACAGAGACAGAGACAGAGAGAGAGAGAGAGAGAGAGAATGCACCTAAGTCCTTAGGCAAAAGAAGATATACAAGCCAAGTTCTTAAAAACTACACCATTGTCCCATACAACCTTCAGCCCATCATTTTCTACATCATTATACTGTATATATATATAAATATACGACGACTATCTTCCAACCCCATCTCAGCGACTCCACTAATCAGCTGAGGAGTTTGTTCAAGAATACACCAGAAAAATGCCCGAGCTGATCAATGCCATGCCTTTGCGGATCCAGAACGCCTTGCACCTATACGCAACCTTCCATAATCGTGCCAAGTACTGCCGCCTTCCCTTCGTTGGACTTCTTCCTACCCTCATTCGTCTCTTCCGTCTCTTCCACCTCCCCTACATTTCTACACCTATGACTTGGCTAAATTGGGGGGTGGAGCTGGTGGTCCAGTCCCGCTCCGGGCTCTGCGCTCTCTCTCTAAAGTTCCTGGGGGGCCATTCGTGACTTTCGTGGCCTTGAATTTTACGTCTAAGCCCTTAACCCATGCGTCGTCGGCCTGTCCCCCGAGCCAATACTTCTCGCCAACCTTCACCATGAGGCGGCCCAGCTGGCCTCGCCACCCCTCGCCCTCAGGTGTGCCAACAGCAAACGGGTTATCCGCAGGAGTATCAGCCGACCCGTCAGTGTGAAGATGTAACTTTGCCGACGAGGAGGTGTACATATGCTGGCGTAGAACCTGTCTTGCGTATGCCATCACCACTAGAATAAAGTAGACTCGAATCAAAGTCAAGAAAACGACAACCACAATGCTGGGAATGCTTTCTTCGATCCCTACCCCATGTGCTAAACTTGGGTTCGCTCCCGTCGCAGCCGCCACACCAGTAGCTACATAAGACACAGCTTCTTGGCCAGATCGACTACCCACCGCAGGCGCAGCCGCGGTACTAACATTGAGCTCGGGATTTATGAAGCCCGCAGTGTCGCTAATAGTACCGCTTCCAGGGGCGCTACTCGGGATGCCCCTATTCGCTTCATTGGCGCTGACAGCAAGAAACCAGGTAACCGCGAAGGCGGCGGTGAACGCCGTATTGATAATGGTATCCAGAAGATAGAACCATGCCAGTGCCAGACACTGGAAGGGAGATTGTTTGCGGATGTGAGGCATGAGGAATGCCAGGAGAACGAGCGCACCCACCGAGTATATGTACATCGAGAGTTGGAGAGGCGAGAGGCTCATTCCCGTGAGGATGGCGAGCAGTCCGTAGAAACCCGTTACTTTGTTAAAGATCATAGAGAGCGATATCATTTCTACCCCAGTGCGCAGACTCATGAAGTATAAAAATCTCTATGGAGTTGTTTAGCATCTCGTCGTCATCGGATCAAATGAGTTTCATGCGCAAGGAAGGACATACTCTAGGGCGCGGTACCCGAAGGTATCGCGATACAAGACTCATCGCGAGAGATGGAGAGGGTACCTCAGTCGAGAATTCGCAGCAAAAGGGTCTTCGAGAATGTTTGCAATGGTACGGAGCATAAAGTATAGTCGTTGAAGATGAAGAGGTTTTGCGTAGGCGACATCATCTCACCGGCTCCTTCGGAGAAGTTAAAGGTCTTGGCA
Organism: Haplographium delicatum; assembly: GCA_037952705.1. Lineage (NCBI taxonomy): Eukaryota > Fungi > Ascomycota > Leotiomycetes > Helotiales > Hyaloscyphaceae > Haplographium > Haplographium delicatum. The sequence continues at coordinate 402,118 of JAPZPC010000006.1, forward strand.
CCATCTTAAATTTGGTTGGCTGCCCTGCCAGAGCCGCAGGCAGACCACTTTCACTGGTGGTACCAGACTACCAATATTTTCCCCGAGATTGTAAAATTACCAAAATGACAGTCCCTAATAATTCAAGCTCCAAGATGGAAGTAACGATATATTTATTAGAGTAAATTTGGCTTTGACTTTTCTAATGGCTTTGGACAATGGAAAGGGGCTGTTTAGATTCTCGCGAAATTTCGTACGAAGCCGTTCATTTAGTATTACTACATTATTGCGTCCGCCAAAAGAAGGCTGTTGACGGTATCATACAATGCTTCCCACGCGCTGAACGCTATGCTCAATATCCTTGAAAACTTGCCCTATAACACAGTACGATGAATAGAAGATCTGTCTCTTGTTCCAATGCTCAGCATGAGCAACCCTCCTGGTTCGCAGGTGGCGGGTTGATATTGACATCGATCACTAGGTCTGGTCAGGATGTCCTGTAGATTTAGATAGATATCGAGTATTGGATTCTTACTTTGGTTGCCAGCAGCCGTAGCTCCTTCTGCGCCATCCATTCCGGGTAAAGCCTGTGCTATCCTCCGGAATAGATTCTTGACATTATGTCCAACTTTCGCACTCGTTTCGATAAACATTAGATTGTTCTTTTTGGCTTCGTCCTCTCCCTGCTGCGTTGTAACTTCCCGCTTGTCGTTCAAATCTGTTTTATTTCCAACCAGCACAATAATCACATCGTTGCCCCGCTCTCCCCGTACATCATCCACCCATTTCCGCGTATTCTGGAAGGATTTCGCATCTGGAGACTAGTTAGACCTGGTCCAGAAATCTGGAGATATAAATTATCGTTACTTGATATATCATAGACTACCACAGCCACACTAGAGTCTCGGATGTAAGATGGAATCAAACTTCGAAATCGTTCTTGTCCTGCTGTGTCCCATAACTGTAATCTGACAGTTCGGTCTTCGAGGTACATAGTCTGCGCGGATGTCTTAGTAGGGCCCACCACCGGTCTAGCATACACTGCTTACTTTTGAGAGAAAATCGATTCCTATTGTCGCTTGGTACATATTGTCGAACGAGTCGTACATAAAACGGGTAATTAGGGACGTCTTTCCCACTGGATGGAAATACTTGTCAGCAATCGTTCTCTCATCCGTTTCTCAGTGGGTTGCGTACCACTTTGCTCGCCGAGAAAGACCAGTCTAATCATCAGTGATCAGTATCTTGTAGTCAGACAACAGTTCCGCCATTAATGCCTACTTGAACTTCTTTAAGGGATTGTTATATGATCCGCCTGCTTGCGCCATCGTGTTTGTATTTCTTGTTGCCAGTTGGGTGAAGATTGACGAAGGTTTAGTCCTGTATTAAGTCCACAAAGTATTTACAAGAAATTTGTGGCTCGTATCACGAATGCGGGAGCGTGTTTGGATCTTGGGTCTTTCAGTATCTTCATGAAAAGGAGGGCATTTGTTTCCCAAGTATTTCGCTCGCGAACACGTGCCCTTTGAGAAAGTGGTATTCCTGCGCCGCCGTACTGATAGCGATAATCCAAAAATATTTTTCCACGAAAGACATTCTCCATAGAAAATTGCTAACACTTTCAAACGTGCAAGAAGATCTGGACAGTGGTCACTAACAAATATGCCTATCATTAAGCCGGCAACAATATCCCCCGAAGAGCCCCAGCAACATAAACAGCCTTCGAGAAAGGGCAAGAAAGCGTGGCGGAAGAATGTTGACCTTACGGACGTTCAAAAAGGGCTCGAGGAGGTGCGGGAAGAATTGATCAAAGGGTATGGCTCAAACGATGTAGTTATTGCTTGGCTAATTTTGTATCCAGGGGCATTATTGCTGAGAAAGACTCTGCTGACCTCTTCACGCTCGATACTACCGGCGATTTTTCGATAGCCCAAAAAACCTTGAAGGGTGCCAGACCGCTCAAAGCCGATGAGATAATCGCACAAAGATCTGCTGTTCCAGCTGTTACCTTGAAAAAGCGACCAGGAAATAAAACTACTGATGGAATTACCCCGGCCAAGCGCCAGAGGACTAGCTATGTCTCTTACAAGGAACTTGCCCGGCTTCGGAATATTGCAGACGGAAAGCAGGCGGACAATATAGTTGAAGCTACAGATGCAAGCTTTGACCCATGGGATATCCAGAGAGACGTCGAGGAATCTACTCAGGATCCACGGTTTTCATTCCTTGAGAAGCCCAAAAAGAAAGTTGCACCTTCGACCTTGAAGCACAAGCCCATTTCTTTGGCGGCCAGTGGGAAAGAAATTCCAGCAGTGAAGAAACCGGAAGGTGGCTATAGCTACAACCCAATGTTCACAGACTACGAAGAACGACTTATCGTAGAAGGCGAGAGGGAGCTTGCAGCAGAGCGGAAGCGGATTGCGGACGCAGAAGCAGAACACATCAAAATGGAAGCCGCGACCAGATCAGCAATCGAGGCCGAAGCGGCTGAAGCGAAAATGGACTTGTCAGAATGGGACGATGATTCCGCATGGGAAGGTTTTGAGAGTGGAGCAGAAGATCTAAAACTAAATGCCAAGAGACCAGAACGAAAGACTCAAGCGCAAAGAAATAGAATAAAACGAAGGAAGGAAGAAGAGAGGAAGGCAAAAATGGCTGCGGATATTAAGAAAAAGAATGAACAGGCAGCACAAGTCAAGAGAATTGCTAAAGAATTGGCAGAAAAAGAGAAAACCAAGGAATTGGTTGCCGTTGAATGGGATAGTAGTAGTAGCGAGGGTGACGATATTGAGCTCCGGCGAAGGAAATTAGGAAAAATTTCCTTACCTGAGAAAGATTTGGAGCTTGTCCTGCCAGATGAATTGCAGGAGTCACTTAGATTATTGAAACCGGAAGGGAACCTTTTGAAAGATCGCTACAGGAGTCTATTGGTTAGAGGGAAGGTTGAGACTAGACGGCCTATCAGCTTTGCCAAGAAAGCGAAGAGAAAGGCTACGGAGAAGTGGACGCACAAAGATTTCATGTTACATTGAAGTGGTTAGATAGATAGCGAGGCAAAATAAACGTAGTATTCTCTTGTTTAAGAATCCTTCTCATGTGTTTTATTGATGAATAAGTGAATGTATTTCTGAAAGGCTGATGATCTCGAAGGTTTTCGGGAAAGTTGATTAATTCTCATCCATTAATGCCGCAATTTCTTCCTTTAGTGAGCATAAAAAGATTTAAGATAAAGATAAAGTATAGTTAGATTGTTTCTTTTAACTGTTCACTTCATTGGATCAATCATTAGGCTTGTCTTCCCTCGATTTTTATAGTCTCGCTTAAAAAGGGGTTGCTGCCACCAAAGGTCCAACCTGAGAAAACTTGAGATGTACTGTGTTAATAATATCACCTTATGAATGATATAGCTGGTAAGAATTAACTCGGAGACTCGCCTGTGCATAGATTCGAGTACTATAATATAATGCGGTAATCCAAACAGCGCATTTACATCTTAAATAGCCATCAAGATGTCAAAAAAGTCTTTCTACTCCTTCTGATCTAAAATCCTCTTCCAGTAATCAATACGACAAGATAATTTTCAATTTCTACTCGATGGTAACCAGGGCGCCAATCACTCAAGTCTTGACTGCCGATTCTATCAAGCAATGTAGTGAAGAAGACTCCGCGTCAGCTGGCCCATCACTGAATTTCACTCTTGGCTCGTCTTGGTTGGCTCTCCTGACTAGCAACCAAAGTATCGCTTCTCAATCCACCGCTCCTCAAAATCTGCGACAATTGAGCATACTATCACCCTCACTTCGGGGAATACCTTTGTAAGTCTATTCAGACCCATTCTTCCTGCAAAATACGTTACGAAAACAATCTTTGCCTCTGGAACGCCGTGATCGACCAGGACTTGAACGGCCATCAAGGCCGCCCCTCCACTTGACATTTGTGGGTCAAGTATCAACACGCTGTCGTGAGTTTTGATGTTTTCGGGAAGTTTAAGGTAGTGCAACTCTGGTTCTCCTGTTCGAGTGTTGGATTGTATGAGTAGACGGCCAGTCCGACAGTCTGGAAGGACTCGCTTCAAGCCAGTCTCGAAAACGGATCCGGCCCGAAGAATAACAACAGCACTAGTTTCTCCTATTGGGGCCAAGCCGTGATATTTGTTCCCGACCGGCGTCTCGACGTTAACTTCTTTGAAGTAGACATTATTCATTGCACTTGGAAAGAAGGTTAGCTCGCATACTATATGGCCCAGATTTCAATTGAAGTACGTACTTCTCAACTAACAACGTAGCTAACCGGTCAAAGTAAAATATAAACTCTTCGGTCGACGTGTCCGCATCTTGAATTATTGTATTCATTCCCCGCAGCTGTGGGGTTTGCTCGAGGACAACCACTTTCTCCGATAAAGGATCATCTTCTGAACTCTGGCCCAATTTCTTGAGCTCGGCTCGATGTGTTTTGGATTTGTCGATTAGCTTGCGTTCAATATACTGAATTACCATTGCTTGAGAGATAGTGTTAGCAGCTATGCCAACTCAAATTTCGGGAGTACTTACTGATGGCGACGCGATTTTCAACGCCTCTAGGCACGATAATATCTAATCAAGAATTAGATTATATTTCGTATGCGATTTAACACTTACCGGCCACTTTTCTTTGGGGTTCAACATATCTTTCAAAATTAGGCTTTACGAATGCAAACCACTGTTTAATACATCCTTCAATATCCCTACCTCGCTCCTCAACATCTCTAAGGACTATACCAATTAGTACCGTATCCTTATTACTTATAGGAACATACTTCTTCGCGATAGACAAGTATCCGCATCCGCTTCACAAAATATCTGAACGAGGAGTTAATTTTGGACATACAAGTCAATACGGAGGACTACCTTTACATCCAATAGTTCAAGGACCCGTGGATCGTATAATGCAAAAATCCCCTCTAATATGAGAACATGTGGAGAATAGATTGACGTAGTCTCCCTCTCTCTGGCGTGTTTCGCAAAGGAGTATATGGGAATTTCAGCCCTCTTCCTGAGAAAAGTCAGCTAGGATTTCTAAGCGGCCAACAAATTCACAGCTCATGAGCTTGTAATATTTGCATCTATTAAAAGTGAAATACCCAGCTTTGAGATCACGTAACCGGTCGACCAAGACATCAAAATCTATGGCATCTGGAGAATCGAAATCATATTCGTTCATGAATGCCTTCCGAGACGCTTCCTCGTTCAAAGTTTTATAAAATGAATCCTGTTACAATCATGAGCAGCTGGTGAAAGAGAATTTTTCAGCAAGACTCTCATTACCATTGGGAGAATAACCACCCAGGGAAGATTTAACTTAGACACAATGGCGTGAGATAGACTGGATTTACCTGATCCTGAGCTACCGGCAATTCCAATGATGCTGACATTTGCCCACGGCGGTGAATAGTGATACCGCTTGCTCACTATGTCGGCCACAATTGAATTTAAACCAGTAGTATTGTCCATGGTGAAATCAGACGGTGATTTTGCAGAGTGGTTGTTTCTATTGATGTCCAATGATACAGCTCGAATCCGGAGGTTCTGCTTACTCCGGCGGTGGGGCGATGGACCAATTTTTTGTATGATCAAAGACTGCTTGCCCTAGAACATATTATGAGGGCAGCGAACACCATAACAATGTATTATGTGCTGGTGTTAACACCTTCCACTTGGGAGGCTTTGCAAAGCTGCTGTAGATTCCCACGTGATATAAATTCTAGTCCTGATCAGGAATCTGGTTCGCTAAAGATGCCTATCTCAGTTACCTGAAAGCTTTCATCCGACGACGTTGAAATCTGCATCGCAAGACGCACACTTTCTTCTCCTTTCATAATTTTATCTACCACGACGTGTTCGCAGGCGTAGTGCTGGACACTCCAGCCTCTCTGTAAATTACCTCATGATATATGGAGTCTAGATAGCCCAACGGCGCTGCGAGCATGGTCAGTAGTTTCGAATTTTTCATTCCTGGCGAAGGCTAACAACGTCTAGGCTTCTTCTACAGCTTCCACTGCCACTCCTTTACGACATAATTTCGAGAGACGTGTAGAGGATGTCAAGCCTCAAAAGAAGTACGTATCCATTTCTTTGCGTCTTTCTGTCTGGTTCTGGCCTTCTCACGACCAGACTTCAAGATTCTATCAATTTTCGACATGATGACTTTCATCAACTGGGAATCTCTCCTAAAAATTAAGCATGCGGAGAACTTATTTAGTTGTCTATCTGATTTGTTATTTTGGTGCATATTCAAAATTTCTTGCTTCACCATGGAGTGCAGCAACCTACGATTGAAACTGACCCTTAATAAAATTGATAGTGACATCAACGCATTGATTCTCGACTATCTCACTACTGAAGGCTATCCGTCCGCTGCAGCAAAATTTTCCAAAGAGGCAAATCTTCGACCACAACAGGAAGAAGAGTCTGTGAAGGCTCGTCAGAAGATCCAGAATTATATTCACTCGGGGAATATTCAGGCGGCTATCGACGCTCTCAACGAGCTTGAACCTCAGGTCAGTGAGCTTATATTTACTATCTGTGATTCCGCTATGATTAGACATGAGTTTCATGCACCACGCATATAGCCTTCGGGTCGTTGATGAGAAACAATACCAACTTCAGTCCTCAGTATGAGCAAAAAAACAAACAAAAACTTTAATACCTATTTTCTCTTACGTCTATTATACTAACTACTATCTTGAAGGTTCTCGACAGCAATCCATCATTGCATTTCGCACTGCTTCGGCTTCAGCTTGTTGAGCTCATTCGCACGTGTAATGCCACACCAGGGGGCGACATCACCCCAGCTTTGACCTTTGCAACTCAACAACTGGCGCCAAGAGCTCCCACAAACGAAGATTTCATGGAAGATCTTGAGAGAACTATGGCTCTTCTTGTTTTCCCTTCCGACAGCCTTGAACCACCTTTGGCAAGCCTTCTTCAGCCTGGGCTTCGACAAACCGTTGCCGATAGAGTCAACAAGGCAATACTGGCCTGTCAAAATCAAAGGAGAGATGCCGCAATTAGAAGCCTGGTTCGTCTACGTGCCTGGGCAGAGAATACTGCGAGAGAAAATAAGAAGGATCTTCCAGCTCGTATCGACTTGGGCCTTGACAGTGATGACAAAGAAGATACCCAAGAGAATGGCCACGAGCCAATGGTTTCATGATGATAGGGACCTGAATTTATCGGCGTTGGGATGCAAGATGTGGGAATGGTTGATACGTTTGGCTGTTTGAGCATTCTGGTTTGTAAATGCTTTTCTTGGGAATCCGTTATCGGGGGCATGTGTTGGCGTTAAGGCATCCAAGACCTTGGGGATTGATATGGAGGGCATTTTTAGGTAGATAAGACGCGCGGGAAATCTAATTTACAGAGACTTAATAATCTCAAATATGCATTCGAAAAAGGCTCATCGACCATACGGAGTGGAACAGTGGAATGAACTTCAATAATATTTGGAATTGCTCCCTGTGCAGGAAAGGACACCATTTTCTTCCAATCTCTTTCAAATTTTTGGATTTGACCATGCTGAGGCCAAGGTAATATTTTCCTAATGGCTGTCGCTCATAATTTAACAAATGCATAATGTGTGTTCGTCGAAACCGAGGATAAGAAAGTATGTATAATCTCCGTACATAATAGACACGGAGCAATCATATGGAGTTTTCCCTCGAGAGGATCGGCAGGCGACACGACCCCCACTGCGAGCCGCAAATTCCCTCTCATGTACAGTGGGAAGAAAAAAAAAAAGAGAAAACCCGGACTGGAAGAGTTTTGCAAGTCCCCGTGTTCCGGGTTTTCCGTTGGCGTAGCACAGTACGGATGTACTCTGGACCCTGTCCGCACTACTGGCTGATGTAACACTACGGTCCGCTGCGCTAGATCTTAAGGATTACAGTACAGAACACAGAACAGTACGTCAGATAAGAGCGCATACATTCTCCCAGTAGCTTGGATAAGAGCTCAATGACAACACCACCACCACTACCGCCGTCCCCAACACGAACGACAGTCAATCTTCCCGGACGGCCGCCACGATTCTCACTCGACAGCCTTGTGTTGGAAATATGACCTGCATTTTATAGTCCATCTAAATTCACCCCAACATAATCAATTGGCCGCAATGTTGCTGCCGCCCACTGCGTCCGTCGCGCGGTCCCGCGTCATCGAACTTTTACCTCGCAGATTCTCTGCGCTCCACCTTAAGAAATCAAGCCTACTCCTGCGGAGAGTCTCGAATACCAAATCTCTCCATACTGGCCCGCAGCTGTATGAGTTCAGGCCTCTGACTCGGCGACCGCAACGACTGCAATTCCTTCCATGCCAAACCGTTCGATTCGTGTCAGGGACACCACTGCCACACAAACGATCACGACTTGTCGCCTTCGTGTATAGGTCGGTGACATGGCTTGGAGGTTCGGTGCTCTTTGTCGGAATTGGAGTTGTAGGATTTTTCCTATATGATGCATCAACCTACCGCGAGGACTTGTCCTATACAGATATCCACGTTTCCGAGATGGCATTGAGCCCTCGAGTTGGCGGCCCAAAGAACCTTCCCATTGCAGAAGTACACATTGATGATGACGATTGTGCAGAAATGCAGAGGCAGAAGGACAAGCCAAAGATGGTGATCCTAGGAGGTGGATGGGGCAGTGTTGCGTTAATGAAAACGCTCAATCCCCACGAGTATCATGTTACTTTGGTTTCCCCCACCAATTACTTCCTCTTCACACCAATGCTGCCTTCGGCCACTGTTGGGACCTTAGAGTTTCGGTCATTGGTAGAGCCAATCCGACGCATCGCGGCCCGGATTCGCGGCCACTTTATTCGAGCGTCCGCCGAAAGCATCGATTTCTCCGAGCAGCTGGTAGAAATATCTCAGACGGACAACAATGGTCGTGAAGTTCGATTTTATCTGCCCTATGATAAACTGATTATCGCTGTTGGGTCCACTACAAACCCCCATGGAGTGAAAGGGCTGGAGAACTGTCACTTCTTAAAAGACATAGATGATGCACAAAAGATTAGGAATCATATTCTGACAAACTTGGAATACTCGTGTCTTCCAACTACCAGCGATGAGGAGCGAAAACGGCTATTGTCTTTTGTTATTAGCGGCGGGGGTCCTACCGGCGTAGAATTCGCTGCGGAGCTCTTTGATTTGCTCAACGAGGATTTGACGGCACATTTTCCCAAGCTGCTGCGAAACGAGATCTCGGTGCATCTTATCCAAAGCAGAGGACATATTTTGAATACTTACGATGAGGCAGTCTCAAAATACGCCGAGGATCGATTTGCTCGTGATCAAGTAGAAGTCCTCACTAATTCAAGAGTGAAGGAAGTTCTGCCAGACAAAATCCTTTTCACTCAGAAAGACGAAAATGGTGAGAGTATCACCAAGGAATTACCCATGGGATTTTGTCTTTGGTCTACAGGAGTCTCGCAGACAGAGTTCTGCCAGAAAGTCTCCGAAGCTCTCGGATCTGCGCAAACTAACCGTCACGCTCTGGAAACTGACACCCATCTTCGTCTCAATGGCACACCTTTAGGAACTGTATATGCACTTGGGGATTGTGCAACGGTTCAAAACAACGTTGCCGATCACCTTGTCACATTCCTGCGGACCCTAGCATGGGAGAAGGGTAAAGACCCAGAGACAATGCACATTACATTTGGAGAATGGCGCGAAGTTGCCCAGAAAGTACGGAAAAGATTTCCCCAAGCAGCAGACCACTTGAAACGCCTTGACAAACTGTTCGCCACTTACGATAAAGATCAGTCTGGAACCTTGGACTTTGGAGAACTCCGTGAAATGCTCATGCAAATTGACAGCAAGTTGACGTCACTACCTGCTACAGCACAACGTGCTCATCAGCAAGGCCAGTATCTCGGTCATAAATTTAATAAGATGGCTAGAGCGGCACCGGGTTTGAGAGTCAACGACATTCGAGATGGTGATCTGGATGAGGCTGTATACAAGGCCTTCGAATATCACCACTTGGGCAGTTTGGCTTACATTGGAAACTCGGCAGTTTTTGACCTAGGGAATGGGTGGAATTTGAGTGGGGGTCTGTGGGCAGTATATGCTTGGAGAAGTGTGTATTTTGCCCAGAGTGTCAGTTTAAGAACGAGAATTCTCCTGGCAATGGACTGGGCAAAGAGAGCATTATTTGGCAGAGGCGAGTTTCCCTTACTGACTTTATACTTAGCGATGCATGCTAATTCTCGGCAGATCTCATGAACTGGTAGAGGGTTATCGAAGAGGTAGGACATCATGCTGAGGGTAATATAGGTCGCGAATAGCGCTTTGTAGATATGAATGGCGTTGAAATGTTGAGATACTGAGAGGAAGGTAAATAGAAAGAGACCATTTATTTGTTGGCCAAGGAGAAAGGGGATTCATACTAGTAGATGCCTCTAAATTTAAATACAATTCTTTGGAAATATGGAAAAGAGGTCATTAGAAGTGACATGATACTTCTTTGTTACAGTGAAGGTTCAAGGAGTCCTGTTGTATTTGCAACAGGTGTGGAGTGTTTTGAATCCTTACATCTTTTAATTTACAAGTCACCTCTCACAGCAGTCCATTTATATGGTAAGGTATCACTTAGCTGAACAAAGTTGATTCGATCAGAGATCGTTATAATAGTAAGCAAGGCGTGAAACTCCCCTAAGCTCAATCTGTGATGAGCAATTCTATCAGAAAATTCCATGCCTCAATAGGCAGAAAAAAGGTTCTTGAGCTACGCTATAAATATACATCTTAAATAAAGACTCCGCCTGTACCAGGCCACCGTGTCTTCATCACAACATGAAAAACTTCTATACAATTCTATACACTATCATTCGTGTCACTCGTATCGCTGAGAATACTTATATCACTCGTCTCTTCGGGCTGAGGGTCATTCAAACAGAACAAATCTCCTGCCTTCAACTGAAGTCTCTGCTTTGCAGCTGCCTGCGCAGAACAACCACCAATCTCTCTTCTAAATAACTCAGAAAAGTCAAATGCTCGTTCTGAGATATCTCCGATATCAATCAGATCTCCATCCCAACTCAACAGTGGCATCGCTACGATGCTTGGTAACTCTCCCTGGGCCGGCAGAATGCTTAATAGGGATTTTGTGATTAGTGAAGCTTCGGTATGTTTTAATGATAGATGATGCGCTGGGTCGGCTGTTAATTCCCCCGCTTCGATGTCCGTTTCAAGTTCCTCGGCATATTCTTCAGGCGGACGATATAAATCATTGTGTAATGTGACGAGAGAATCTTGACCCTCAAAGTTTGGATACATTGTCCAATACCCACGAGCCTGAGCAAGTTTCAAGACATGTTCTAGCCATGATGGATAGGTCTTGCTGATAAGCTTGTCTTTCAGAGTTGTGGATGTTGTTAGCGAATGCTGAGAGGATAGAAACTGCGCAACAAAATCATGCAGCTCAACCCATTTGTCGCCAAAGTATAAGGCCGCATTGCTGTTCGGTGCTTGCCACAAAAAAGGAGTAACCTCTCTTTTCGTTGTACGGGTGAGAGGCGGGGAAAACTCGGAAGAATCGTTCAGATAAGTAGATGGAAGATCGAGACTAATGGCCAAAAGGTTACTCGTAGAACTGGATCGAGTGGAAGAGTATTTATATTCGAGCATATTGTATTTCAGGTAGTGGAAAAATAGAGGGGAAAGTTCTGCTTGGGGCGATAAGACAAGCACATGTGAACTGGAAGGCTCAGCGGGCCAGAAAGACTCTAGTAATCGAATTGAGTTTTCTTCTGCCGTAAGTCCATACTGAGGAATTCGGTGGTGCAGTGTAAGCAAGTTTCCGGAATTGTGACTATGTTCTGGCGGCCACTTGAACTTTTCTAGATACCTTCTCGACGGTTCGTCGATATCATGTGGCAATTCGATAGTTAATCGTGGTGGAGCTGAAGAAAAGAAGTCTGACTTCTTCAAAGATTCCAGTAGTCTAATTAAAGAACCAGAAGCAGAGGGCTGAGCGTGAACGACAATGTCAATAGAGACCTTATTCCAGGCTGGATTAAGTCAGTAGAGGTCCTTGAGTCTGGACAGATAACTTACCCCTCAGTGAAAAGGAATCTAGCATGGTGATCCACATTAAATTCTGCTCTGAATTTTCAGGAAGATCGATAATCGTTTTATCCAAATTGATGGCACGCAGTTTAATCCCTTTCAAAAACCACAGCTCCTCCTCACCGGATGCATCAACGAATGTAGCCTGCGGATGAACAAAAGTATTGATATGGTTGAATGCGGCAGACGAGCTGACTTCCATACGATAATCCGTGCTATGAATCGAGAAATCGGGCCTTGCATCTATTCAAAGTTAGGCTCTCCTGTTAACAGCATTGGCTCAACCTACCGTGAAACAAGATACGGCACTCGTCGGTAATCCCATTTACCGACTTCAATATTTCCATCTCAATATCATCCCTTCCCATTAGAGCAAAATGAACATAGCTTCTCTGTCGAATTCCCATTTCGCAGGCTATAGGCATTAATATCGCCGCACTTTTTAGACTTGCTGCTGCGAAAAGCTAAAGTAGTTAGATTGAGGTATCCCATCTCGGATAGTTGAGACCAACCACATTTTTACTTGTCAGATCAGAACCGCTCGGCCTCGTAATCGAGTGCAGTGTCGAGGCAAGATTATAGAATTTGATGGGGCCATTAAAATCGTGCTTGGATTCTTCTGCATTTTCTTTAGGTTTGGGAATTGCTGAAGATTGCTTGGACACAGGCGCATTGGGACCTGAAGGAGGGCTGTAATTTGGTCTTGGCCTGGGATTCTCCAAATCTGTTGGCATATTCTTGAAGAAATAGTAAAGCAAAACCACGACCAGTATCCCTCCTACCACCCGGAATATACTCCTCTTCCTTGGTCCATGGGCAATGGGCACCCGCCGTTGTTGCCAGGCCAAGCCCAGAGGAATATTCTTTCCGGGTTTATGGTCATCGTCCTTCTTCCCTAGCTCCTCGTCGCCCGGAAACAGTCGTGGCATTGCGTGTGCTGCCCACGCTCATCGAGAGCCTATCTCACAAAGGGCGATGCCATACGGCTTGTGGGAGAGTGGAAGCTCAGGAGGAGCCCTGTGGCAGGGTGAGAGGAATGAGAATAATGGCTGGATATCTGCGAGAAACCATCCACTGTCCCCGGAACACCAAGATGGTTTATTTGATTTGTCGCCTGTAGAAGTTGTCCTGAAGCTCAATATGGTATTGTAGGGTAGGGGAGTGGTTTACTGCGCAAAGCTCTCGTCGTCGGAGAGATCTTCCCAATGCAGGCACTGTGGCGGATACAACCACAACGTCAAATGAATGCACGGGCCGTGCGGCGGCAGATCCCCCACCCCGCTGTATTCGCACCTCCTTACCGTTGGTTTCTACTACTTTGTCTAGTTGCATGCATAGTAATTATTACAGCGTGGCAACTACAGTCGGTTCCCTTGGTTCTATCATATGTTTCTCAATTGTTTTCCCTCGCTCGACGATTGCAAGCTGCTCTCGTCATAGACCCCTAGCAGCCTTTTCCACATCAGGGTTGATCCCAAAAGAAACAGAGCTTCCCCACGTCGCAGTTGCGTTTCGAAAGAAGCTTAACTTCATTCCGGGAATACTTTGATTAGGGGTATGTGGCATGGCCAACAAAGGGAGAACCTCTTTCTGAGATCTCGAGGCTGTAGCCCTTTCCCAAAGAATTCCGTTAGTTATCCAATGAAACGTTCTCGACTGAGCCTCAAGTAGAAGCCGTCAAGCCCATTCTTTGTTGAAGGGGTACGGAACCAAGAATATGAAGACTCGAGAGCCCAGAATGGGTCTTCCAATTTTAAGGATATAAAATTTCCTGACTTCAAAAGCCACGATTCAAAGTTGCTATAAGGTAACACGGTACATCGACTGGCTCGTTCTTTGGTTTCTAAAGTGATAGATTATCTCTAGCCACCAATTGGCCTCTTTAAGCACCATAGAATCAAATGAGTATGGCTCATATGAGTACCACCATTGTCTGACCAAACTCATACCTCGAAGTTTATGTTAAAGTTAATATCGGATATGAGCTTAGGAGCAATAAAAGCATAGCGGCAGGTTTTCTACCCAAACGGCTTGACTGGCACGTTTAAGAGCTCTCCAGTTTCTCACTCTCCACTCTATACCATCATGTCACAATTTAGTTATTTCCCTGGATCTATAACAACCCCTCAACTCCCAATTTATTCAAATCGCAATGACCTCACAATTCACCAGTTCTTTCCGCACCCTCTCCGCATGCTTCACACGGAGATGTCATATCTAATTGCCAATATACAGCAGGAAAATTCCAGAGCTGCGGCTCTTCTTACGAAAATCTCATCACTTGAACGGTTACTCATTCAGAATCCGGAATCAAGCAACCAGAGAAAGTTCAAGAAGCAAATCCGATGGTGCGAAACAAGACTTCAAGAATCTAGCAGGCAAGAAAAGAGAATTTTGGCAAGGCTAAATCAGTTAGCCTATGAGATTCGGTTAGGAGAGGGATGGCTCCAGGCTCAGAACGGACTGCCTCTCCTAAATATCCAGCATAATGCCCAATTCGTCCATTCCCAAATGGGAGTGTGCCTATACATACAGCAACAACAGGTGCAGTTGAACAAGACAGCACCCGAACTACGGGCTCAGGAATATCTGCCCTACTCGCGGTGGTCGCCGATTTCTCCACAATGGCTGCCAATTTACTGGCGGCAGTGCGAGCGGCAGCCAAATTTTCAACTACACTTACCAGATAGCGCTATTCGTTCCCACCGAAGTGAGAATGTCTCCCCAAAAAATGTAGAGGGACGGAATAATGAGTTGGTAAGAAATTCTACGCCTTCTACATCGTTTTCACGGCCACGATCGGCATCCCTAGATGATGCTGACGGGTTGGACGTCCTCGCAACAAACACGGTCCATTTGGCCGTGTCAAAAGTCAAGCGACACAGTTTCCCCAGTCTTCTCTTCGACGTCGATTTTCCAGATTTATGTGCTACATCGGTGGAGGTAGAATTAGAGGATTAGGGAGACCTTAGGAGCGGACCGCTGCATAGTGTTCTATGAAAGTGATTCAGAGGGAAATGTTTTTCACAATAGGTGAAGTCAGCAGAGTCTTCTTTTTGTATTTCGTTTCCATTTTAGTTTAGGCCTTCAGGAAACATGGGATATTAAATTGGGCAAAAGCCACAGAATAGAAAATCAAAAGCTGAAACAACACGAGGTTTTGCTATTGGAATTCTCCAAACTCGCCGTCGTCAAATCCCAGATCCTCCACCCCTACATCACTCGAGTTGGGGGGCTCAAACGTCTGACTTAATCTCTTCTGAGCCTTCACCTCTTGAGCACTTGGCGGAGGAGGTAAGAATGATCCCAATGATCCTCCTCCGGGCGGAGGGGGTAACGAGAAACCTCCTAATCCCTTACTCTCTTCTTCAGGCTTCGATTCATTCCTCCTCCCCCTACCCTTCCCCTTCCCACCAATGACAACGGTAATCGTTTCTCCATCCTTTAAACTAAAATCTTTCTTTTCCAGCACTTTCTCGTCCTTAACAACTTTCTTTCCGCCGGATTTTCCATTGTCCTCGATGCCCAAGGTCTTCCTCACCTCTTGCAACGACACGCTGAAATCGAAGGCCTCGCTTCTCTCTTCAAAACCAATACCCAGCACGGCCTTCCTCCCCCCCTCCCCTTCAACCCGGAGCGCAAAAAACCGACTAGAATCTAATACCTGCTCGACGACTCCGGGGACGGTATATGGAGCGGCGGCGAACAGTTGGGCGTTGCTCGGGTCCTCTAATAAGATATCTGTTTTCAAGCTCTCCCCACCATTCTGTGTGGGGATGGCGGTTTCGAGTACGCGCAGGCGGGCGGTGAAGATGAGGCGCTTGTTGTTGTCGGCGGTCCAGCTGGCGGCGACATAGCCCTTGTTGCTAGCCAGCGGCGGGATGTTATAGACGTGGACTTTGGGTGCCAGGAAGAGGATGCGTTGGATGGCGTCGGTGGGGAGAGTGCGGCCCGTGGCGGGGTCAACGGTTTCCATCGTTTCGGAGTCGTGGAGTGGGAGTGGGATTCGGAGTGGGAGAGAAGAAAATGCGGTGCTATCGTGAGATGATTGGCATGGTGGAGACGGGTGTGGGTGCGTGGGTGCGAAGGAGACGTGCTAGAAAAAGGGGATGTGATTGAACTGTTGAGTGAGAGAAAGTGTGAAAGGGAGTTGAGGTCGAGCTCCAATCAGTGAAGTTGATTGATGGCATGCAGAAAGTGGAGGGGTACAGTAGAGGAGAGGACGAGATCCCCGTACGAAAATACGAGGTCTGGTGGGGATTTTGAAGAGCTTTGGGAGCCGTGAGCGTGGGAGTGGGAGCGGAGCCTATCGCAGGTCCCTTATCTTAGCGTCCGCTAGTGGCGGCATGTCGTCGGGATCACGTGAGGAACATCATTTATTCCTGTTCTTCTCCATCAGAACCATTTCTTCCCCTCGCAGAATATATTTCTTGCAAGGCTTGTGCTCGTTCCTCCCGCGCACACCCCCCCCAATATCCTTGTCACGATGGATGATGACGATGTATCCGGTAGGCCGATTTCCTGTCCGTTTTTTTGATTCCTATGGGCCCTAGTGACCCACCATCAAAACTATCCAGCCTAGGGTCACTGACACGAAATTCAACAGCTTCAAGGCCCTATGAAGGCAGCACAACACCACCACCCTTGACTGGCCACCCGCCGGCCTTGAATAGAATGGCATCCCTGGGGAACGTCCCACAAATTGAAAAGGACAAATCTTTCGAGTAATTACACCCTCAATGCTTCGCCCTCCGACCACTGACTCATCTCTTCCCAGCATCGTCGAAACCTACCGCCGCCTTTTGCACGATGATCCCGAGATTACTATGCCCGTGGCGGCCATTGAAGCTTTAATTGAGCTCCTCGTTCAGTCCCGAGCCGTCACAGTCTACGAAACGTTGGATTTGGTAAAACACCAGTCCGACTACCTGAAATCGCAGATCCCGAACTCGATATCTTTGTCTGCAGGAACAGATCTGTTCCAGCGGTATATGATAAGTTCGTTGAAGCCTAGCAGCACGGGTAACTTCGAGACAGTTAGGCAACACTTGTTGAGTAATGGGAGGCTGTTTGTGAGCAGGGCGAAAGCGGGCAGGGAAAGGATTGCGAGTTACGGGAGACATTTTGTACAAGATGGAAGAGTAGTACTTACTCATGGGGGCTCGAGGGTTGTGGGAGCATTGCTCGGGAAAGCTGCCGAGGCAAGTAAGACGGGTGGTAATGTGCGTTTTCAAGTGATTTATGTAATGAATGAGGCCCGCAGATCAGAATGCACTGCCGTGGTGTCATCTCTGAGGGCAAAGGGTGTGCCTGTTGCGACTATCAGTGAGGGTGCTGTGGGATATGCAATGGGAAAAGTCAATCTGGTGATTGTAGGTGCGGAGGGTGTGGTGGAGAACGGTGGTATTATTTCCAGGCTAGGAACGTATCAAATCGCGCTGTTGGCTAAGGCGGCGGGGAAGCCATTCTATGTTGCTGCTGAGAGTCACAAATTTGTTCGACTCTATCCTCTGGGCCAATATGATCTTGGCATCGACCAGGAAATCATCAAATTTAAGACAGAGGACGATAATGGAGAGGAGAAGACACCGAAGCTAGATGAGGAGTCCGGATATTTTGACGGAACCGAATTTTCAAAGCCAAACCCAACTGTTGATGCTGTTGATTTTACTGTAAGTCATACTTTCGGCAGTCATGGAGATGATGCTAACTTTTGGGCAGCCCCCGGCACTTGTATCAGCACTCATCACCGAAGCAGGTGTATTGACACCCAGTGCCGTCAGCGAGGAGCTTATTAGCGTATGGTGGTGAGAGCTTTAGCTTTGGTATGGTCGAAGCATAAATCACCACCCAAGCTCACATACATCCATATCGCAGTGTAGCTCTACCATCTCAGTGAATGTTCGCTATCAGATAATGTAGATTTAACATACGAGGAAGGCGACTTCCCGAAGTCCGAGAAATCTGACGATTAATAACTTCTAATTTATGTTGGAGGTATTAAAACGAGATGAACAGAGCAGAAGGCTCGTGCCTATGTAGAAGAGCAAGCCGGAAGAGCTAATGGTATAAATAAATTTAAAATAAAACAATCACCGAACCTCATTTCTTTCAAAGTAATCGATGTGAACTTTCTTGAAGCAACCGATTTTCTTTTACGGTATCGTTTTCCAAACTCGGCTGTATTTGGTGGATATCAGATTTTACAGATGCTATATGATGCGACATCATAACTCCCAAGCCCGAACGCCTATCACGTCTATCCATTTATCAATATAAGTACATTTCTTCCAGACATAAACAAGGTAATTTTATGTCTTTGTCTCCATTAAAATATTGGAACAGGCGAACCCGCCGGAGGCAACTCAACAACCAGCCGTTCCGCATTACCAAACCATTAAGCCTCAGCCTCGAAATTTCCCTTAGTATCGACATCGTTTTCCGTTTCTAGCTCTGATTCAGCCATGGAGTTTTCAAAAGAAGCTATCAAGTCTTCCGCTGCCGGCTCCACAAAACCCTCCTTCCCAAGAAGCCTTATCCTCCTCTGCCGGGCTTGTTTCAGATCGTAATCGATATCTGTAAGGCAAGCATTGATCTTCTCTTCAACTAGGCCTTTCACGTGAAATGCAAGTGTCTGACTTCGAAACACGCCGTTGAACCGATAGCTGAGCCACAAGTAGAGCGTCAATGCTTTATGCAAGATCTCTGTGTCTTTCAAATATCCTTTCATACCAGAGGGATGATCATCAATCTCCATATCCAACAGCTCGAGGTTGATGGATTTGATGTCCAGTAGTTCTCCACTGGTTTGATTAGCAACACACGCGGCAAGCTCCACGAGCACAGGAGCAAAACCAGGCTCTCTTAAGGCGACCGGAGCACCCATGAAGATGATACGGTCGGCTACTGAGAGCTTTAAATGCTGAATCAAGTCGGATACCTCAGTCTGTTCCTTGAGGCCACAAACTTGGAATCGACGGTTGACTTTGGCGATTTCCAGAAGGCGAAGAAAGATGTAGCTGAAAGGTACCGAGGGTGGATAGTAGCTGGCAAAGCGTAAGATAACGCTTGATGGAGGGAGAATTCCAGCAGTTTTGAGAGGTTCGGCGTTGGTGTTTAACGCATTCTCCACAACCGACAAATCAGCGGGCTCAAGAGTGGTCACATATCCAACGTTTTCAGCCTCCTTTTTTACTAGAGATTTGGCATTAGTTGATTTTCCTTCCTCAACGGCAGCTTGGGCAGTTTTGTATCTCCCAGCTCTTCCGGCAATTTGCTTAATCGCTGAAGTGGAAAGTTCTGCAAAAGAAGCCCCATTATTCTTTTCAGTTGCTTCGAAAATGACTCTTTTGATGCTCAAGTTTAACCCCATTCCCACAGCATCACTTGCAATGAGGAAGTCGTAGCCGTTATTGGGGGTGTTGAATAGAGCAGCTTGTTGGGCTCGAGTTTCTGGAGGAAGCGAGCCATATACTACAGCGCAGCGTCGGTTTGTGATCTTTTCAATTTCTGCTTTCATGGCATGTATAGCAACCCTAGAAAACAAGATCACAGCATCGCCCTTCTTTAGCTTCCTTAGATCCCCTTTCAAACTGCTCTTCTCGGTTCTTAAAGGACTGAGCCGCTCATATCGGTGAATGATAAGCTTGTCGCCCATGGCCTTACAAAGGGAGGTGATGAGATCAATGGTGCGTAGCTCGCCACAAAGGTGAACCTCTTTTGCTTGAACACCAAGAAATGCTTGTGTCCATGCCCAACCGCGTGAAGTGTCACCTATCATCTGAATCTCATCGATGACCGCCACATCCACCTTAGTATTGAGATCTACCATTTCAACCGTACAGCTAGACATGGTATGATTCAACCCCTCGGGTACACGCTGCTCTTCCCCCGTGATCAAGGCACACAATTTGCCTTTGGCATTAAACCTTGTGTACACCTCATGTGCCAGTAATCTTAGAGGCCCAGCATATATCCCGGTCTCTGCCGCCTCGAGCTTTTGAAGCGCGTGGTACGTCTTGCCCGAGTTGGTCGGTCCAACATGTAGATGTATCGTACGTTGCATGGCTCTCGTCGCCGGGTACCAATCCAAGGGATACCGAAAATCTGCCATTTTCTCGCGATTCGACCCTTTTAAGAGGTGGGCATCGTTGTTCATCACACAGTGAATCAACTGATATTTCAATTCGTTTTTCAAACCGCGGAAATTTCCAAAATAGAATGCACGGTGAGTTTTATAATAAAGGTGGTTTTCTACGGCCTTGACGGCGCCATGCTCGGCCTTTTCAATACAAGCCTCGATATTTCGTTCCAACTTAGGGAAAGCTTTCTGGAAGTCACTCGATGGGATATTCCCCATCCACTTCTGAGGTGGACTATTCAGGTTCTCGAACATGTTCCTTTTCAGCTCCGCTGTGATGTCGCGCAAGGTTTTGCTGAATTGTTCTGGGGGTTGAAGTATAGGGATTGGCGGCTTTGAAGGCCGAAATGATATTGATGCCGGTGAATGTGAAGGTGACCATGTTCTCGAGACAATCCGAACCAAATCCGATGACTGGCCATTGTCAATACTTTTCGAGTGATTCTCTCTTAGCGGTGACGCCTTCGAGCTTGTGCTTCTTTGTCGTCGGAAAGGTAAGCTATTTTGCCTTGTCGCGCCCTGCTCTCGAGTCAAGGGGGAAAGCCATGTCGATGCTTTGAACGCACAGAATGCACATTGCCTATTTCGTAAGGCTAATGGCATCACTCTTTTTGGAAATGAAGAAAGGAAGGGAACGAGGAACTTGTCTGTAACATGAGCATGATATAATCCTCGGTTCTATATTTTTTTATTCCAGCTGGGAATTCCAGGCATAAAATGTGAATTTGAGGCACCCATGCATATCTTGGAAATAACCTCCGCCGTCTTATTCCGCCTGCTCCGCTCGGCATCCGCTCCACCCTGTACTGTACTCGTGTAAATTTCCCGCCCAGCACATTAACCTCCTACTGTAGCTTGGCTTTGTCATCTTCTGACTCTTCAACCTTACTGACTTTCTTCATTGTCCACCAATGCCCGTACTCTTGTCTGGAGGGCGATGTATGGAGAGGATTTGGAGGTGTTTTTGAAGGGAAGGATAATGCGCTTTTGGGAGTTCCAGAGTTTTCTAAGGCAGACTTAGAGAGTGTTAAAGATGTGATGGATAGTAAGGGAGCAGCAGCACATTTCGATCTCGATTGGGGATAATGAGGAGTAAAAGGTGATAGAAATGTTACATTAGAAGTACCTAGAATTAGAATTAGAATTTAAATTAGCTGTATTGTTCTGGTATTTTTCATTCCAGCGCTCCCATCCTCAACCTACATAGCACAACCATCCCCAGAATTAAGCGAATCCTAGCTGTAAGCGACGTCATGTTGAAGCCACTCCTTTGTTTCTTTTTCAACGAGTGATTACACGACTACTGTATCATCTACAGCCTCGTCTTGCATGTGAGAATCATAAAAAGCAAACAAAATGGCATCCTCATCCACTCCCCCAACCCCTCTTCTCTAGTAGGCCATCTCAACCTTCCTCCCGAAGCCTGAAACTGACCGTTCTAGTGCCTGTATCGCTCACAACACCACCATCCTCACCGAGCATACCACCTCCGCATCATCTCAAACCTCATCTCTCGCCTCTCTCGTCCTCCCAAAGATCACCCATGACACGGCGCAAAAGCTGACATATACACACAATAACAACTTCGTCCACTACATCGCCGATGCGCCATCCGAATACCCACCCTCCTCGGCGTCTGCTGGTGGACTGACTTACCTCGTCGTCGCAGACTCCTCCTTGGGTCGGCGCGTGCCATTTGGATTCCTCTTCGAGATTAAGAAACGATTCCTCGCACAGAACCCTCCGGAGAGCACTGATTTTGCGAGTCTGCCCAATTATGGCGCCGCCAGTTTTAACACTGAGCTGAAGGCTCTAATGGTAGAGTTTGGTACAACCGAAGGGGGGAAGAAAGATGCGATCAGCAATGTGCAAGGAGAGATTGACAATGTGAGAGGGATTATGAGCCAGAATATTGAGAGTTTGTTGGAGAGGGGGGAGAGAATTGATCTGCTGGTTGACAAGACGGACAGGTTGGGTGGCAGTGCCCATGATTTCAGGGTTAGGAGCCGGAATTTAAGAAGACAGATGTGGTGGAAGAATGTGAAGTTGATGGCACTACTTGTAGTTGTAATCATCTTCTTGATTTACCTATTTGTTGGATTTGGATGCGGACTTCCCGGTTGGTCGAAGTGTATCGGATAGCAAAAATTCGAATTGGGGTTTGGTTGAGGGGACCAATGCAAGGCGTGTAGGATATACGAAAAGGCCATCTGACATATGGGTGGAGTTTTGATTAGTGGTTAGACGGTTATGAACAGTTTGAGGGAGTTGGTATTATTTCTGAGCCTTTTGGTTCACGACACCCTTGTCTAGGGAATATTTCTTTGAAAATTCTAATTTTCTCCATTTTCTGGATGATACCTACATCCGGAATTAGGATTGGGTAATTTACGAGAGAGATGAGCATCTGGTTACAAACGATCGACTCAGTTCGTTGACAAATGAGAGATCCTGTCAATAGCATATATTTTATTATTGTTTAGAAATAAGAGTTAAATGAAAACATTTAAAAGGCAATTCATAATTGTATTCCGTAAAGTTATCTGTAGTTTGTGTAAATAATTCAATGTTCCGGGAAATATCCCGCTTCTTACTTTACAGTGACCCATATGTACTCATGGCCTTCAATATACCAGGATCGAATCCTATTGACCCGCTTCTCATTCTACTTTTTGTAGCCCATACTACCTAACGATATTCTCACAGCAACTGTCCAAGACTACCGCGGTCCGGCTCAATTGTCTCCATGGTTCTCTTTGAAGCCATACCCTCCTAACCCTTGAATCAAACTGTAAACCATCCTACAATTTCACGCCACCCTCAGCTCTCCTTACGCCATCATTGAATATATACCCCTTGGCGACAGGGTTCGCGCCTATTCCACTCCCACCACTGGCACGTACGCCTTCTGGGGCCTTCTTCAGCCGGTCTGTGAAAAAAACAGGATGTCTCTTGGACGGGTCTAACAGCACGTGTGTCTGCGCCATCGTTTGCAAAGGGAACGGTGGCATGGCTTCAATTTGATTTCTTGGGGAGAATTTTGGGGCGATTGAAGTTGAGAGGAAGGATGACGTGTGAGAGGAAGAGAGCACTCGTGATGGTTGTTGGTTCAGAGGCGGGGTTGCGGAGAAGGGTGTGGCCTAGGGATGGATCGCGTTAGTTCATTTCTATTGAAGTTGAATCATTTGTTTCAGGAACGTATATAAGAAAGAGGTTTTGTTACCTTCGGCCGCGAAGGTTGTAGTGAAGATATCATTCTATCTACCTCTTCTATAGTTTCTTGGATTTGCTTTTGCTGTTTCTGATCCACGTCCGTGGACGTATATGGGCGAGGGGAGGAGAAGATCTGAGAGACGGAGTGACGCAGCATGATATTCCCAAATTTGAGGAGCACGGTACTTTCTGGCGTGCCTCGGAGAGAGGAGCCGCGGTATTTGAGTCAAGATGGGGGGCGGCCGATAGGAAATTTTATGGTCGAGACGGTTTGGCAGTTGGATGCGACGGGAGGGGAGGGAGGTAACCGGCGGGCCCCGTAGTGTGGGGTAGCATTTCGTACTCGGAGCTCCCACCCCTGAACTGAAGCTCGGCCGGCCGAGCTTGCACACAGCATCATGCCAAGGGGTATTATTTCGCTTCGTGCTGAGGACGGTTATGCACATGATAATGACCACTACATTTTATTCTCTTAGATGTGTACTTTTTCCTTCTTTTTTTCTCACACAAGGGTACCATAAATTTCAGTTTGCAGTTCGGATTGAAATAATTCTATAAGAACGAAGTTACTTGTATTACTCAAATATTTCTCTCATCTCTCAATGCCAGTGCTATATGCCATCATATCAGATCGGAATCTTTGTCAAGTTCAATTGATCAATCAAGATATCTCTAGAGGATCATATTCATTTGCAAGTGCTCTATGGAAAGAAGGTGCTATCATTGATCTTTTCGAAGCCCCTTCTTTATTTCATTTCTTGTTAAGATGGCTCTTTATGTCGTCTGCTGCTTTCAGAGAGACTGCATTCCTTACACTATTCCGTCCATTTGATCTCTAAATAAAGAAATCTGAGTGTTCCAAGCCCTTTTATTTGGTATGATTTAAATAGTTTAAGTAACAAAATCAATCTTGCTTCAATGGCTTTTGCGCGTTATCCTGATATCATCCCACTCGCCTCTGTTTTAAAATTCGAAATGATCATCCCATCATCTGATGAACTTTGGGAGGCAATAAATACTCTCTGCGCCTCTTTACAGGTAATAGCCATCAGACACGCCATAATTGGCAGTGCCGCCATCTTTACATACGCCAGACGTTATAATGTCCCTGCCCGTCTCCCGTCCTCTATCGATGTTCTCATCCATCCATATCCCAAACTCTACATCATATCCGAAAAAATAGCCGAGAGGTTATGCAGCGCAGAATTCAGCAAAAATTTCAAAGTCAAGAGGGTTTCTGGTGTGAATATACCCCAAGTCATTGTGAAAAGAGGGGACAAGGAGGTTCTAGTCGACGTTCACCTCTTTGATCATTACAATTACCCTCACATACGAAAAATATTCCAATTCGGCGTCGCCGGAAATGAAATCATCGATTTTGAAATCGAGGGGAAGACGTTACCGCTCCTAAACCCCAATTGGCTATTGAGACAGAAGATCAGATGGTGGGAGATGAACGGTCGATTGCCAGAGGATACGACTGATGTCGTGACGTTGTGCGACGTGTCGACTTTCTCAAAGATGCCCTTGAGGATTCAAGATGAATGCGAAATTGAAATGCTGCGCAAATTTGTCAAGGGCTTCAATAACGATTCGACCGCCCTGAGTTTTTCCATCGCTTGTCCTGAGGTCTTTGGGCCTTGGTGGGAGACGAAACTTGCGAAGAGCTGGCTCCTGTTAATATTGATGATTAGTGTTCCCCTGATTTATGATTATTACTATTTCTCCAATTAGATCTAATGCTTCAAGTGACTAGGAAGCCGATGCTTTGAGTTAATATCTTGGATAATATGGAATTGTGGTTTGATCGTCGGATTTGATAATGTTTGGCTATATACTTTTAGATACACTTTGGTAATTGATACCATCTCTCAGCTTAAATTCTCAACCTTGAGAATTCAAATCAAGTTTATTTAATTCCCTAAAGCAGTTGCATAATCTAAATTTTGTCTCGGGCGATTTAAGACATTTGATAAACGCGCTCGCTATGCTATTTGAACGATATGAACGTTTGTCTATTTCCCTTTCTTTTGTTTTCGAGATTTTGCCTTTTTGCTATCCGAAGCATTTTTTACCACCTCTGCCTTTTCTGTTGTCGCTTGATTTTTGTCTAATTCATCTTTCTCCTTCTTCTCTAAAGCCCTTCTAACAGCTTCCTCTCTCTCAACTCTCTCGATAAGTGTTTCACTGCTTTCCCATAGCTTCTTCGCAATCTTCTCATCGTTGAAATCAGATCTTGCAGGAAGTATTTCTCTACATTCCTTAATCATCTTTCCCCCGGCACCTCGGCCATAACTGGCCTCCATGGAAGCGTATAAAAAGCTTTGCGAACCTCCTTCCGCACTCTTCAAGAGCAACCAAATAAGTTGCCACAAAGCCAAGTATATGCCCAGCCCCCAAAGGGTACCTCGTGTTAACCAACGTCGAATCCCTGGAGTGCGAGAGTAGCCAGGATCTACAAAGATGACTCTAGCGTTCATTGGGGCTCCATCAGGTCGTTTGTATGCATCCAAATGCTTCTGGAAAGCCTGTCCAAAGGTCATTAAAGCCAACTTACTCCGCGCATATGCCTTCCCTGGTGACCAATCCTTCTTCCTCATCGCTTCACTACCATCTTGGATGGCAGGAGACTGCATATAGGAGGAGCACGTCGCAAAAATCACACGAACATCTCGGTCGGGAGGCTGTACGCGAATAGCCGGGCTTAATATGCTGAGGAGGTGGAAATTCGCAAGATAGTTGACCATCCAAGTCTCTTCCACCCCCTCTCTTGTGACGGTCCGTGGCTTTCCCGGCGGAGTCAGGGTTGCCCCACAAAGTATGATCATATCTAGCCTTCGAGGCGGTGCGTTATTAATCCACTTTGTAGCGAATTGGCGGATGCTGTGTAGGGAGGATAGGTCGACCTGTTCCGCATATATCATTTCATTCCCACTTCTCTCCCGCAAATCATCGATGTAATCGACCAGAAAGATATCGCTGGGGGGTTGGCGAACGAGAAGGACCAGTTGTGCCCCCCTCCGAGCTAAATCAAGAGCTGTCGCCGCTCCTATTCCAGATGTTCCTCCTGTCATCAGCACAACTTTCCCATGCATCTTCCGTTCGGATCTGTTGGATGCGCCGATTGAAGCCAATTTTATAAGGGCAATCACGGCAATTCCAGCGATGATTTTAAAGATAGTCCAAATATTGGGAAGCCCAGGGATCCCGTCCCAAAAAATCTGGGCGATTATATGGATAGCCATTGTTGAAAAATGTTGTTGCTGTCTCTAACCAAAATCATGGAAGTGAGCGAAAAGGAGATCCGCATCGGTGTAGGACGGCAGAAATTTAAGCTTAAATTTAAATTTAGCTATCAACGCCACCAAAGTTCTTCCTATCTTTCATCATTGAGGACAAACTACGATACTCGGACAGAAAATGTCTGACGAAGAATCTTACGAAATACCCCTTCAAGATCAGAGAGTCTTCGGAGCTGGAATCAAGAGGAAACGCGTCAAGTTTGTTCCCTCGTCTGCATCTGCTCCGGCAGTCCCCTCTAGCCAGAGCTCCGCGAAGTCAGTCAGCGACTTCTATCTCAAGCTTGTCCTACCTGAAGGCCATAACTCTACAGATTCAGCATCTACCCTACCATCAAGTGGACCAGAGAGCTTGGTGGGTGCGTCTCAAATATGTGAGGTTTGCAACTTGCCCCTCGCATCAGTCCCTCCTTCGAAGCCCTCACAAGTTGAAGCCTCCGAAGAAGGTTCTGACTCCGACCGAAACCGAGCATTTAAATCTCGACCTCACGAAGCTTCCTTGGCCCATCAAGTATGCCTCGCCCATTCTTATCCGCCGTCACATCTTGACCGGAATAGAAAGGGTCTTGCATATCTCACATCATATGGCTGGGATCCAGATTCACGTCGTGGTTTGGGTGCATCAGAGCAAGGTATACAGTTCCCAATAAAGACAAAACCGAAAGACGATAAGATGGGGATCGGAGCTGAGCTGCCGAAGGAGGCAGACAGAAGGAAGAAAGAGAAGATCGAAAAGCTAGACGCGGGGAAAGTTAGAAAGTTACAAGAGAAAGATAAAAAGAAGGCAGAAAGACTACGACAGATGTTTTACGTGAATGATGATGTTGAGCGATATTTGGGAGGAGGCTGAAGAAACTAGAGATTCTTCAAGAATTCTGTCTAAGCAATATCCTAGCCTTTACATGAAATCTGCTCATGGACCTAAACAACAAACGACTCTTCCAGTACGGACTCCTTTGGCCCACACATTCCCACGAGGTGTAAAATAGGGCCTATGTGGCGGCTTTGGGGGAGTTCTGCCTTGTATCTTAGTATCTGTGTATTTCTGGATACAGAACCGCCACCACTAGGAAGACATCCCTTGCGGCACGGGAATATGCAGACATGGAGAGCACTCAAGAGTATGCTCTACATAGCCGGTCGTATCTCTTGATGCGGTAAATTACGATTAGTTAATGTCATTGCTCTATATACAACGCTTTATAAGTGTATAAAGAGCCTATTTCTGGACTCTATAGGACAATAAGAAACTTCACTTGAAATACCAACAGTATTGTTTCAGATAATTAATAATCTTCAGAATTACTTCAACTAATTTACGCGTATTTGGCCGTGAACCACCTCCGTAGGCTGGACGGAATTTGCCTTGTGGCTTGGGTGTTTCGACCACAGAACAAATGGTTGGCCCTCCTTGATTCCACATATACTGGCCCTAATCGACAGCTCTGCCGTATGATTAGCTGCGGGGTCAGCGTTCAAATGCAAGACATCGCAAAAGTGATAAGGCTTCATTCTGCTCCCGCAATGGCCGGTGAAGATTTTTACTTCAGGGAGCGCCAAGACCTAGCTGAGGCCTGCATGAGAGAGCCCGAAGTTCTGATTTTGTGAGAGAGGCTATCCCGAAACCCATTTTACTTAATAATATACTACCTACGCAACAGAATAAAATGGGTTGCTCTTCTAGTAAGGAGGTTGATGCAAATGAACTGCCGTCCAAGCTATCGAAGCTGGATGCGGGCAGAGCATCTGCACCAGCTCACAATGGTGACACAAAAATTGAGGTAGTGCAGTCAGAAAGAAATCGGTTGCCGTCTGGGAGTGACCAGAGGAACGGGTACGGGATAGGACTTCCAGGAGTATGGCCCAAAATAATCCAAAGGGCTGATTTACCTTTTGTCGTCCATATTCAAAATCATACTCTGTTATCTCCGCCTCTAGGGAACTGGCCTTGCTGGACATATATATCACATGGTCTTTCACGAGTTAGACAACCAGAAGTCGTCTTCACACTACTTAGAAGATCAGATGAGAGCGAAGAAAGCTTTCCCGAGGGTCCCATTGAGTGGATGAAAGCAGTTTACGGGCTTGCGTCGAGTGGGGTCAATCTAGAAACCGGACAGATGTGTGACTTGGTTTTCGAAGGAAACCGTGTACAAGTTATGATGAACCGATTTTCCATAGTACAGGAAGATCCTGCAAAATGGACGAGCTTGCGTCGTTTCGGAGCCTTACTCCATGGAATCCCTTTATCAAACTCGGTTTTTGGCTTCCCGGAAGGGACACTTCCTGAAAATACCCACCATGTGATCGCCTTAACACATGAAGAGGCTGCTGTTGCGAGACAGTTTGGACCGACGAGAGTTATTGGACATGTTGGGCTATCAGTCCGCTGGTTCCCTTACCCTCCATGGATTGACCGGGACAGAAAAGATTGTGTCACCATGGCAGATCAACAGGCAACGGTTCGAATCGGTTTACCAGTAGCCCGAATGTACGGCTTCAATGCAATGCTAGCGGGAGAAGATATTATATTCACGGTTCCAGAAGGAGACGAGAAGAGGAGCACGTTCAGAAAATTTGTTCTGGATTCTCCTCTGACTGCTGGCTTGTCATTTGATTCTTTTATGGTTAGTGAAGCAGACAGTGGTTTAATTTGGAAGACCGGGCAAAAGCATCCTCTGTGCTATGCTGCAGATTGGTGAGTACTACCATTTTCCATTCTAGATCTACCTAACTTGGTTTTACAGTGGGTCCATGAAGCAGCTAAATCTCGCCTTTATCACATTTGCGCCTCAACAAAGCAAAGATTATTCTATTATGGTTGAAGATGGTTATGGCAGTAAGTCATTATCATAGCCTCTTTTTATTTCATAGAGTAACGATAAAATAGTACTCATTACAGACAATACTTGGAAGATTATCAGAGATGCTATCAGAAACACTCGAGATATTGTTATAAATCTTGAAAAAGGAATACGGTTTCGGCTTGTGTGGAAAAAGACCGTCTACCATAACCCTATTGATGGTAAAGAATATAGAGCTTCATGGACGACCTACCACCGTGAAGAACAAAGGGTTCCCTCGAGTTCTCACGTTCAATTGGGAGAGCTTATATCTCTTGTGGAGCCCCCAGATGGGCATGTCAAGGTCGATGAACTTGTGGCCTATATTCAGAAGATCGTGGAAACTTTGGAGAAGTCAATTCCGGTCAATCCAATACCAATACAGGACGGTAGCAAACCAGGCAGGCGACTCATTCTCGAGATCGAAATTCCAAAACAGGAAGGATGGTTAAAGATATCCGCATATCCTTCTATGGATGGCCTACCTTCGGAACAGATTCTTCCCCAAATTGCTTCACTTAGGCCGCCCCAGGCATTATCCACAATAAGATTTCAACTATTAGTAAACATATGGGGATATAACGGGCAATCTACTCATTTCTCATGAATTATAGTTCGCGAACTTGCAGTGGTTTATTTTTTCCAACGTTTATTTGAACAACACTTTCTGAATGTTACACGATGAAAATGCTTTTCCTATCTTTTTCAAACAACCAGCCAGCTTCTTTTGGTCGAAAATATCCAACGCGAGCGTAGGATCCGGTTTCTCTTACTTGTTTTAGTACCAATATAGTTGTTGTGGATATTACCAAGCACATCACTTCATCCCCAACAGAGACTTCGGCAGGGTTGCTCCTGCATAATGCAAGTGGCAGATCAAGGTAACAACGTCCTACCTTACCATCTCGTCGCAAAGTTGCATATGTGCAAAGATCAATGACTTTCTCGGCACGCCGGAGACTTGGGTCAATATCACCTGGATTAATACTAGCCATTGTCTTCTGTCTTTCTTCTGCATCCGAACCCTCCCTTTCACAAACCCCAATAGAAACCACCAAGGCTTCTCCCATAGGACCTTGAATTCTCATATAACCACCTGTGACCTTCCCTCTAGGATCCAGTCCCATAGCTGTGGTCGAAACGTCAGTGATCTTCGAAACGTATTGGGCACTATGGGAATATTTATAAAAGTCTTTCTCGATATGTCGAATGGGCGATTCAATGGAAGCCCAGCTCCAAGTGGGGGCTCGATATTTGAATGGCCGTCGTGCCATGACGTTTCTCAGAGATTTAGATATCGGATACCAATGCAATGATTCAAGGAGCAGACTTCTCCACATTCCTGCCAAATACTCGTCTTTTCTACCAAACGTGATGCCTGAGAGAGCAGGCAGTCGATCCTGCTCTGCAGTGATGTCCAGTTCGGTATAGGTCTCGATTAAAGCGCGGTATGCCTCAAATTCTCCTTGCTTTTGTATCTTAGTCTCCGCTTCAGACATATGTGAAGAGCTAATCCCTTGTCCCAAGAGGAAATTATGAGCTTTTCTCCACCGCGTCTCCCACTGATAGGAGCTCGAGCGTAGGCTCCAACCGCTGCATTCGCACGTTACATGAGACTTGCATTCAAAATAAAGCTCGCCGGATGCGAAGTGTATGATGCGAGGACTAAGAATTTGTTCCTGGAACACCCACGCCCGCTTTAATAGAGGTTCTTTGGGTCTGCGGTCCTGGTAAAGTCCATGCGGGGTTTTGAGACGGACAGCGAAAGTCTTATGGCATCCGTCTCGATCGAGGCCTTCGAAATAATAAGGTGACCAGAGGAGCGGGTTTCGAATCTCCCTAGAATCATGGGAGTGTAAAACATAAGGCTCATCCACCCGCGAAGAGAAGCACCCTTTAGAACCATCTACGCCACTCGAGGCAGAGATGGTGAGTTGTGAATTGGAGAAAATCGGTGCCATTTTTGAAGCATGGAACTCCCAATCTTCTATGCTGTCTTGGAGAATGCAGAGTGCGTCAATCCAAAGATATCGAAATCCTAGCTTCCACGTTACCATTACGGCATCTTGGAACGTCTTCGACAGGCTACTCCAAGGTATGTCTCTCTTCAAGTCTTCTACGTTGGATCTGAGAAGTCTGATGATGGGTTTCAGTCCCCAACAGTGGCTGAGTGTTACATATGGTGCAATATTCCCATCGGTTTCTATTAACTTCGCGCTGGAATTTGAGACATCCAAAACTCGCTTTGGGAGAACAGAGACTTGGGGGATTGCACATTGATAATGCTCTTTGGAACAAGTATCGAGCCATTCTTGGATTAAGGTGATTGTTGAGTAAGAAGAAGTATCCATGATCCTACCGTCTACATCTTCTTCGTTGGAACTTTGGCCAGCTGCGGAAGTTATTACGTTTTCCATAGTTTTCAGGGGGGTTGACTTACTTGAGCCACTAAAAGTCAACGCAATGGTTTCGCCCCCGTATTCATCGAAACTTATTTTTACATCTTTAGTGTCTGAGAGCATTTTCGATTTTCCCTTGTTTTTCTGACGCACGCGCACTTTACCGCCGTCATAATTGGAGAACATGAGATTGGCAACTTTGACGATACCAGCATGGAGCACGGCACATGTACTGCATCCTCTCGATGCCTTCTCTATTTCGTTCAAATTAAAACCAGCTTCCCTCTCTTTTCCCTGCGTAATGGCCCAGCAATAGTTACAATTCGTACGATATGGGTTTCCAATAGAATATTCAAACCCAGAACCCGAAAAATTACGCACTTCGGGGGGAGGCGACGGAATACGATCGATATCCTCGGGTCTAGGAGTGACATGCATTATCACATTATCCCCTTCAAAGCCAGCTGCTCTGAGATGATCCATAAACTGAGAGAATGGTATTGTGGTATCTTTTCCGGTAAAAAGTTGATAGTCTGGCTCTCTTCTCGACGACGGTGACGCCGCATGGAAGATTGATCCTGGCCCTTCTTGTCCTTCCTCAAGTGGATTCCCCGTATATGGATCACGAAGTTGTCCGTGGAGATCGATCACTCGAGGGAGCGGAGGGGGGTTTGAGTCGTCCATTGCGAACGAAGACCAATTCGACAAGTTTAGGTGAAAGTCTAAAGCTGATTATCTCAAATCCAGATCCAGATGGAGCAAAAGCAAGAGCTTTGATTTATATCAGAACATGTGATCATGATCAAACGAGGTTGATATGTACGATGACGGTCTTTTTACCATATAATTCACGAACACTTCAAACCGACAACCGTTGTACCTTTCTCGATGTAGAATGAAGTCACAACTAAGATAAACGATGAAACAATTCACAGATAATTTGTTCACGAGACCTGAGCTAGATTTGATCAAAAAGACAATTAAAAAGAATTTGTAACAGCTGGCGCACGATTCAATTCTATTAAGCTAGCTCAATATCTTGAGAGGACGAGAACTCTGGAGGCGGAGACGCCACATCATCTGCAGATTGTCGGCGAAAGATATTGCCAAGGAGCTTTTGGGGCGATTTGCAGTGATCGCCAAGAAACCTGAAGAAGTGGACTAATATTTAACTTGTAGAATTTCAGCCACTCTTCGCTTCAACTTTGTCTGCGCCCAGCTTTCGACCCAGCCCGGCATGAGAACCTGGATCCCTCGACTTCCCAGTCACAAGATGACGTTTTGTGTGGAGATAAGTAGCAGGGTATCTTGGTCGCCGAATTGCTGCAACATTCAGCCTTATGAGCCCTGATTTTGAAATTCCACATGCCGTCTCCTATTTCAAGTGTTAAATTATATTCTAGTACTTCTATTCCATGAGAAGACTCTTGCGCGCGGGAAATACTGCATCATTTTCATTTAGAAAGCAACACAATTTGTGAACATGGCGTACTCAGGCCTTCGCCTCCTATCACTTGGTAATTGAAATCCGCCGAAACAAATCCTAGCTAACTTGCCCTTTTAGACGGGGGCGGAACAAGAGGTCTAGCTACATTATACATTCTACGAGAAATCATAAACGGCGTGGTCCCTGGGAATGGTGGTAGCGTTCGGCCATGTGAATACTTTGATTTAATTGGTGGAGCAGGACTATCAGGTCTCTGTGCTCTTCTTTTTGCCCGTTTTGTAAGTCGACAAGATCAGTCTGAACACCTCTCATAATAATTTTGTAGTCATACACAATTGATGAAGCGATTGATTTCCTTCATGATCTCTCAAGGAAACTGGATGATGTTGAGAACTTCCGCATAAAAGTCCTGGCGAGAGAAATTGATGATGTCGATGACTGGTTGAACTGTATAAAGGAATGTGAAGGTCCTATTGAAGAGCTTGAAGCCTTGCGTCAAGGCATCGTTCAAGATTGCTGGGAAGCTGTCATAAGTGAAAATATTGTCGATGGGTTAGAGATGTATATCTACATGGAGAATGGGAAATTCAACTTCATGAAACCTCCCGCCGTGGTAGAGGTCGGTCGATGCAAGGCGTATGATAAGTTTCAGTCAATAATTTTGGATATTATACTCACAGCCTTGCAGTTTCGTGGTTAGTTCAGAATCCCAAGGCTATGGAAATCACGGAGGGGTTGTCGACACTAGAAGATATAACGTTCCTATCCTGCACCGGACGTATGACTGTCGACATGGGGAAACCCTTTACACATTGTATGCTGTGGCATTAGCAACTGTTGCTTCTCCAGATATCATGAAGCCTGGAGTTATCTTTCCCGATTTCTTGGCCACAGGGAGACACACTGTCCACAATCCCACTATGTTGATATTGGAAGAAAGCACCAGACTGTGGCCAGGGCTTCGCGTTGCCATTCTATTAAGGTATTTGAAGCTAGTCTTCTAGGTCCTAAGCATTTAGCTGATTCCATCATAGTATCGGGACAGGCAAATTCGAATTCAGCGATAACCTATCAGAACCTTTGATAGCCAGCACCGCCTTAGCTTGTCTAGAAATATCAAATGACTCTCAGAAATTGGCAGATGAAATAATAAAATTCGTTGCCCCGTTCCAAAAAGATCTGAAAACAGCTTATTTTCGTTTCAATCCTCCGACCCGAATGCCTTTTTATGAGTTTTCAACTAGAAATTTCATTGAAGAGGAAGTGAAGTTCTCCCTAGCGAAAGCCAAAGAGGCAACTCAAACTGCGTATGCGGCAAATATTTTGAAGAGTGATGGGTTTCCAACGGCTTCTGCTGATTTATTAGCACTTGCATCCCTCGCATGTCTACTTCATGCACTTGTGGTGGCCGGTTATACACACGAGGCAGCCGTTGTCAATGATGTGATATCCAATTTCATCATATATGAAGCAACAGCGGGGGAGGATGGGTCTTTTCGAAAGGTAAGTATAGCCACCGAAGCAGCCCAAATGGGTGGAATGCTTTCTCGAATGCATGACGCATATGTCCGTGGAGATGCAGCTGTGGTCACCCAACAATTATCCGAAGGGGCAATTCTCAACGGGCTTCTGGCATTTGGTGATCACGCACAAGGAATTGAGCAACCTCCTCATGAACTCAACACCCTTTCGGATTATGCAGCAGGAGCGTATTATCTCCTCACGGTTCTGAGACGGGAAGATTCATTTGAAATGAAACAGCCAAGATTTCGTAAACTTTTACGGCAGCTTTCGTCACTTTTGAAAATGCCAGTGGAAGTCACGCGGCAATTCACAGTGAAGCTGGAATCACTTTTGGAATTGGCCACGCTCGCCGCCTTGTGTGAGGCTGGAACAGCCCAAGCGCTTCGAGGTTTTAAGGGATTGTCATATAATGGCTGCTTGATACGACATATTGAGAATGTGATATGCAACACTTCTATGAAGGACATCAGCCAAATAATTGTCGGTCCTATTGCAAACTTGATGGCAATAAGCATAGAAATGTGTAACTGGTCATCATTTAGAGACAGTGCGGTCATCGAGCTTCTTGAATCAGCCTCCTCAACGAGCAGTGAGAATTTGAGTCTCATAAACCTAGCTTTGGGTCTTCATGACAGAGGAAAGAAAACTCCTCCAAAAACTGGCAGCAGTCCAAATATCAACTCAGTCTGCGAGAGTTTCTTACAGAAATACGGCAGAGCACTGGCTGGGAATAGGCCACAACTGCTTGTAGCCAGCGTCGAGAATGGCTGGTTTAGAATTTTATGGTCAACACTCGGGAATGACCAACAAGGGTCTCATATGATTCTGGATGGCAAATTTTCCAAAGCCATTGATGAAGCCTTCCACCTGGCTGCTCAACTAGGTTATCCATATATCATGAAAAAATTGGTTGAGGGAATTGGTATGGACCGTAGCAAAGAATTTGTCAACCAGCCTGATAGCAAGGGTCGCACCCCTCTTCACATCGCATGCATGCATCGTGCACCTAAAGAAGTGTTCCGCCTACTTTATATTCTTGGAGCAAATAAAGATGCGCAGTGTAATCTTGGTCGCACGCCACTGCACTACTGCTTTCCAAACCAAAACTCAATTCCTTCTGTTCACAATGTTGTTACGACTATGGTCTTGGATCATCCTCTTCCTACGACTCAATCTCTTGACCTGCCAAGAGGTTATGGAATCGACAGGAAGGAGAAATCTATCGATCCTCGTGTCTATAATTTTAGAGTGATAGTGAACCAACTCCTCAGCCGTCAAGCAGACATGTCTATCTCGGACGAAGATGGCCTGACTCCAGTCCATAGAGCAGCAAAAGAAGGCTGGGGTGACAATATTGACCTCTTCTTTATGCATGATCATGGAGATTCAGAAAGGCTACAGAGGATATGTTTGAAAATTTGTGACGATGCCGGCCTGACCGTTTTGGACCACGCTCGGATAGCAGGAATCAGAGGAAATATAAACGGCGGCGAAGACGTAGTCATTTCGGAAATGAGAAAAAGAGGAATGGAAATTCGGCCAAAGCCCCCTCAGTTGATGACCTTGGAGCCTGAATGGAGGAAAGTCACAATAGGAAAGCCTCGCACAGAGTTTACGGATTCCAGCACAAGATTCTCTTCTGAGCCTTCTACGATGAACGTTTCGTCTCCCAACGAACTTGTAAACTCTCCTCCTCGACCTATCAATTTCCCACCGGCCCAGGTCTATCAAGATCCGGAATTCATGAATAGTAGATCGCAACCTGAAGCTTCAAGCAGTATAGAATCGGAAGAGACCAAAATGGCGAAGGGATCTTCACGGTCTCCCCTTCCTATTGAGACTGGTTTGTCCAAGAAGGTATCGGGTCAAAGGGGGCAGTCAAGCCTAGACATCGTTGGTGATGGCCCGGAACCAAAGCGAAAATCCAGATTCTTGAATAAATTGATGAAAGGAAAATGAAGTAATAGAAGTTGGTGCGTTCCATTGCGACCATAAAGCATTGTAGATAAGGATTGGAGAAGTGGATATCAATCAGGAACAGGAGAGCAGCAGGAAATGGGACAAAGAACGAACTCAACGAATGTAGGAAGGACATTTCAAGGAGGAGGAGTTAACTATAAGTGAATACAACTAAAAAACATGAGAGATGCCTGGCAGGCCATTAAGTTTGCTCTATGAAAGTGGCTGAGCCTTGAGGCTTTTTGAAGTTTAGACCTTTGCCTAGATATGCTAGAGCAGTGCCAGATTAAAAGATGAGAGTATTCCAGTTTATGAAACCATCTTGAAATATGAAGGTTATAAGAAGGATGGGATTAAAGAGAATAAGAATTGGCAAAACAGTCTCAAGCCGATTAGAGCTGTCGGAGAGGAGAGCCAAATCGTATAGGACTCTCGTTTTATCCTTTTTGTCGAAGTCCAATTGTCGGTCCTCCAGGAAGCGAGTTCACTCCTATAACCACTGTTTGACTTAAACCATAGGCTCTTTTTGTCCCCTAAGCCGCCTACTGTGTTAGAACAAAATGCTTTATTTAATCACTTAAAGAAGTCATGGGATATGAACGGAAGACGGAGGGGATGGAACTTGAAGTCAAGCGAGATTAGGCGAGTTTAGCCGCCTGAAGGTTTTGGTAGGTACATCCCTGTGTACCTGCTTCATAATGTTGCTCAGTCCAGGCGCGTTTAATCACGTTACCGTAGAATATATATTTACCTTCGTGCTTTGAATCTTAATTCAAATACACGTTCACGTTCAATACCTCGGCTCTGATGATTAAGGAGACGGCCCCAGTTGATAAGGTTACCATGGGTTCACCGCCTCTTTTTTTTGCCAGCACTAGCGAAACACCATCATCGCTTTGATCGAGAAACAACCGCCGGCTGGCCTGGACACGAAACCCCGCCAAGCGTCAAAAGATACCTGCCACAACTCTCAGACGTACCTCTCTCAACAACCTTACAACGCCTCCCTCCAAAACCAGCACTCATAGATCGTTTCATTCGAACATTGCGACTTCAACGGTGGTAGAAATAGATCGGTCCTGTGGGCGTAGCCAAGATGGTGTCCGCAATCCAGGAGCAGCGTGACAGTAAGACATGACGACCAGTTCCAGTTGCGTACTTGACTGATGGTATTACAGTTATCTTGGACACAATCAAGTCCATTACTAGAGGAGACGTACGTATTTTTGGGTCGCTGTATCTGTGTATACTGACAATTTGCAGTGGAAGGTGCTGGTCGTCGATGATGCAGTCAAGAAAATAATGGATAATGTCGTGAAGGAGGATGACGTTCTCAACGAGAATATTGCGAGTATGTGATCTGTCAATAAATGGAATATAAGCTAAGGTCTGGAAGATATCGAGAGAATTGAGGAAAAGAGGGGCATGAATCCGGATATGGATGCTATTTACTTCCTCTCACCGCAGCCACACATTGTCGATTGTCTTTTGGCGGATTTCGAACGGCGAAGATATCGATCAGCGTACCTAGTATGGGTAGCTCTCCTCGACCCACCAATGCGCCGGCGACTTGATAGCTCTCGGCAAGTACAAGAACAGTTGGTTGGATTCGAGACCCTTTCAATAGATTACTTTCCTCGCGAGTCGCATTTGATCACGTTCAGAGACCCATGGAGTTTCCCGATATTATACCATCCCGCATGCAATAACCTAGTTCGTGATCATATGGAACTTCTTGCACAAAAGGTGAGACCTCCAGGATGCCCCCAAGGATTATGCTGAACCTACAGATTACTGGTATATGTGTTTCATTAGGAGAATACCCCAAAGTGCGATATTTCAGACCTCGAAATGCCACTCACGAAGCATCCGTCCTATGCACACATCTCGCGAAATTCGTCCAAGATGAACTAGATGCGTATGCTCAATTCAACAGGAATTTCCCCCCACCAAGCGCGAGACCGCAAGGAGTTTTGGTCATTACAGACCGGTCAATGGACCTGGTAGCCCCCGTGATCCACGAGTTTACTTATCAGGCCATGGCACACGACCTCTTGCCTATAAAGGAAAAGGATAAAGTGTACTATAAGACCATAGTAAACGAAGGACAAGCCAATGAACAGGAAAAAGATATGGAAATAGGCGAAAAAGACAAAATATGGGTTGATAATAGACATCGACACATGAAAGATACAATTGAGAAGTTGATGGGCGATTTTCAAAAGTTCATTGACGAGAATCCACATTTCACAAATTCTGAAGCAGATGCGACGAGCTTGAACGCCATTAAGGATATGTTGGCTGGATTACCGCAGTTTCAGGAATTGAAGGAAGCATATTCCTTACATTTAACCATGGCACAGGAGTGTATGAACGTCTTTCAGAGTCACAAACTTCCAGATATGGCATCGGTAGAGCAAACACTTGCCACAGGCTTGGACGAAGACTTTAGAAAGCCCAAAAATCTAGCAGATCAAGTTGTTCGATTGCTAGATGATGAGAGCATTATTCCTGCTGATCGATTACGACTGATATTATTATATGTCATGTTCCGGGAAGGAGTGATTACGGAAGATGTTCAACGTCTACTCGCACACTCTTCACTTCCTCCTCAAGATGGAGAAATCATTTCGAATTTAGAACTTCTCGGAGCACATTGCACCAAAGCTTTGAAAGATGTCCGACCGGTAACCCAACCCTTGTTTCCTCGCAAAACTGCGCCAACCACCCAAAGCGAAGAGTATGCACTTTCTCGTTTTGAGCCAATGCTCAAATTGATGCTCGAAGATATAGCAAAAGGGTCTCTTGATCAAGGATCGTTTCCATATGTAAAACCGCCTCTTGATAATTCGGAAGAACTGGCGGCCCAGGCTCAAACATCGCTTCGTAGCGCCAAGCCAACTTGGGCACGTAATCGTCTTTCGACGGTGGAAAGTCGGCAAAGGATTATCGTCTTCATGGCTGGTGGTGCAACTTATTCGGAATCTCGATCTTGTTATGAAGTCTCAGCAGCAAGAGGAAGAGATGTACTTCTTGCAACGAGCCACATGATCACGCCTGCGCTATTTGTCAAGCAAGTAGAAGATTTGAGTGCCGATCGACGAAGACTAGATTTGCCTATGGATAGGCCCAAACCAAAGGCCCCATCTCATTTGTTTGAGCGAAATGATCCACGACCTGCAGCCTTACCAGCTGGACCTGGAGCCAGGCAAGGTCAAGGTTTGGGTTTACCTGCGAGGGCTAACCAGCTTCCAAAAAGCCCCGCGGCTCCCGCACCACCAATGAAAAGCCCAGGGTATAACGGCCCAAATCCTTATGACCGACCTACCACGGCGCCTCCGACAGCTGGCTTAGCCGCGATGAGTATGAATTCTGGAAGTGGTCGTCCTATCCAACTAAACGATACCAATGGTGGATCTGCGGGGAAGTTGGAGAAGAAGAGTAAATATAAGGATGATGGAGAGAAGAAGAAACGAGGATTTTTCGGCAGCAAGAAATAACCCTGACTATTCTGGTTGGGAGAGAGGCATTGTTTGGCGTCGAATAGCGATGCATCCAATACGGGGTTGGATTTGGGATCATCAACCCTAGGATTTTAGCATGGCCACGACAAAGAGTTCACAATATAAACGAACGCGAAGAAAGGAAGGATTTAATGGATGAATCAGATCGTAGGTTATCAGTGAATACTATAGACAAATCCAATGTCCGTCTTAACTGAATGTGAATATTTTCTTGTTTCTAAAGAGGGTCTTTGGATTTTGATAGGAGCCAGCAACCAAGCCCCCAGCCTCACTTCTTTCGAGTATTTTCCAGAATTTTTAATTGAGGAACGTTCTAATTAATCACTCTTCCTCGTCCTTTCTCCATCATGCGATAGTGTCTGCGAGACAGAGCCGCCGACGTCACGTGTGGATGGTGATTCAGAACCCAAGTCTCGCTTAAAAAGGGGGATGGGTGGGGCTCGACTAAATGCCCTCCCTCAATGTAATCATCCCAGCTATGAAGGAGAACACAAGTATCACACAGAGTAGGACTTGGGAAAAATCAAAACGAGATTCTTTCACGCGTATGAATCGACATTCCTAACATGCCAAGTTTTTTCAAACCCCATTTCAAAAAGAACACATGCGAAAGAACATTTTAAGTTTGAATAAGTTTTTTTCTGTATTTCTATTCTGCGCCTCATCTGATCTCATCTGATCCGAGCTGCACTTTATTTCTCTCTTTTCTATGCCATTATCATTAGACGATCCCTTTCCCCCCAATGGGCAAGTGGGTGTTCAGGTTTCCCAAATCTCATATTCACGAGCGAACTCCATTTTTCTTCTTTCCGATTTCCATTTCCATTTCCATCCCAGCCGCCAGTTCGCGTCTTTTAGAAAGAACGCCACTCGCATCCGTCCAGCCTGCCTGGGGTCTCGACTCGCAGAATGTTGGAATAAGATTAAAGAATCGGAACGAAAAAAGAATCTCTTCGTAAGGTAGAAAAAAAAAATATTCCCAAACGCCACGCTAAATATAAAAAGCAAAAACAGACTTGTATCGAATCATCCCCTTGAGCCTAGCCCAGCCCAATCCATTCGTCTTCTGCTGTTGCTTGCGTTGCCCTCTTCTCTTAATGTTACAAAAGCCCGTCGCCAGAACAGAGCAAGCCCAAAAGAAATACGTTAAGCATTTAGGGGTATCGTTAGATGAGAAAGAAAAAAGCAAATAAGACGGCCGTTATGTTGGTTGGTGTTACAGGAGGAGAGATTTAGTTCTCTCTACCTCTCTAATAGAAGTAAGGGCTCGTTGTCAATCAAGAGACTGGAGAGGTTTATTCTTGCGCCTCCACATTGACCAACCAGCTCCTCACCCCCTCTCTCAAAAAACTCTCTCTCTCTCTTTCGGCTTCCTCGGGGCTCCCGCCCTCCCTCCTACTTTCAGTCACCTCTCTGACGATCTCCTCCAATGCACTTAGGACCATTTTCTTACATTCGTTTCTTGGCACCTCAAGTTTATGTTCCGGGACACCTGAAATCTTGATATCTGAATTCAACTGATCGCGATCTCCTTTGCGGGAAGTGGACCGAGAGGAAGAAACAGATGATGATTTGGAACCGTGGCCGGATTGAGCGATTATTCGCTCTACGGCGTCGATGAGAGTTTCATCCATGGAGATGATAGGTTCCTCAACAAATCGCTCTTCAATATGAGCGTCGTAGAAATCGACTGAAGGAGTGAGTTGAGCTGCGGCGTAAACATTGCCGTATCGCGAATCGAGGGAGTCTGGAAGGCTCGGTGGTTGCAGATCCATTTCCTTCAGTTTAACTAAGCGTTTGTATGCAATACGCTTGATGGTAAAAGTGGTTGTGTCAGCTATGATGGCACTACTGATATCAACCCATCGGTCTTGACGACCATTCTCGGGATGAGGAGTGGATGTCAGGATTGGAGTTGGTTCGGCACGCATCGACTCTTTGACTTCTTCAGTAATACCGTCCGTGGGCGGAATGGCTTGTAGAGCGAAGTCTGGATGATAACGCTGGAGCCAACCACCGACATTAATTGTAGATTCAACATCGGGGCCGGCACGAGAGTAGTGCTCAAATCCCTCCATTCCATGTCCAAAACCTGGAGTAGACAGGTAGCCACTGCTCGAAGGAGAGCTCACGGCAGTCTCGAAGACTAGATAATCGGGAAGAGGGACATCAATATCGATGACTCCGTCATCTTCGTTAATGGAAGTTTTGACAGGAGACTTGTAAGCACCTGATGGATCAGGTACACGTTCCTTTATTTGAATGATCTGTTCAGGAATCTCTTCACCCTGCTCATCATCTGGTTTCGCAGTCGTCGCACTACCGGATTCCGACTTTCTCAAGTCTCGCTCTTGTTGGAGAGGTGATGTTTGTAGTGGACAAACACTCGCTTCTTCGGCCATCTCTACCAGCCTTCCCTTCTTTGGAGGGCTACCTTTGTAAGGCTCGGTAATCTCTAGATCCTCAATCGAGGGTGGTCCAACGCTTGTGGATGCCGTCGAGTCACGTCTCTTAGAACTCCAAAACCCGCTAATCATGCTTCCCCATCGCGAATTTCCTTGAGATTCGGTGCTCGTGTTGCTATACTGGCCAGAGCTGTCACCTCGCTTCAAAGATCTCAGCAAATCATCCGTTGCCAAACTTCCACTGCTTCCAGGGCGGGGTCCAGGTCCGGTACCTCGGACCGGACGCCTGGAGAAATGAGGCATCGTCGTGACTGGAGTAACCGTAGAAGTAGTGGCAGTGCTGCTCTTACGAGTTCCGATGTCACTTCCTGGAATGGGAAGATTCGCGGTTTTTATCGCGGATGCATCCGAGGTCCGACGGTCGTGGAGAATTTCAGGCCCTAAATGTGCCGACGACCCCTGTACGATTTGGGCAGGAAAACTCATAGTTCGACTATGAGCACCACGCACAATGCTAGAACGTTTATTGATTCTGCGACGAAGAGACTCCTCCCCCCTCAGGATAGGGACACTATAATTTGGTGGAGATTGGGAATATCCTCCGAAGGACGTGGATGTACTCGGGCGGTGCATACGAGACGTCGGGAGTTGCTGATTAGCTGGCAGAAAAGCAGATAGTAGGAATATTAACCGACGAGCCATGAGCTTGTTGTCGGAAATAATGATAGTCCGAGCAGGTAAAGAGATATCGTCGTCCTTGTTCGCTCTTTGTTGTTGGTAGTGACGTCGCCGATACCAACTTGGTCCGAGGGCTTGAAGCCATTCGGTATGATTACCCAAGAAGCCGGTCAATAGATTGAAGAAGAAAAATCCTTCATCCTTGCCTCCCGCCCACTTACCAACCAGTCTTGCCTCTTCTCGCCAGATTCCCCATCTCCCTTGTCCAGTGACCACTTGATTTGATTTAATGCCGCTGACAATTCGCTGCCGTGAAGCGTCAACCTCCTTGTGGATTCTCTGAACTTGCATGAGGCAGTTTGCCGTTAGCTGAACCATTTTTATACTTGTCTTCGGAATTTTAAATGGTTTGACATCCTCCAAGACCCGTTTGCCAGATATCGAGATGCTAGCAGATGGGGCACGAGTATGAGTAAACTCTCTCTGCGGATCTGGAGAGCTAATATCGGCTTGCTTAAGCATAGGTAAAAGTGAAGCGGTCGCAACGGCCTGGAGATGTGATAAAGTCCGCATGATAATGTCCCAGTGTTGAGTTATAATATCGATCCGGTCATCGACATCGCTTGAGAATGAAGAATCCATCGATTCCACACCAAAGCCATGCCCTAGCATCGTCCATCCAGATCGACGCGCTGAATTAAAGGATGAAGGGTAGGATTCTTGCTCTGTATAAGAGCTGGGACCACGAAAGCTGGACCTCGAAACTGGGGCTGAGGGAGCATGAGAAGTTGCTGGTAAATGAACAACCAACCCTACAGCATACATGGGAGTTCTCTTCTGCTTTGGCTGAGGCGGTTTCTTCTCCAAGTGTGCGTGGCCATTTCCAGTATTTGGAAATGGATAGCCCGCAATTTCATTCTCGGTGGATTTTGCTGTCTGCGCCGTCGGGATTATATTGTGGGCGGTTTCCTCTTTGTCGTCATTGGGCAATGGAACTGGGAACATGCGTGTGATTAATACCTTTTTTCTATCGTGACCACGCGATGTGCTCGGACTTGGGAATCCTGCCGATGTCGGCCCCTGCATTG
Organism: Haplographium delicatum; assembly: GCA_037952705.1. NCBI lineage: Eukaryota > Fungi > Ascomycota > Leotiomycetes > Helotiales > Hyaloscyphaceae > Haplographium > Haplographium delicatum. The sequence goes on from JAPZPC010000006.1 coordinate 446,727, forward strand.
TATCCGATGTGAAAGATTGTGCTAATTTACTACTTCGCATACTTGACCTCCCAAAAGATCCATTGGTGTCGCCCATATAGGAACTTGATGTGAAGGCCGTCCTGAATTCGGACGGCAGTATGTGGACTTTGGTACCGGTCCCTTTGTAGGCCAATACCTCGGAGTTTCCAAATATGCAATTTGAAAAAGTCGTCACCTCCTCCCTGTATTCTCTCGCCGACCGTTGCCCTTCGGTTTCATTGTAACTTGGTGCTCTATGATGTGACCTGCGATCAAATGCGCCAAATGCTCGGGGCGTGGACGCTTCTTGCTGGATGATGACGGGTCTGGAGTTCTGCCCCACACTCGCCTTTCGCGGTGAACTGATCGACCGCCGACTGTCCGACCGTGAGGGGAAGACGGATCCATTAGTTGACGCTTGACGATCGAGTGATGGTGACGGAGGCGTCTGGCTGTCGTACAAAAGATATGCCGAACCTGTGGTGGGGGTCGCCTCCTGCATGATGATTACCCGCACATCTCGCAAATCGAGGTCGATCTCTCCATTGATATCAAAATGATTGATGGTCGCGGGGGTGAGGATGGTGGCGGAGGAGAGAGGGAAGACCTGGTCGTTATGGCAGAGAGCCTCGGGGTCTGGGAAGAGAAGATTATGTGTGAATTGGTCTTCCAGATGTGAATCGAGGGGGTTTCGCGGTGCCGTCGTTGACGGGGCGGCGCCAGAGAGCAGTCTGCCCAGTAAGGACATATTTGCTTTTGAGTATTGAAGACTCCCTCTCCCAGAGCTCGAGTTGAATTCTAGAAGCAGGCTTGCAAGCGGTGTTGGACTAGGAGAGCCATGATCGCGACGAAGAGTGGCAAGTCAGAGGGACGGGATATCGTTTGCGATATGTCAACGAGCGTGAGTTCGAGTTCGGGGAGGGGGTTCGAGGATATATGATGGGGGGGGGGGGGGGGGGCGGGGGGGGAGCGGGGGGGGGGGGGGGGGGGAAAACACTAAACGGTGGGGGGTGGCAAGTGTTTGGTGGGGGGGTGGTGTTTTTGGGAAAAGTGTGTGTTGTTTAACA